>CM072517.1:73631065-73766065 GCA_036898135.1 Oncomelania hupensis
TACTCCTTTCGTAATACCGCAGTGCAGAAAAATTTAAACGTTACTTGAACGCATGTAATGGTTTAGACAGCCAGAGTTTCGGTGTTGTGATATTTTATGTCTTGCGCTTGTGTTCGTCACAAAATAAAATTTTAAAATATACTGGAGTCTGGGCAGCGCATTTACATACAATTTTCGAGTAAATTCGCTGATCAGTTTAAAAGATATTTGTCTTGTAGTTTGCAACAATACGTGCAAAACAACTGTCATGGCGGCAAATTCGGGAAAAAAACGGGGTGGTAAATGACATTTTAATTTCGTTTCTCGTTGTTTGTTGCGCTCGCGTTGAGCTAAATAGATATTTGATTTAATAATATAATAATAATAATAATAATAATAATAATAATAATAATAATAATATAATAATAATAATAATAATAATAATAAAAGGATTGTTTGATGGATCCTGTCATAGTGCAAAATTTGAAGTAAATAGGAGTACTTCCTAAATAGCTGTCAACATGTATTTTGACCGCTTTTCAGGGGAAGCAACTCTCATTGACCTACTTTCGGTTTATGCTGTCAACATGTATTGTGTAACCGCATTTCAGGGGAAGCAACCTACTTTCGGTTTATTTAGGGATAATGCCTTTTGCAGCATTTTAAAAGATACAACACACCCATGCGCATACCTAGTTACCCAATTATAAATAATAAATTATACCTAAATATAGATTCTGCCCTTTACCAAGGCTCGCTCAGCGCCATAGCTCAAGTGCTGGAGCGTTCGTCTGGCACAGCGATGACTCAGGTTCGAATCCCGTGGTAAGCAAAACTAAAAGTGACCATTTTCACTGTCCATTTTAGCAGTATGATTGCTCTGGTGGTTCAGTGTAGGTTTAGGTCCCTATGCCTTGTTTCCTTGGATGGTTATCCCCCCTCTGCCATATCGCCAATGGTGGGTGTAGACGTTAAACCTCAATGTTCCCAAGTCTAGCTTTGCTGCAATGGAAACACAACAGAGGCAAGACGAGCAACTTACGTGCAGTCAGTGCCGATGAGGTCGGTGTTGTCCAGCAGACACGTGTTCACTTCCCTCTTGCACTTGGCGCTGACGCTAGGCCCTGTCAAGACAAATTCATCCTACAACCTATAGATACCGAGCACAGTAATTACGATACAATTATTTCATTTGTGTACAAAATGAACCAATTACTAATTGTTCCTAATGAACATTTTCAGTCAAAGCTTTGACAGTAGAACATTGCTTTATAGTTTGAAGGCATGGTGGCAGCATTCTTTCTCAATTGTTTGTTCTTTACTCTGAAAATTTGAATGCTATCAACATCAACCCTCACCTCACTCAGTGGGTGGCAGACTTCCTCAGTGACCGCACACAGACTGTCTGTGTTAGGTTTGGCTCTACTGGCCCCTCTCCTTACTACTTTCCCTCTACCACTGTGTCCAAACCACATGTCTGTCTTCCCCGTCTTTCTCTGACTCCTGCTCTTCTTCTGTGAGGACAATCGACACTGGAACACCTCAGGGTACTGTGATCTCTCCTTTTATCTTCACACTCTACACCAACGATTTGCCGCAGTGACCGAGCACGGTCCTGATTTGGCTAGGAAGAGTCCGCTGGACCAAAAGCAATAATCATGTAGTGACCGAGCAGGTAAACATGTCATCAAATTTTCGGATGACATTGCACTCGTTAACATATTTTATACGTCAACCTGGAATAGTGTTCTGTACTTTGGATCCGTGCGTTGGAGAGGCAGCATCAGCAAGCAGGACAGTGATAGATTACAAAAGTTCATCAAGAAAGCAAGTAGGGTGGTTGGGAGGTGACAGGACACTTTGGCATCAACACAGGAATGACGACTGACCGACAGGTTACAGAAGATTTTGACCGACGACACGCACTACTTCAGACCTGAATTTGACAGCAGACGGATAGAGAGAAGCTTAAGATTCAGACAGCCGTGTATGAGAATCACACGCTACAGAAACTCGTTCATTCCATCTGCAATTCACATCTTCAACTCCCAGGTGGGGCGTTAGGTGGTGGTGCTGTCGCTCTGACAATGGATTCAGGGGGCCTTTTTCTTTTCTTTTGTGATATTAGATATTGTTTTACACTTTGTTGTCAGTCAGTTTTCTTCTTTAGTTACACTGATGGCGAATGATAGCGTGTGGTGGATATGGTATTAATTAGTTGTTAATTATAGACTTCCATGATTAGGCCTATACAGTCAATGCATTGTTTTTACACTTCTTCTTAGTAACAGTGTGGGTATAATGTTGTAGGTGATGGTATGATTTGAATATGATGTGAATGTTATTTTTGCATGGTTTTTTGATTAACTGATTTTACAGACACACAGTCAAGCTTTTAGAAGAGATCAATAAAGACGTGTTGTGTTGTGTTTTGTTATGTTGTGTTGCGCTTTGCTGCGCTACGTTGCGTTGTGTTGTTAGTTATTCATTGCTTACAGTGTCCAGCAGACTGCAAAGAGCCGAATCAGGACCTGTTGTATTGTATTGTATTGTATTGTACCAGACTCTGTCACTAGCTCTGAAATTAGTGTAATAATGGTGCATGTTCGATCTGGGAGGTCAGCGCCTTGAACTTGACTAGCTCGTTGAGCTCGTGAGTGCACTATACAAGAAGCCACGTGACTGACCTTGTCCGCTGCAGGTTTCGTGGATCCAAGCCAAATGAGACTGAATGAGGATTTGGTCTTGTGCCGGCATCCCGCACGTCACGTTGTTGGCTTGGAAGCACGATATCGTCTGCTCCACGTAGCTGCACACATATGTTGTTGTTGCTGTTAATGATGATGATGATGATGATGATGATGATGACGATGATGATGATGATGATGTGTTTTCTTGTAAATATAATGGTGCTGATGGTGGTGGTGGTGGTGGTGGTGATGATGATGAGGATGGCAGCAGGAAGGTATAGTGGCTTAGCGTGTTTGTGCACAAATACAGCCCAGTGTGTTGACGCTACCAGGCCCCAACTCACTTGCACCAGAATTGCGTGCTGGTGAAGCTGTCGACGTGGAGCTGGGTGACGCCGGTGCTGGAGTTGATGTAGGCCGTCATGTTGCTGTAGTCTGTGTTCAGTGTGCACACCAGGAACTCGTAGCACAACGAGGAGTAGTTGCTCAGATCTGGCAATCACACAAACACGTTTATTGCAGCAATCTACCCTCTATCCTTTAGGTCAGCTTCACACAATGACATTTTGGGTGGTTCATTGCTGACAAGCCTGACTTTAGTCACACCTGAGATGTGTCTCTGCGACCTTAATAACACCTTGCTATATGTTTAGTACTGGGTGTGGAGTATAATTTACAGCGTGATTAGCCCTGCGTCAAGCCTGGCCCAGCCTACCATCACCACAATCAGCCTAGCTGAGCTTTGGAGGCATGCTCCCTGTTCAGAGAATTTACATAGGCCTCAAAAGTTCTCCTACGCTGTACACCATCGCTGTACTTATTGCGATGTTAAGATTTTCTTCTTTTATTGCTATAGTGTTTGCCTACCTTATGACGAGTGCGCAAGCTGAATCACTCTGCCAGAGATGTGTACTAGACTACATCTGCCCCATAGGATTGCGTTAACCTCTTTCTACCTGCCAATCAGCGCCGTTTTTAGCCAAAAGGGAGTGACGGTTTACGTCAATAAACATAAAACTCCAACATTGAAGACGACTGTTATTATTCTAGATAAAGTCTGGACTTTGGGAGATCAATGGCCTGTCTTCCAACATTGAAGACGACTGTTATTATTGTAGATAAAGTCTGGACTTTGGGAGATCAATGGCCTGTCTTCCAACATTGAAGACGACTGTTATTATTGTAGATAAAGTCTGGACTTTGGGAGATCAATGGCCTGTCTTCTAACATTGAAGACGACTGTTATTATTGTAGATAAAGTCTGGACTTTGAGAGATCAATGGCCTGTCTTCCAACATTGAAGACGACTGTTATTATTGTAGATAAAGTCTGGACTTTGGGAGATCAATGGCCTGTCTTCCAACATTGAAGACGACTGTTATTATTGTAGATAAAGTCTGGACTTTGAGAGATCAATGGCCTGTCTTCCAACATTGAAGACGACTGTTATTATTGTAGATAAAGTCTGGACTTTGAGAGATCAATGGCCTGTCTTCCAACATTGAAGACGACTGTTATTATTGTAGATAAAGTCTGGACTTTGGGAGATCAATGGCCTGTCTTAGACTGTTATTATTGTAGATAAAGTCTGGACTTTGGGAGATCAATGGCCTGTCTTAGACTGTTATTATTGTAGATAAAGTCTGGACTTTGGGAGGTCAATGGCCTGTCTTAGACTGTTATTATTGTAGATAAAGTCTGGACTTTGGGAGATCAATGGCCTGTCTTAGACTGTTATTATTGGTAGATAAAGTCTGGACATTGGGAGATCAATGGCCTGTCTTAGACTGTTATTATTGTAGATAAAGTCTGGACTTTGGGAGATCAATGGCCTGTCTTCCAACATTGAAGACGACTGTTATTATTGTAGATAAAGTCTGGACTTTGGGAGATCAATGGCCTGTCTTCCAACATTGAAGACGACTGTTATTATTGTAGATAAAGTCTGGACTTTGAGAGATCAATGGCCTGTCTTCCAACATTGAAGACGACTGTTATTATTGTAGATAAAGTCTGGACTTTGGGAGATCAATGGCCTGTCTTAGACTGTTATTATTGTAGATAAAGTCTGGACTTTGGGAGATCAATGGCCTGTCTTAGACTGTTATTATTGTAGATAAAGTCTGGACTTTGGGAGGTCAATGGCCTGTCTTAGACTGTTATTATTGTAGATAAAGTCTGGACTTTGGGAGATCAATGGCCTGTCTTAGACTGTTATTATTGGTAGTTAAAGTCTGGACATTGGGAGATCAATGGCCTGTCTTCATTGGAAGGTTCGTGGATGTTCACCAACCTTTATTCTGAACTTCTCAGATCCCGAACCTTGGTTCCTGAACCTCTTGGACAACAACAACAAAATGTTCATCAATCTAAGTTCGGGATCTGAGAACTTCGAAAAAAAGGTTCGTGAACCTTCCACAAGCTTTTCAATCAAGATATAACCAGAGGACGTCTTCGTCACATCCTTTCTCATCTCGGGTGGCGTTGCCCTGCGGCAGCTGCGCTTTCGCTGAGAAGGTGGCTCCATTTTGGCAACAGTGACTGATCCTCGTTATCCAAATCCTAAACTACCAACCCTTCCCTTTCCCTCCCCATTCTCTCCCCTCCCCAAAATAAATAAGGTAATTAACTAATTAATGAATTTTAACACTAAAAAATCTACTTAAAGCTGTGCTGAATGAAAAGAGACGTGAAGAGAAGCGCATTGTGACAATGAACTGACCGTAGCAGATGCCTATGAAGACGGGGACGAGGTCAGTGAAGGTGACGACGTGTTCATCCACACTGCAATTCTTGTCTCGTGTGTTGGAGTAACACGATATTTGCGATCCTAGCAACCTGCAACACGCCCGTCAAACACACTCACAGGTATGAAACACATGAAACACATCATTGAAACACATGAAACACATCATTGACAAACTACAAAAGGTTCAGAACTCAGCAGCTAGACTAGTATTCCGAGCTAAGAAACGCGATCACATCACACCTCTACTACACTCCCTTCACTGGCTTCCTGTGCAAGCGCGCATAGAGTACAAACTCTCTGTTCTCTGTCACAACCTCTTCACAGATTCTTGTCCTTCCTACCTTGCTGATCTACTGTCTGTCTACTCCCCTTCACGCACTTTAAGATCTTCTGCTGACACTCGCACACTCAAGGTTCCCGTCAACCACACTAATACATACGGCCAACGTGCATTCGCTTACTCCGCACCTAAGCAGTGGAATTCCCTTCCCTCCCATATCCGCAACATACAATCAACACAAGCATTCAAAAAGTCCCTCAAAACCCACCTCTTCAAACTGCATTATTCAGATTGATTTGTATCCCGCTGCCATTCTCTCATCTTTTGTCTATGTCTGATCCGTAAGTGTATAAACGGCTGTAAATATTTATACTGTTTTTCTTCCTGAGCCTAACCGGGCATATAAATAGCTGTGAATAGGTTTTTGCTATTCTGTTTTCTGTCTTTTTTGTCATTTGTGTACACAGTTGTAAATAGTATATTTTTGTCTTTTTTGTAATTTATGTAGCCTACATAGTTGTAAATAGTCTGTACCTTTACTGTCCCGTCTTTTGGTGTATTGTAGCAAAAGTGATGTTTCATCGAGTGCATGTATTTATATGTAATGACTATGTAAAGCGTGGTGAGTCTGGTCATAGGCTGGAGTACCCCGCTATATAAAAATCCGTTATTATTATTATTATTATTTTATTATTATTATTATTATTATTATTATTATTATTATTATTATTATTATGTCCTCTACCTCGTTACCCTAAAGAGACGACAGGGCCGATCTATCCGTTCTACCTTTTCTGCGCTCCAAAGACGATCGACGGTCACTACACTAAACTACAGACCATTCCCGGGGTGCCAGTCATTCAACGTGTTCATCAAATCAAACAATTCTAAATTGAATTCAGTCTAATACATTAATTCAGTCGAATCAAAACAAATCAAATCACAACTAATGTTACGTTTTTGAGAATTAATCCAATAGAATGAAAACTTACTCACGCGCAAGTGTCGGAGGAAGAGCCGACCACAGCGGACGCACAGGCGGACACGGCTGTGAAACACTCGTTATAGCTGTTGCCAGCACCATCACACAAGCCTGCACGCACGAGTAGGCACGGAAAGACGAATGTACTAGAAGAACTAGAAATGAACATTGAAGTTTAGCGTCTATACTTATCGTTGACGATATAGCAGACGAAGATAACCATACCAGGAAAGGAGGGGTAGGGACCTCTAAATCAACACTGAACTACCAGAGCAATCATACTGCTAAAATGGACAGGAAAAAATGACCACTTTTATCTTGCCCTATACGGCGGTGAGACACAAGTAGAACAAGAAAGATGATGATGATGAGGAGGAGGAGGAGGATGAGGATGAGGATGATTATAATGATGATGAGGATCATGAGACTGAGACTTTATTCCTCTATAAAATTTACATAGAAATCGGCCTTTCGGCTGCACAAACATAGTAAGTGTAAAATGTAGAATATCTTTAAAAGAATGAAATGTACAAACATGATGATGATGACGACGACGACAATGATGATGATGATGATGATGATGATGATGATGATGATGATGATGATGATGATGATGATGATGATGATGAAGACGAAGAAGGAGAAGTAGGATGTTGTGTGCCAAGTGTCACCAAATGTGAAAAGACGTTAAACAATACTTAATTGTTACCTTAAAATAAACTTACTGAACTAAAGAGTCTTTGGAGGGCTGGGTGTAGATAAGAATGGTGGGGTGGGGAGGATTAAAAGAATAATACACTGCACTAGGTTACGAGGAGGGGGCGCGGAAGTCGAAAATAAAAACAAGTGTACATGTACAACAAAGAGTACTAGCACAATAAAAAGGAGGAGGAACATAAGAACGAAGAGAAGGCTGAGAAGCAGGATAGTCAGTGTCACTGATAACTGTGCGGTCAATTCGGTCGTCTTCAGACTGCTCCTAGTCCGCATGGTCTGGCTGACGAAGGCTGAACCGTCTGCACAGTCAGGGCTCCTGCATTTACCATTCGTAGAGGTATTGGTCACATCACCTGCCGACCTGCATTTTTCTATTGCGGCGTCCAAGCAGACCTGCAAGTTCCATTGCGTCGGTCATATCTCAGCTCACACCTGCTCATAGGAGGTGTTCAGACCCCAGCTGCTAGTGTTACGGAATACCGGGGCGTGCATTCTCTTGGCCATAGAGGGGAGTCGCTGTTGGCCTTGGTGATCTCGGATAACCGTGCGACTGCAGACTTAGGAGATCCCGATACGATACTCCTCCTCAACTTTCAAACCCCTTTTCCTCATTTTTTTGGGCTCCTTGGACTGAGAACCGGCGGCGGATCGTCGCAAGGCGCCGTGGCGCGTTGTCGCTGGTCCTCATCTCCCTGGCTGCTTCCTCCTTTCTCTACCACTGGGCGGCGCTGGCGTTCGCCTACAACACAAGACTTTCTCGCAAGTCCCACGGGTCCCTCGCCAAATCCACTTTGAGTCTTCACTGAGACGACCCCCTTTCCCACCTTTGCGCGCCTGCCTTTACACTTCGATGCTTCACTTCACTTCATTCAGTCAACAACACCATGACTTCCACCTTTTATTTCAACAAGCCTTCTTATCCTCATCTCTTAAACACTGACGGTGTACGGTGACACAAATGTAAATATCAAACGGGAAGCAGGAGGAGGGCAGGATGGTAAGCAATGAGCTCGCGTTACAAAAGGTTGCGGGTTCGATTCCCTTTGGCCCGGACATACACATTGGCTGTGAGCGCTGGCCATCTTACTATTGCTATTAGTGTGATGGCTGTTTCAGTTTTCCTTCTCCCCCATCCCCGGTCGCCTAGGATTGTGCTCAGTGGTGTGGTGCCAGACTATGCGCCCTAGGCAGCGAGTGGGCAGCTTGGGTATACCTTAGTTAGGTCTGTGTCTGCCACCACCTTGAGCAGCTCTTGAGCTGAAAATGCGCTATCTAATAATGAAAAGAGTGATTACTACTACTACTACTACTACTACTACTACTACTACTACTACTACTACTACTACTACTACTACTACTACTACTACTAATAATAATAATATAACGAGAAGGCAGAGGATGGTCAGCCGAGAGAAGGAGAAGAAATTCAGTCCAAACCAAAGTAAATGTCTTCTTGTTGAAGGAATCAATTATTACTTCTATCGCACTCAAAAGGTCTCCCCTACCAACAGTAGGGTGTGATCGCACAGTTCAACACTTCCCCTTCATCTAATAAATAATGAAAAGTTCACAAATTATTGACGAACGTTCCAGGCATACCTATAAGTGTGACAACGAGGAACGCACAAAGGATTTGCTTCATGGCTGTTAGCGTACTGCCTCTTACACACACCTCAACCTGCTCAACGTGGATGTTAAACTGTTGTCTGGTTGGTACGTTAATTCCACTGCTCACAGAACAGTTTCAGGGACAGGACTGTGTCACAGGAAAAGTTTTGTTACAGTACTGTCCTGCAAGCACAACAAATGATTATCACTTCACTACAAAGTTTACATTTGGAAGTTGCACAAAACCGAACAAAAATGACAGGCAGAAACGTCGAGCTGATTTTATCGACCCAAGACGCTAATATCCGCCAAAGCGTGAAGGTAGGAGCTAAAGTACAGAAACACTTTGAACCTATAACACAGGCAAGTTTTATAACACAGTCAACATACTAATGGACTCTGTGAGACGTACTTTGTAAGTTTACTTTCACAGAGAAGTGGAAAAAGCCAGGAAATACCTATTAACGCCTATATAGATGTTAATTATTGCTAAGCGCTAATGCAATATGGCGTTGCCACCCGTCACACAAGACAGATGTTTTAGAAGAATGCGTGGACACAAGCCTCAAAAGACCAACAGATAACACGCGAATAGTCACTAGTTACGACCTGTGCAAGATTGAAATGGAGTTGTCCACCCTCATCGCACCTCTTCTGAACTAACTCCACATAAACCGCTTCAGGACCCGTATGCAAATTTGAATGAACGTTGAAGTTTAACGTCTACACCCTCCAAAAAAGTGGTGTTTCACACGTCCCCTATACGCTTATGTGTCCGGGGACGTTAATCTATTTTAACTAACTAACTACACCCTCCATTGGCGATATGGCAGACAAGGATTATCATCCCAGGAAACAAGGGGTAGAAACCTAAATGAACACTGAACCACCAGAGCAATCATACTGCTAAAATGGACAGTGGAAAAGGCCACTTTTATTTTGCCCATCACAGGATTCGAGCCTGGGTCATCGGTATGCAAACTTCTCTGTGAGCTATCTCTTTATTGCTTTAAAGGGCTCCAAATCACACAGTTCAACGTATTAGCTCTTGTTCAGATTCACAGTGATTGTTGCCCCGTCAGACCAAAAAATATTAAGCAGCAAAACAAAAGAAAAATTGTTGGAAAGTAGGGTTTGATGAAAATGGATACAGTTATTAGTTTACGTGATGATTAATGTCATCAAGGGTTATTGTGAAAATAGCGCTGAAGCCAAAGTGTATGAAGGTACAACTGTTTGTTTACAAAACAAAGGAATATATGCCTACAATGGTAAGCCTTAGTGGTGCAACAATGACCCGCAATATCATCTTTTCATATGACAACAATAAAATGTCCCATGTAATCTCATGGTCATAAAACTAAACATCCTTGACAGCCTGACCCTTTCAGAATAACGCAAGGATTGATTTATTTCTGTCTGTTCTCTAGCTGTTCCTGTGCTTATTTTTCTTCTTCACAGTAAGCCTACGCATATCCTCAAAGAGTGACCTAGGCCGAAGTATTTGTTAATCCAGACAATAAACCCTCAACACAGAGCAGTGAACCCCAAAGAAGATGGAAAATATTGGTCTGTAGTTCCTGATTTACTTAGCAGGCCAACGGGCAGCAGCTCCTGTAGATTCTTCAGGCAGTCAACGCCTTTCAGCTTCATCTGTCTGCAGTCGCGCTGTTTTGACACGATAGTTGTGAGCTGAGGCATTGTTTGATGTCCTAGTAAAACATCTGGTGCTGTTGTTCTGGTCAATTCGGTCTGGACCAGTAAGTTTTCGGACATCCACGTGTTGTTGTAGGGCCGTTTCACTTCCTCCAGACCATCCTTGTGTTCCTACGACTTGTCACCTCGTGTTCAGGTGGTCATATGACTTGGTCATTGTTGACAAACCTTACGATACAATACGATACGATACGATACGATACGATACAATACGACAAGTTTGTGTACCAGTAATCGCCTTCACAATGCAGGCAAACTCGCTAAATCTTCAGCCGTGAAAATAAAAGATGATCATAGATTTAGATTCTGAGATTAATAAAGGAACTGCAACTTCAGTGCTGGAATCATCTTTACTTGTGTCTTTACCTCATGCATTCCTGTCCAGCAGTTTGAACATTTAAACAGCAATTATCCGTTGTTATTGTTGTAGTTGCTATCCAGGCTGGGTGACGAACACAAGGTCCCTGCACATGATGATACCCCAATTACCTCTTAAACTGAGATCACTTAATTAACACTCTTGCAGCCAAAGGCGTCAACTTGGGACTATTCCACGTAACTGAGACCCGCTGCTGGATCTAAATCTGTCTTCGTGTTAAAAGTTAAGCTTGATCATCCTACTCTAACTGTTACTAGCTTTTTAATTCATCGTCTTCTATGCACTGCGTGGTGTCCTAAGACGTGGAAAGGATTATAGGTCTATTAATACCGCATGCCATGTTCTGGTCGCTTCACTGACACAATAAGCATCTTCATATTCACGTGCATGCAATCTCAATGCCAATTTACCTCTTTCTTTGTTTATTTGTTTTAATATCTATCTATCTATCTATCTATCTATCTATCTATCTATCTATCTATCTATCTATCTATCTATCTATCTATCTATCTATCTATCTATCTATCTATCTATCTATCTATCTATCTATCTATCTATCTATCTATCTATCTATCTATCTATCTATCTATCTACTATCTATCTATCTATCTATCTATCTATCTATCTATCTATCTATCTATCTATCTATCTATCTATCTATCTATCTATCTATCTATCTATCTATCTATCTATCTATCTATCTATCTATCTATCTATCTATCTATCTATCTATCTATCTATCTATCTATCTATCTATCTATCTATCTATCTATCTATCTATCTATATCTATCTATCTATCTATCTATCTATCTATCTATCTATCTATCTATCTATCTATCTATCTATCTATCTATCTATCTATCTATCTATCTATCTATCTATCTATCTATCTAGATATAAAACAAATAAATATATATCTGAAAAGCCCAGTAGGGGTGCCGGGGGTTTCAGTATAAATAGTATCTCCACTTTCTGGAAATTTAGAGCTTTAAATTCCCACGGTCGTTGCCTTTCTCCTTTGTTCTTCTGTTCTATCAATCTACTATACAATCTTCTTCTTCACCAGACCAGTCACCTACCTTTTTTCTTGAAAACTCTTCGGGAAAAAAATTCCTCATTTGTATGTGAGGTCTGTTGGATCAGCTTGGGACTATTGGACGCTTTCTGCCAGGTGGTCACTGGGGCTTCCTACGATTTTATTATTTAGCAATGTAGGCATTTTCTATGTATGTGTTTTGTTGATATTTTATAATGATGTTTGTATTCTATTTTGTTCTTTTAAACGGGGGTTCGATATATTAGAGTATAGCCTCAGCGTCACCTGCGTGGGATGTCTTTATTTTGTAAAGTCACCGGCTGGTGGAGTGCGTTTAGTGTTACCACTAGGGTTGTTTCGGCAGATCTTTTATGCGGATCAGGGGTGAGTCCTCTTTCAGCGAATAGAGAAGAAGAAGAAATCCTCCCAATTTTCCGATAAGAAGTTGAGGCAGCAGCGCAATCGCTGAAGAAGGGGAAGTCAGCGAGAGTGACAACATACTCGCATAATTGTTTCAAGAAGGAGGTGCTTGATCTGAATCGTTTCTTGAACATGATATAGTCAATATGATTGTGATGCTCCCCGCTAAGACTGTGCCAGGTTCATCGTCTGGATATTTTTGTGGAGACCAAGCATGTTTGCCAGTATCAGATTGTTGTTTCTGGCAAACTCCAGGAGTCTCAGACCTCTGTCACTTGTCTCGTTGTTCCACATGTGTCTCCCCAGTTGTGGTACGTATCTTTGCCAACCTTGACATTCCAGTCGTCATGCACTATGACTATAATAATAATAATAATAATAATAATAATAATAATAATAATAATAATAATAATAATAATAATAATAATAATAATAATTTTATTTCATTTAAAATTCTACGCCTTTCCCTCAGGAGAGAAGCTCAAAGCGCAATTACAGCCAGCCATAAATAAATACTCAAAAGGAACATAAAAGAATAAAAGCATCAAACACAAAAACCAAACACCACAGTATTAAAATATAGTCAAACACACCCACTCACTCTATGTCTCCCACGCATACACACATACACACCCACATACATACACACACATACACACAATAAAATACAAAGCACAATAAAAAATTGTCTATCTCTATCACCACAGTATTAAAACATAGTCAAACACACCCACTCACTCTATGTCTCCCACGCACACACACACACACACACACACACAAACACACACACACCCCCCCCACACACACAATAAAATACAAAGCACAATAAAATTGTCTATCTCTATCAGTATACGTGCATTTCACACAGAAACAGAAACGAGCAATTTACTTAAAAACGCCATGAAACAACTACTATGATCACCACAATAATTATATATGTCCTTCATCGGCACTAGGGCAAGGACAGCCTGCAGATGTTCATAGAAATACTCGACTTTGCTGTCGTCATAGCCTGCATTGCCTGCACGTGTTAAAAACGCTAACAATCTTAAAACATTCAAAAACCTTCTGGAAAAAAGTAAGTTTTATAGCAGAAGCAAGACAAGTATTTGGTGACTGATTGTCCCCTTTTAATTGTAAATCCCTAAGCAAATTGCCAACAAACTGCCAAATGTTACTTACATGAGAAACAGTGACACTTTAAATTAATTAATTGTAGATTATTGTCACACGACACCAGCGAACCAGTTGATGGTAAGTGGAAAATAATATGTTCACACTTTGACCAATCCCGGATTTGAACTAGGTATCTTTCGGTTACTGGTAAGCCGCTCTATCAACTGAGTTACCCTGTCCCACCAGGGACACTTTGCTTTGCTTGGGTGGATTTAGTGGATTAGGTGACTAGGGTCATTTGCGTGAATGAAATTTAGTCCCCTGACACTTACGCACATATAAGGGACTATCGAGTTAAGAAGTCGCTTAAAAATGGGGATTCACTTTAGGGAAAATGGAATCTTCGTTCGTTCTGTAGATTGACGTACCCGGACACATGGCGTATAGGGGAATACACTTGAACATTGAGGTTTTAACGCCTACACCCACCATTGGCGATATGGCAGACGGGGATAACCTAAATCAACACTGAACCACCAGAGCAATCATACTGCTAAAATGGACAGTGAAAAATGGCCACTTTTTATTTAGCCCACCACAGGATTCCAACCTGGGTCATCGCTGTGCCAGGCGAACGCTCTCCACTTGAACTACGGCGGTGGGACGACTACACTTGTTGTTGTTGTTGTTGTTGTTGTTGTTGTTGTTGTTGTTGTTGCGGTAGATTAAAGTCCCCGGACACAGATCGTATAGGCGACTGTTATGGACTACACTTCATTCATTCATTCATTCATTTTGTAGATTACCGTCCCCGGACACAGAAACTACACTTTTAAAGCCGCTTGATTGATTGTTTGATTTGGTAGATTAACGTCAAAGCCGCGAAAGCCGTGAGGCTTATATTGTCCCTCTGAACCCCAGGCGCTTGCATCTGGACACAGGCATAGGCACTCAGCGTCGCGTATCCAGATACAAGCGCCTGTGCTCTGAACTGACATGCCCAGAGTTGTCTAGAAAAGAAGCACCACAAAACGTTTCGATGGCTCCGCACGTACTATTTTTTTTTTTTGCTTCTGGGCAACCTTTTGCCGTATGCGAGCACTTTTATAATGGTGCAGCACATTTTGAATGCACAACAGCCAATCAAAGTGAAGTTGGCTGAAAGTGAAAGTTACTGTCAATCGCATTGATGACACAACAATAGTCTACTATCAAATATAAATACTAATTAATACCGATTGCCCATAAACATAATTATTCTGTCAAATAACAAGTACACAAATCTTACCAAACTGTAAATGACAAAAAGTCCTCTCTGGCCGCCATCTTTTTATCTTCGCAAACAACCTTTGAAGACCGCTACAGAGCGCTCTCCGCCGGCATAGGGTTGCGTAGACTTTCCGCCAAAATAGTTACCTAGCGTTACGTAGCGCTCTGCTTAGGCAACTCGGGGCAGGACTTAACTAAAGAGAATAAGCGTAAGTTTACGTCCCTTCTCAGAACTCTAGCATTAGAAACCTGTAAAGAGTGTACCGGCATCAAAGATGGGGACAGTCCATGCCAAGGTTGTTTGTTCTGTTCTATTAGTTAGTTATTTTTTTTTACAAATATATTGATAAGACATGCACATTATTCTATTGGGAGATTAAGTTTCTAATATAGTGCGCATGCATGAAACAAAATGCTTTCTATTTGTGTCAAGGTTATGAAATTAGCTTCTGCACTCGCGTTTCTAACGTCCGTCTTCTTCAAAGTCAAGACTCAATCTCAAGGCTGCACTCTCTCACTCTTCGCTTTTCTTATACGCGAATACTTGGCATCCTTAGTATTTATTTTTTGCATAACAGACAACGGGTCCGTGTGGGTGCCAGTCAAGTTACCCGTGTCAGCCTTGTCAGCCGTGTCAACCATGTCAACAGTGTCCACCGTGTTACCCGTGTTTTCAACCAACTTGCTGTCCAGTAAGATAGCACGTACTGGCACACCATGCGCAGCATGCTGATTTCGTTTTCAAATTTTGTTTTGTTATTTCTTTTAATATTTTTCTCTTGTTTTCATTTGTATATGTTTAAAGCTTTTAGCTGATGCACTTCAGTTCGAGTTCAGTTCAGTTCTGAGTTATATCAGGTCAGAGCCTAACTCTTCCTACATACTACCCCCCTCCCCCCCCCCCCCCCCCCCCCCATCCCAGTGATGGTGACACAAACTGTATATATTGTGGCGGGGACTTTATCTTCTTGCGATTCGGCCTCGCGCATGTGCGTACACCCATTTAGTGCCACAAGATCAACATTATGATTGTGGGCGCTTAAGGAAAGACAAGACGAGAGGGCAAAAGTCTGACAGCCTAAGATGCCATCTATACTATACAGTGGTTCCCATAGGCCTCAAAACTTTCTTTCTCCATCCATATAGGTTCACCTTTGTGTGTGTCCTCTCTCTCTCTCTCTCTCTCTCTCTCTCTCTCTCTCTCTCTCTCTCTCTCTCTCTCTCTCTCTCTCCCTCCCTCTCTCGTTCTCTCCATCTCTCTCTCTCTCTCTCTCTCTCTCTCTCTCTCTCTCTCTCTCCATCTCTCTCTCTCTCTCTCTCTCTCTCTCTCTCTCTCGTTCTCTCCATCTCTATCTCTCTCTCTCTCCATCTCTCTCTCTCTCTCTCTCTCTCTCTCGCGCTCTCTCTCTCTCTCTCTCTCTCTCTCTCTCTCTCTCTCTCTCTCCATCTCTATCTCTCTCTCTCTGTCTCTCTCTCTGTCTCTCTCTCTGTGTATCTGTCTCTCTCTCTGTCTCTGTCTGTCTGTCTCTCTCTCTCTCTCGTTCTCTCCATCTCTCTCTCTCTCTCTCTCTCTCTCTCTCTCTCTCTCTCTCTCTCTCTCGTTCTCTCCATCTCTATCTCTCTCTCTCCATCTCTCTCTGTCTCTGTTTCTCTCTCTCTCTCTCTCTGTCTCTCTCTCTGTGTATCTGTCTCTCTCTCTGTCTCTGTCTCTCTCTCTCTCTCTCTCCCTCTCTCTCTCTCTCTCTCTCTCTCTCTCCCTCTCTCCATCCATAAACTACAACCTCAACCTCTGTTACTAAACACAGTGCCTAAGTCATGACTGACTACAGCACACAGTGAAACACAGGCATTGAAAAGTAATTGCTGTTAAATGCAAGGGGTTGATGTGATGTGTTGATACTGTCACAGGCGCTTGTATCTGGACACTCGAGCGCTTACGCATGTGACACATCTCTCTGTGGGTATCTATAACAAGATACAAGCGCCTGTGGATGTTGTGGAGGAGGGATGAAGAGAAGGGGTGGCACAAACATTCATCAATGTTTGTAACTTTGTCATCGTTGTTGTCCTCTTTTGTCCTTTTTCAAGGTAACACTCACTATCATCAAGCTGTTAAGTACCAGTGCTTTGATGGGGTCTTCATCTTTTTATTTGGTCTTTGCATTCTTTTCATTGAGTCACCTCCGCTTCAGTGTCTGGAAGATTCTAGATGATTTTGCCTTATGTATACAACAGGGTGGAGAACTGTCAGCGAATCCGCGGATTTCCGCGGAAGGCATTTGCATTTCCGAGAAAAAAATATTGAGTTCCGAGTGTGAGAAGTTGAGTGGCTACCCTTTACTGGGCATAGCGGCCAAAAGCGGCCGAAGGTCTAAACAGGCAAAACGTCCAAAAGCGTCCGTATCAACCATGTGGTTATATTCTCGCGTTGTTTGAAAGATTGCGAGACTTCCGGCAATTGACTTCCGGTTTATTCTCTTTGTGAAAACATTCGACTGCATTTCCACAAGTTTTCTCTGTGAGGCGTTAGTTTTTCGGAATTTTTTAAAAAAATTTTATTGTGTGTGTGTCTAAAAAATGGATGGTTTGGATTCTTCGACTGATGAAGGGGAGTTTACAGACTTCCATTTATCAGACATTAAAGTGAGAGAAATGGACTTGGAGTCGGAGGAAGAGATCGGTACTGACATTAGACAATTAGTGTCAGTAGTGTGCATGCATACGATCTTTCAGACTGGCATGAAAGTGAAGAAGAGGAGGGGGATTGTTTGGACTTTTTAAAACTTTTTTTTGTATACACATGGAATAATAAAAAACAAGACATGACAAGAGAGGTATAAAAAGGTAGATAATCAAAAGAGAATTTATTTCTCATTTTGCATTTTATTTCATTTAAATCTATAGTCACTAATACCTTAGATGTGGTGTTTCTACTAACGTACCCTTAAATATCTCTAAAATTATAAAAATTCTTGCCTGTTTACAGCTAAAAAAATAGACAAACGTGTGCCCAGTAAATTGGAAATGTGGAGTTTGTGTGTAACAGTGGTAGACCTCAAACTTTGTTAGGCCTACAAATCAAGATTCTTAACTTTTTTGAAAGACATGTGCATAAAACATTCTTTTTTGTTGTTGTTGTTTCTATTCATGTTTACTTTGTGCTTTTTGCTTTCAGGAGAAACCCCTTGGGGTCATGAGCAATCTTGTCACTGTAGATTGTTCTAACCTATAAAGGGAACAGTGAAAGCCCCAGTTGAAAACCTGTCTTGCCTTTGTAGGCATGACTAATTCACTGCGGCAACAGTTCCCCCCGTTGGAGTGCCGGGGGTTTCAGTATAAATAGTATCCCCACTTTCTGGAAATTTAGTGCTTAAATTCCCACTGTCGCTGTCTTCATCATTTGCTCTTTCCCATTCCTGATCTGTCCTATCACTCTGCTATACTTTCTTCTTCTTCGCTAGATCAATGACCTACCTTTTTTCTTGAAAACTCTTCCTGGACAAGACTCCTTGTTTGTGTATGAGGTCTGTTGGATCAGCTTGGGAGTGTTGGACGCTTTCTGCCGGGTGGTCACTAGGGCTTCCTATGATTGTATTATTTCGCACTATAGGCATTTTATATGTATGTGTTTTGTTGATGATTTATAATGATGGTTGTATTCTATTTTGTTTTTGTAACCGGGGTGTTCGCGTAGTTGAGGTCAACCCTCAGCCGTCCCCCGCGTTGGATGTCTTTATTGTAAAGTGACTGGCCGGTGGAGGGCATTCAATTTTCCCACTAGGGTTGTTTCGGCAGATCTTTTATGCGGATCGGGGGTTGTCCGGTCCTGATTTGGCTCGGAAGAGTCCGCTGGACCTAAAGCAACAATAAATCAATCAATCAATTTCAGGAGAAGCCCTAAATTACTTTCAAAATTGCATAAATTCATGAATTTTCTTCCAGGGGGCGAATACCGGGGCTTGGCCCCTGGGCCCCGGCCGGATTTCAGAGATTTCTTGATTCAGTTGTTCTCCACCCTGATACAAGTTGAGTGTTATATTTTGAAGATTCTAGAGCTGTGTTTATGTTGTCATGATTTTGCCTTATGTATGAACGTTGAGTGTTATATTTTGCAGACATCACCATGTGTACCAGAAGCAGAAGATAACATTGATTTTGAAAGGATACCAGTGAGTAGTGATTTGTACTACTTTCTTTTAGTGTTCTTCAGTTTTCTTGTCTCAAGAGAGATTTCGACATTTACTGATTTAAAATAATACTGGATGGATGCTACTGAACACAATGAATCATTATTGAAATCAATGAATCATTATTGAACACAATGAATCAGTATTGAGCACAATGAATCATTGAACGCAATCATTATTGAACACAATGAATCAGTATTGAGCTCAATGAATCATTGAACGCAATCATTATTGAACACAATGAATCATTATTGAAAGGCTATTTGTTTTCTTTTGTTTATTTCTACCTAAGTTTGTAACATACATGCACCTGCTTGTGAATCAGCCAGGAGTGTAAATGTGATGTTTGGACTATATGAATAAATGTTGTCAATGAGATGTGGGAGCCCATGTGCAGCCTTGTGTGTTTGTGCTTGCAGGCCAGAGTAGAGAGGGTGGTTGTGGACGGTGTGGGCAGAACAAAGGATGATGTCATCGTTAAAGAAGTTCGGCCACTGCTGGAAGCCTGCACCTTTCAAGATGTAAGTTCTTGTCACCTTGGACTAGGCTTCTGGGATAAAACCTAATGTACACAATCTGTTGATGCTGGTTGATATTACTCCAACATCACAGTGCTATTATGTCACTGCTAAACTGAACACAACAGCATTCCTTGTCTTGCATTAATGGGAGGGGAAAGAACAGTTGTTTGGCTGGACACGTCCACACAAGCTTTAGAGGCAACACTTATTGTTGTGGCTCTGAAGTATTGTTTGTTATGATGTGGGTTGCAACAAGGTCAAAACAAGGAAAGGTGGTGTGATTGGTATTGTGCATTGCTATGGTTTATTATTAAGCAACACCCAGTGTGGTTACCACTTTGACTGCAATGGCTAGTGCTTTGATGCAACTCCTGTACGACACAGAGACATGAAACATTGGACTTGCAGATGGTGCAGAAGAGCCATGAGGTGAAGCAGCGAATGGAGAAACTAGGACTGTTCAAGCGAGTGGGGATTTTCATCGACACAGTCAAGGGTCAGTGCTTTGCTGCTTTCTATCAACGCTTTACCATAGTCAGCTTTTGGCCACAAGGATGTGGACCACCATTGTCACCATTATAAACATCATGGGGTTATGTCAAACACACAAAGCTTGATGGGGTGCCATTGGACATGACCCTTGTCACATCATGAGCGATGGCTCAAAAGCCAGTGGACTATAGTCCATGCTATTATCATTTATAGACCTGCTTTTTTCCTAATCCAACTCCAAGAGCAATAACCTAAAACCAGTGTACTCACTTGTTTCATACACTGTAACAAATACAACAAACACACATTCATCACTCAAACCATGTTGTGCAGTGAGCTAGGAAAGAAATTGAAGTGATGTTTCATTGTTACAGGGTCCTGTGCACGGGACAGCTATGAAGTGACGTTTGAAGTGCGGAGTACAGGCCAGTATCGGGCGGCATCAACACACTGATTGGCAACAATGATGCCAGTTTGGTACATCACAGCTTATTTAGTGACTGCTTGCCTTTCTCTCTCTCTCTCTTTCTCTCTCTCTGCTCTCTCTCTGCATCTGCTCTATCTCTCTGCTCTCTCTCCTTTTATGCGTCTTTTCTGACTTACTCACTGTTTGCTTTTTTTTCAGTTTTTGATTTTTGTGTGTCTTTTGGCTTACAGTTTTCCGTTCTTTTTTCCATATCTTTTTTTCTGTTGTTTGTTTTTGTCTTTTTTCCGCATTTTTTCTTTATTGTATCTTTTTGTTTTGACCTGGTTTTGCTTAATATTTTAGTATGACTTGCCATTTACAGTGTGGACGTAGACATTCCTCCCAGGTTTTGCTTGATACTTTAGTATGACTTGCCATTTACAGTGTAGACATAGACATTCCTCCCAGGTTATGGTTGATACTTTAGTATGACTTGCCATTTACAGTGTAGACGTAGACGTTCCTCCCAGGTTTTGGTTGATACTTTAGTATGACTTGCCATTTACAGTGTAGACATAGACATTCCTCCCAGGTTATGGTTGATACTTTAGTATGACTTGCCATTTACAGTGTAGACGTAGACGTTCCTCCCAGGTTATGGTTGATACTTTAGTATGACTTGCCATTTACAGTGTAGACATAGACATTCCTCCCAGGTTATGGTTGATACTTTAGTATGACTTGCCATTTACAGTGTAGACGTAAGACGTTCCTCCCAGGTTATGGTTGATACTTTAGTATGACTTGCCATTTACAGTGTAGACATAGACATTCCTCCCAGGTTATGGTTGATACTTTAGTATGACTTGCCATTTACAGTGTAGACGTAGACGTTCCTCCCAGGTTATGGTTGATACTTTAGTATGACTTGCCATTTACAGTGTAGACATAGACATTCCTCCCAGGTTATGGTTGATACTTTAGTATGACTTGCCATTTACAGTGTAGACATAGACATTCCTCCCAGGTTATGGTTGATACTTTAGTATGACTTGCCATTTACAGTGTAGACATAGACATTCCTCCCAGGTTATGGTTGATACTTTAGTATGACTTGCCATTTACAGTGTAGACATAGACATTCCTCCCAGGTTATGGTTGATACTTTAGTATGACTTGCCATTTACAGTGTAGACATAGACATTCCTCCCAGGTTATGGTTGATACTTTAGTATGACTTGCCATTTACAGTGTAGACGTAGACCGTTCCTCCCAGGTTTTGCTTGATACTTTAGTATGACTTGCCATTTACAGTGTAGTCGTAGACTGTTGCTCCCAGGTTTCAGTCCCTTGGTGGGTAAGATCAGAGTGGCCATTTTTCACTAGTTACCATAACAGTATGATTGCTCTGGTGGCTCAGTTCATTGAGGTCCCTACTTTTCTTTCCTTTGAGGGTTGTCACTGTCTGCTGTAGGGCCAAAGATGGGTGTCAACATTACAGTTCAGTGTTCATTCGTTCATTCGTGCTGTTGCTCAGCCAACTGGATTGCTAATAAGTTTGGATATCCTACCTGTGATCCCCCTTCCTCTTGGTTGGGGCATGGGGGTCTAGTGACAGTGTTTGTGTTCGGACAATTTATTAATCAGTGATTGATTGTTGCACTGACTGCATAGTTACAGCCAGTGTGGCAGTAGACAGACTGCATAGTGCAAGAGTGGCAGTAGACTGACTGTATAGTTAATGACAGTAGACTGACTGCATAGTTAGTGCCAATGTGACAGTAGACTGTATAGTGGCAGTGTGGCAGTAGACTGACTGTATAGTGTCAGTGTGACTGTAGACTGATTGTATAGTGTCAGTGAGACAGTAGACTGACTGTATAGTGTCAGTGTGGCAGTAAACTGTATAGTGTCAGTGTGGCAGTAAACTGTATAGTGTCAGTGTGGCAGTAGACTGACTGTATAGTGACAGTAGACTGACTGTATAGTGTCAGTGTGGCAGTAGACGGACTGCATAGTGCAATGTCGCAGTAGACTGCATAGTGAGTGCCAGAGTGGAAGTAGACTGCATAGTTAGTGCCAGAGTGGTAGTAGACTGACTGCATAGTGCCAGTTTCACATAAGATTGGGTGCATAGTGCCGGAGTGGCAGTAGACTGACTGCATAATTAGTGCCAGTGTGGCAGTAGACTGACTGCATAGTTAGTGCCAGTGTGGCAGTAGATTGACTGCATAGTGCCAGAGTGACAGTAGACTGACTGCATAGTTGGTGCCAGTGTGACAGTAGACTGACTGCATAGTGTCAGTGTGACAGTAGACTGACTGCATAGTACCAGTGTGGCCGTAGACGGATTGCATAGTTAGTGCCAGAGTGGCAGTAGTTAAACTTTAGTACAATGGTGTACTTCAGTGATTTGGTGTGAATTAAGGTAAGTTCAGTTGTGATGCTGTGTTTTCATTTATTTGGTGTGAATAATGGTTTGTTAGTACAGTTGTGATGTTGTGTTTTCAGTTATTTGGTCTGAAGCTGCCCAATGTGTTAGGAAGGGGTGAGAGAGTGAACGCTGAATACACACACGGCACCAAACAGACCAGAGGCTACTCTGTGACCTGCAGTAAGCCTGTCAATGCTAACCCAGACATTGTGTAAGTCTGGCCGCCTTCTTTCTTCGCCTTTATCTCATTCCAGGCTTGTTATAACACTTTCCAGTACAATGCCATAATTTTTATCTCCAGACAGGTTTAGTTTTGTGCTTTAACTCATTAACTCCGATGACCTGATTAACTCCGATGACCTGTCCCTCAACAACCACATCTCCAACGTCTGTCGCTCTGCATACACGGCCATCCGCCAAATCAGCTCCTTTCGCCACTATCTTAAAGTCACTGCCACCAAAACCCTAGTCTGCGCTCTCGTCCTTTCTCGTCTTGACTATTGCAACTCTCTCCTCGCTGGCTCCCCAAAACACATCATTGACAAACTACAAAAGGTTCAGAACTCAGCAGCTAGACTAGTATTCCGAGCAAAGAAACGCGATCACATCACACCTCTACTACATTCCCTTCACTGGCTTCCTGTGCAAGCACGCGTTGAGTACAAACTTTCTGTTCTCTGTCACAACTTCTTCACAGATTCTTGTCCTTCCTATTTTGCTGATCTACTGTCTGTCTACTCCCCTTCACGCACTTTAAGATCTTCTGCTGACACTCGCACACTCGAGGTTCCCGTCACCCGCACTAAGACATACGGCCAACGTGCATTCGCGCTTACTCCGCACCTAAGCAGTGGAATTCCCTTCCCTCCCATATCCGCAACATACAATCAACACAAGCATTCAAAAAGGCCCTCAAAACCCACCTTTTCAAACTGCATTATTCAGACTGATTTGTATACCGCTGCCATTCTCTCCTCTTTTGTCTCTGTCTGATCCTTAAGTGTATACACGGCTGTAAATATTTATACTGTTTTTTTTCCTGGGTCTAACCGGGCATCTAAATAGCTGTGAATAGGTTTTTGCTATTCTGTTTCTGTCTTTTTTGTCATTTATGTACATAGTTGTAAATAGTCTATTTCTGTCTTTTTTGTCATTTGTGTACATAGTTGTAAATAGTTTTTACCTTTACTGTTCCATCTTTTGGTGTATCGTAGCAAAAGTGAGGTTTGATCGAGTGCATGTATTTTTGATGTAATGACTATGTCAAGTGTGGTGAGTCTGGTCATAGGCTGGAGTACCCACTATATAAAAATCCGTTATTATTATTATTATTATTATTATTATTATTATTATTATTATTATTATTATTATTATGTTTGTTCCCTGAAAACGCACTAATTAAGCCTATTTTTAGAAAATTCAACCACCTAATATATAAAAGATAATATAGAAAAGCTATACATTTTTGTAAAGATCATGGCATGTTCTTTCAAGAAATAAACAGCAGAAAATACACTTATTCACCTTTTGTAAGAAAATAGCACACTTATTCACACTGTATGCCAAAATTCTAAACGTTTTTGATATCCACAATATATTGTACATTCACCACAAAACATGTCAGTTTTATGCTAATCATACAAATTTAATTCAGAATATGCATCAATATGTATATGAATGATTCTTGTAGATCAGTATACATAAAATTGTCATATTAGAATTGACTGCCATTTTGGAATTGAGATGCAACTCATAATAATAATAATTAGCATTTGTAAGGTGCCTACCATGCGGATCTAGGCATGCACACACCAACATTCATCTAATCATACATTCATGTTTTATATATAACATGTGTCACATGTACCCAGGAAAATTACTCTGACAGCAAAAATACTTGATTTTACAGTGAAATACTCAGGTTTACAGTTAAAGGGAGGTAATAAACCAATTAGGAATTATTAGTCTTGCTCCCAATGGTGCTCTTCCTTTAGTAGTTGGTTGCTTATAATGGACAGTGCCGATCTTCCTAAGACGTGCTCCGCTGGCAACCATACAAACGAATCGCGCTTCTTATGACACACATTGCTGGCAATGAATTAACATATACCTATAGTTAATTGCTGATATCCATAACTATAGTTAATTGCTGTTATCCATAACTATAGTTAATTGATGTTATCCATAACTATAGTTAATTGCTATTATCAGTGGATGTTTGTGCTGGATGTTGCAGTGTGAGTGGGGGCTTGTACCAGTATCACGGTTCATACCCATGGAGCGGATACAAAGAAACAGACAGAGGCTTAGAGCTAGATCTCACCGTAAGTCTGACTCAGCTTTTGTAGTCCTCTTTTCCTTTCCTGATTATTGCTCCCCACAAACGTTGTTGTCATTTACCTAATACAGCCTAATATTCATAGGCCATTTTTATGGTCAGATTGAACTTAAGACTTGATACTGTTGTTTTGCACCTCTCTGTGCTTTTGTGTGTGTATAGCCCGTGCCTGACTTTTCATGGCAGTTGGAAGTTGGCAGTTGATGAGTATTGGAGAATATGGGTCGCTTTGTTTTTAGTCTCTGACTACGTTGACTAAGTCTATTTTTAGTGTTCTAATGTTATTCTTCTCGCAGAAGGCATGTGAAAACCCCAATATAATCTTGTATTCAATCCATGGCTTCACATGAACATTTAATAAAATAAAAGAATTGTTGCTTTGAACTTGGCTGTGCATTGTCTTGACCTCTTCAAACGTTTATGTGGACTTTATCTGTAAGTGCTGTGTTTAATGATGATTGTGAATGGCTAATTATTGTAGTGGTGACTGATTGTTTGATGCCTGTGGGCAGTTCCCCACCTGCCTGGGCACCCACTCCCTGAGGTGGGACGGAGTGTGGCGAGACTTGAGAGCATTGTCCAGGACCACATCCTTTGCTGTCAGAGAAGAAGCAGGTCACTCGCTCAAATCCAGCATCAAGGTCAGTGTCTGCGCTGGGTCAAAGATTGATTGATACAATCTGTCAAAAATGTATCTTCATCTAGTCACAGTTTCCAGACTGCTGAAACAGCTGCCAGAAATTCTAATATTATGAGCAACATCACATCCCACAGTTGAGACTATCCTGCCAGTGTAAGGATGGTACACATCCAGATCCAGCTTGAGTAATGTAACATGTTTCACACATCAGGTTTTGACTGCCTTACAGGGTCTAAAACTGTTAATAATGAATGTTTTCACCAACATGCCCAAATCAGTTATATTTGCTAAAACATACTTTACATCAAACCTGCTAGAGTAAAACTAAGGGCAATGGCAGAAATTGCTACTGGTTTCTAACCTAAACTACTTTTCTCTGTATCTTGTAAATAACTTGTGACGGTTGATTGAAAGGGAAAGGCTTGGAAAGGGAAGGATTTGGGTCTTCTCACTGACGGTGCGTTTTTGCTCGTGTTGCAGCATATTTTTGTGCGAGACTGCCGTGATGATGCAATCCTGCCCTCCTGTGGCACGCTGCTCAAGTTAACGCAGGTCAGCATCTATTTATATGTACTGTACCTGCCTGTTGATGGACACAGAACATGGTAGACTTTGATGGACAGAGAACATAATAGACTTTGATGGACAGTTAACGCAGGTCAGCATCTATTTACATGTACTGTACCTGCCTGTTGATGGACACAGAACATAGTAGACTTTGATGGACACAGAACATGGTAGTCTTTGATGGACAGAGAACATAGTAGACTTTGATGGACAGTTAACGCAGGTCAGCATCTATTTATAAATTACATGTACTGTACCTGCCTGTTGATGGACACAGAACATAGTATACTTTGATGGACACAGAACATGGTAGACTTGATGGACAGAGAACATAGTAGACTTTGATGGACAGTTAACGCAGGTCAGCATCTATTTACATGTACTGTACCTGCCTGTTGATGGACACAGAACATAGTAGACTTTGATGGACACAGAACATGGTAGACTTTGATGGACAGAGAACATAGTAGACTTTGATGGACAGTTAACGCAGGTCAGCATCTATTTATAAATTACATGTACTGTACCTGCCTGTTGATGGACACAGAACATAGTATACTTTGATGGACACAGAACATGGTAGACTTGATGGACAGAGAACATAGTAGACTTTGATGGACAGTTAACGCAGGTCAGCATCTATTTACATGTACTGTACCTGCCTGTTGATGGACAATACAATACAATATAACTTTATTGATCTCAAACTGAGAAATTCAATACATGGTCTGCAATCCGACATAAAAATTTAAAGTACATGGACAAGAACTAAGAAACGTATTAGCATATTATGCATACATAATTATATAACACAACATATTCATTTCCTTACTACTTATACGGCACATAGACATTACTTTCAAGTTCTCGCACAGCACACTTACTATCACATTTATTCCAACATTGAACATGTCATTTTTCTAAGATACATAGACTAAATATTGCCTTTCGCACAGCACACTTACTATCACATTTATTCCAACATTAAACATGTCATTTCTCTAAGATACATAGACTAGATAATGCCTTTCTCACTGCATATAATTACAACGTTTATTCCAAAATACCTTCTCATCCTTCACATTTTGACAATTTATTCAGAAGTTTCGACAAAGCATTATTAAACAACACTTCGCCTTCTGATCATTATGAGATGCAAACATTGAAACCCGCAGGCGCATGAAAAAACGAACTCGCAATGCACACAACACCCACCCCAATAGGCCTATCGTGAACACACACCCTAAACACATTTTCTTTGACATCAAACATCGGCAAATCAATTCTAAATTTATCTACCCATTTTTAATAATGAACTCATTCACCTTTACATACACACACACGCACACACACACAAACGCTCTTACGCACGTACACATTTATGCTCTCCACAAACAGAGGGCAAGACCTATATACAAAATACAGCGTAACATTATACCAATTTACAGCACAAATAATATTAAATATTAATACATTTTATACAACCAAACTCATTCCTCAGCCAATAATGCAAAATACATGAAACATCACAAAATTTAAAGTACATGGACAAGAACTAAGAAACGTATTAGCATATTATGCATACATAATTATATAACACAACATATTCATTTCCTTACTACTTATACGGCACATAGACATTACTTTCAAGTTCTCGCACAGCACACTTACTATCACATTTATTCCAACATTGAACATGTCATTTTTCTAAGATACATAGACTAAATATTGCCTTTCGCACAGCACACTTACTATCACATTTATTCCAACATTAAACATGTCATTTCTCTAAGATACATAGACTAGATATTGCCTTTCTCACTGCATATAATTACAACGTTTATTCCAAAATACCTTCTCATCCTTCACACACACACATTAACACACACACACACATACACACATGCACACACTCATAGTAGCTAGGAGCAAACATTATTAACTAGAATACGTTCCAAATAACACTTAAACATTGCATCAGGAAGAAAAAAAAACAAAACAAAAAACAAACATATCTCACAATAAACACAATTGTACATAGATCATGAACACTCATTCCTACAATCTTGCTCGCGACATATTCATAACATGAATGGAATTGGGCACAAAACTCTTTCTTGCTCTCACTGTGGACATTTTTGGCATTCAATGTCTGCGCCCTGACGGCATGAGTTCATAGTGTGTAGCCAGAACATGGCTCGGGTCACTCGCAATCTGATATGCCTTTCGTTCAACCTGACGTTCGTACAACACACACAATTCATCCTGCCTTTCACCCGTCACTTTCGCACAGACGTGTACAATCCTGTTCAATACGTTCTTATGTTTCTCACTCAACCCTCCATACCAACACAGGAAGCCAAAGGTCACAACAGACTGAACAAAACATCTGTAAAAGTTGGTTAACACGGGACGACTGACATTGATGGAGCGAAGCTTCTGAAGGCAATATATTCTGGATTGACATTTCTTGTGTATGCTTGTTGTGTTGGAATTAAAATTGAGTTTATTGTCTACAATAGTGCCTAAGTATTTGTACTCATTGACTCTTTCCACCCTTTCTCCCCCTATCTCCAAGTCTGGTATGGCAACGGGGTTTCTTCTGAAATCTATTATAAGTTCTTTTGTCTTCTTTACATTCAGGATTAGATAGTTATCATTACACCATGCGGTGAACTTAAAGACTTCTTCTACATAGACGGAGTGAGAATTTGAGAGATTTTGTAGAGCGGTGTCGTCAGAGTATTTGATGAAAGGGGTGTCGGTGGAGCCAGAGACACAGAACATAGTAGACTTTGATGGACACAGAACATGGTAGACTTTGATGGACACAGAACATAGTAGACTTTGATGGACACAGAACATGGTAGACTTTGATGGACAGAGAACATGGTAGACTTTGATGGACAGTTAACGCAGGTCAGCATCTATTTACATGTACTGTACCTGCCTGTTGATGGACAGAGAACATAGTAGACTTTGATGGATAGAAAACATGGTAGACTTTGATGGACAGAGAACATAGTAGACTTTGATGGACAGTTAACGCAGGTCAGCATCTATTTACATTACTGTACCTGCCTGTTGATGGACACAGAACATAGTAGACTTTGATGGATACAGAACATGGTAGACTTTGATGGACAGAGAACATGGTAGACTTTGATGGACAGAGAACATGGTAGACTTTGATGGACAGAGAACATGGTAGACTTTGATGGATAGAGAACATGGTAGACTTTGATAGAAAAATTTAAATAAGAGAGGCAGTTAGGGAGGTCTTACAAGGGCAAAGATGTGGGCTGTTAACCAACTTGTCTCTTCTTACAAGGGCAAAGGTGTGGACTGTTAACCAACTTGTCTCTTCTTACAAGGGCAAAGGTGTGGACTGTTAACCAACTTGTCTCTTCTTACAAGGGCAAAGGTGTGGGATGTTAACCAACTCATCCTACCTCAGTGTGTTCAATATACACATTGATTATTTCCAGTTGTTCATCCTACTTCAGTGTGTTCAATATACACATTGATTATTTCCAGTTATTCATCCTACTTCAGAGTGTTCAATATACACATTGATTATTTCCAGTTGTTCATCCTACTTCAGTGTTTGGATAGCGTTAAGTATATCACTGCTTTGAATGAAGGAAGTAAGTGTTGATAGTTTCCTGATGCACATGTTTATTTCAGGAATACGCTGGCGTGGGAGGGAACGTGGAGTTCTCCAAACAAGAGCTGGAGATGCAATACAACAAGGAGATTTTCTGGGACACAGTGAGTGGCTTTGTGTTGTTCAGTAGTTATGATCATTATACTTGCATGCTCAACACATGTACAGACTGCACATTGACTGACATCGGGTTCAACAGAGACTTTTCTTCGGGTACTCTGGTTTCCTCCATCCCTCTCTTCAATAATGGTATTGAATGAAGCAGGGGTGAGATTTAGCGGTCGCCCGGTCGCCCGAGGCGACTTAAAACCGGCTCGGGCGACCTCACTTTATAATTGAGCCAGCCCGCCTGGCGACCTAAAAAAAATGATAATATTTGCAGACTTTTAGAAGCTCGGTTCGAAGCGAGGGCGTTTTTAGGTCACTGTTCGTCTGCTACGAGTATGAAGTATACGCGAGCGTTATTTCCCTTTGCCTACTTCTCTTTCGCGCCAAGCGCGCTGTCTGCTTTGTTTGTGAAAAAGACACCCGCTACAAATTACGTGTATTGTCAAAATTTGTGTTTTATATGTGAACGATTGTAATTGTCGGGCTGCCTAAAAATCATGCGGGCTACCTCACTTTACTTACTAGCTAGCCCGGCGGGCTAGTTAGTCTCCTGGGTTAAATCTCACCCCTGATGAAGTCAATCTAAAATGTCAAAAACAAAATTCTGTTTCCTTGTGGTGTTCTAATAGCAATCTCCCTGCCTTTACACCACATGTTTGAGTGATAGATGCCTGTTCATTGTATATGTGAGTGAGAATGTATGTTGTACACATCCCCTCACTTTGAGCTTTATTGATTATTTGGAGAAAAGTGTATATAGGTTATAGCATCCATTATTATTATTATTGAGTGACAGGAAATACTGCTGTCAACACTGGATCATAATGTAGGTGTAAACACAGGGACATCACTGCAACAACGTTGACCACTATTAAGCCACGTTTGGAAGGGAGATAATCCTGTTACAGTTCCGTCCTAATAAAGCAAACGGTAGTGGTGACCAGTATTAAGCCTCATTAGGGAGGGAGGTAATCCTGTCACAGTTCAGCTTTAATGAAGTAAACAACAATATTGACCAGTATTAAGCCTCATTTGGGATGGAGGTAATCCTGTCATAGTTCAGCTTTAATGAAGTAAACAGCAATATTGACCAGTATTAAGCCACATTTGGAAGGGAGGTAATCCTGTCACAGTTCAGCTCTAATGAAGCAAACAGCTCAGTGGAGCAGTGTGCTATCCTATCCTATTCTGTAACTCGAATGTCGTTGGGGCACCACAGATGATCGTTTAACCAGCTTTCTCTGTCCTCAGCAACTCTTATGGCTTTGCTCAGTGTTAAGCCAGTCCATTCGCGAATGATGTCCTCTCACCTCATTTTCTGTCTCTCTTCTTCTGCCTCCTTGCATTGTGCCTTGTAGGATGGTCTTTGGAAGGCCTGAAGCTTTGGTGACGTGGCCAAACCATCGGAGTTTCAATTTCTTCACCACTGTAAGCATGTCATCATGTTATCCAATGTCTTGTGTAATGGTCTTTCGGTCTTTGTTGGTGATGTGCTGGGTATAGGAAATGCCCAGAAGTCTTCTGTAGCATCTCATCTCCATGCTTTGTATTCCTCATTGTAGATCTGCTGTGAGGGTCCATGTTTCGCAAGCGTATAGGAAGATGGAAATGACAAGGGAGCATAGCAGCCTTACCTTGGAATGTAGACTGATGGTCCTGTCTTTCCGAATAGGCTTCAACCTTGTCAGGGCAGCAGTTGTTTGTGCGATCCTGGAGAGGACTTCCTGTTGGGGCCATTGTCTGATACAATGGCTCCTAAATATTTGAAGCTGTGTTGAGGGATTGGCCTTGGACTTTGATGTCCATTAGTGCTGTTGGTCATCATTTTGGCCTTTTCTGCACTTATTTCCATTCGATAGGTGGTGTCAAGCCTCTGTACCCAGTTTTGTTCCTCTCCAGTCAATCCATCAATGTCAACCGTAAAACGGAGGTTGGAGATTGCTCTATCCCCTATGCTGACTGTGCCTTCGTGATCTGCAAGGGAATCTGATATGATGCGTTCTAGGAAGATATTGAAGAGTGTTGGAGAGAGTAGGCATTCTGACGCACACCGATTGTTGTTCTGAACCAGTTCCAGATGGCACTGTTGTGGAGGACTGCAGTATGCTAACATCATTGTAAAGTCCTCTATCAATAATATAAGCCTCCCTGCACCATAGTTACGGTGTGAAAGATCGGCTGAGCTAATTGTCTGGCGTTTTTCTTGTCAGGAATGGCCTCGACAATCAACGCACTCAATCTATTCAATTGGAAGGCTTACTAAGTTTGATAGATTTGACAAAGAGTGAATTAACAGATGAGAAAATGTACGAATTCAATAGATAACACTTAGAAAATTTGACAGAGTTTACACAGATTAAACCTTGCAACCTCTGGAAACATTTTGTACAGCTTCTTTGTAGTTATTATTTTTCAATTCATATTTTCACAGTGATATCATTCCACTTCGGTGCGTTACAATCATAAGAAGGAAGAACAACACCATAGGGCACAACAAGTATGTTTTACTGGTTCACAAGCCCCCAAAACATAGCACAAAGTGAAAGTAACACCATAGAGAAAGAAAGACTAGAAATAAAGACAGAACAGAATTCCTGCATTTCCTATCGTTATTCGTGTGCTGCGTGTAACAATTTAGTTTTCTTTCCTATTCACTTATAAGCAGCTTGCATGAAGATGCAATAAGTTTAATAAGGACCCTACGACGTGCAGTGGCGTAACCAAACAACACATATAGAACTATTCCAATATTACCGTGGCTTGACCAAACATGTAATATCGGATGATATTTATCAGCGTGTCACCTATGGAAAACTAAACTTTACCTTGATAGCTAATGTAACAGGTAATGTGTCTCAAAAATCATGCGAAGAATCTCTCCTAAATCCTTTCTCTGCTTTTATAAGGTTTCTTCCACCCAAAAACAGTGACAACTGCGATTGGCAACCATTACAAAATGTATCATCGCCAGGAAAACTGAGCAAAACAACTACGATTCCTTAAGAAATGTGGACAAAAAGTTACAAACAAGATTCATTTACCTGGCTTTGCAATGACAACATTCGCAGTGCTGTGTCAACATAAACAATGCCGTGACAACACAGACAAAAAGCCTTCTCGCGATGACGTCAATGCACAGAAATAATATTTCCTAAATTATGATTTTATCATCACGGATTTAGAACACTTTTAATAACTTTTCCTACTTCCAAAATTGCAGTAAAATAAAATAGTTTACACGAACTCAGATTCCGTTTTCATGTTGAAGAATGCACCGTTCTAAAAAGAATCACTTGACGTCATTTACCATGTTTACGTCATTGTAGCTGCAACGTCATACACTACAAAGACTAGGCTTATTTCTGTCGATCTTCTGTTGTTGGCTGGTTACAATCAATTATATTTCAAGGTAATTCTTTTGTATACTAACAGACAAGTGAAATCGTTAAAGAAATGAACTAGATAACTCCAACGAACAACATGCAAATCTAATTATTATCGATATGTTTGAACTTGTTACGAATCGCAAGTTATTTTCAGATCTATAACCTATTCAACAACGCATATTATAAGTTCCACTCAAATCCCATAATTTAGAATTTGTTTTGAATAAGATTAACACATGCAATACTAATTAATTCATCTATATTTGCTTTATGCTTCACGCATCCATGTCTTTCTTGCAATATTCAGTTTCTGCATGTAATTTACAATAGAAGAATGTCATCTACACATCAGGTTAATCAGTTTTTCGAATATCACTGTCATCACAAAGTTTCATCATGAGATAGATAGCGCATCAGTTTATCGCACAAGTCTTAAAAAGTAACTTCACAGCAAGCCTGTAGCTTACAATAATGAGATAGATAGTGCATCAGTTTATCACACAAGTCTTAAAAGGTAACTTCACAGCAAGCCTGTAGCTTACAATAATGAGATAGATAGTGCATCAGTTTATCACACAAGTCTTAAAAAGTAACTTCACAGCAAGCCTGTAGGTTACAATAATGAGGACTGCAGTGTGCTAACATCATTGTAAAGTCCTTTATCCACAATGGGGCAATGAAAATCATTCATTGAACCTAAAGTAGGATGATCGTCCATATCTTCAGTGCTGTACAACCCTGTTGAATGGAAAGTAGAACGTTCATCTATTTGCAAACAGCTGACACATTCAGCAGCTGTGCATAGTGTGTTTAACATATGAAAGTAAAAGTACAGTGACAAGGTCTTTCTGGTGTACAGGTATTTCAGGTTTCCATGGCCGGGGGAGTGATGCGTCCCTTGCACTCCAAAGATGAGATCCGCATCAACGATCGCTTTTTCCTGGGCGGGCCACTAACACTGCGAGGATTCAACCTGAAGGGGGTGGGACCACACTGTGATGGTGAGGCTGCCATTCGCTTCAATGTAGCGCTTTTAATTGTCGGTCTGGTCACTACCATGTAACCAGTTGAATATAATCCTCATTGTGTTTTATCTACTTTCATCACATCACAGCCTTTTCAAGGTATTGTTTTACTTGCTCTTTGTGTTTTATCAACTCAGCTAACTGCTTAACTGATAATGCACAGTATATTACTGTGCCAGGCTATATTACTGTTTGATGTTGTGTTTTTAGGCAATGCATTAGGAGCGGAGGCGTACTGGCTGGCTGCAGCACACATGTACACACCACTGCCGTTTCGTCCAGGACAAGGGGGCTTCGGGGACCTTTTCCGCACACACCTATTTGTCAATGCTGGAAACTTGAACTCCGTTAACTTCAGTCAGTTTGTTTTCTGAAGCGCTGTTTTGTTTGTTACCTGTATCACAGAATGCTTACCTGTTGAATCATAGCCTGGGAGAACCCTTTTTAAAAAAAAAAATTGCCTTATGCATTGTGCCACATGGCTGCTAGGGTTAGATTCAAAAACCGGAAAGGCATGCGCGTGCTTTCTAAGCCACAATTTTGTGTTGGCCTACTGGACTAGTGACCCAGTCAAAGTCAGTCACAGTTAGCCACCCATCTCACTAGCCTCAATCAAATGCCAACCTAACATGACAGTGAAATGTCTGTGCCTATAGCCAGAGCATTGACCAAGTATCATCAGCTAGCCCAACAGGAGTGAGTAACAAACAGGTCACCTGTCAGGGGAGTGAACTAAAAGCTTGGCCTCATCATCCATGAGGTTTGCATTGTGTGTTTTGCGTAGCGTCATGGTGTAGCGTGTTGTGCATGGCGTCATGGTGTAATGTGTTGTTGTGTTTGACAGATGAGCTGGGCCAGTCGCTGAGTGAGCTCAGTTCAGATGTGTTGTTGTGTTTGACAGTGCGCGTGCATGGCGTCATGGTGTAATGTGTTGTTGTGTTTGACAGATGAGCTGGGCCAGTCGCTAGGTCATGGTGTACTTGTGTTGTTGTGTTTGACAGATGAGCTGGGCCAGTCGCTAGGTCATGGTGTAATGTGTTGTTGTGTTTGACAGATGAGCCAGTCGCTAGGTCATGGTGTACTTAGTTGTTGTTTGACAGATGAGCTCAGTCGTGCATGGCGTCATGGTGTAATGTGTTGTTGTGTTTACAGATGAGCTCCAGTCAAGCAGGCGTCATGGTGTATGTGTTGTTGTGTTTGACAGATGAGCTCCAGTCGTGCAGACGTAGGTGTAATGTAGTTGTTGTGTTTAATGTCTCCATCAAGCCAGGAGACAGGTGTAATGTGTTAGTTATGTTTAATGTCTCCAGTCAAGCCAGGCGTCAGGTGTAATGTGTTGTTGTTTGACAGATGAGCTCCAGTCGTGCATGGCGTCATGGTGTAATGTGTTGTTTGTGTTTGACAGATGAGGAGCCAGTCGCAGGTAGGTGTAATGTGTTGTTGTGTTTGACAGATGAGCTGGGCCAGTCGCTAGGTCAGGTAATGTGTTGTTTGTTTAATGTCTCCAGTCAAGCCAGGAGACAGGTGTAGTGTTGTTGTGTTTAAGATGAGCTCCAGTCGTGCAGGAGTCAGGTGTTTGTTGTAGTTATTTAACAGATGAGCTGGGCCAGTCGTGCATGGCGTAGGTGTAATAGTTTGTTGTGTTTGACAGAGACAGGCCAGTCGCTGAGTGAGCTCAGTTCAGAGATGCGGTGGGCGTAGCGCGGGCATCGTGCTTAGGTTGGGCCGAGTGGCCAGAATGGAACTGAACTTAGTGTGGTCTCCGTCAAGCCATCCAGTTAATGTCTCAGTCAAGAGCCAGGAGACAGGTAGCTGTACTTATTATTTAATGTCTCCGTGAAGCCAGGAGACAGGTAGGTGTACTTATTTATTTAATGTCTCCGTCAAGCCAGGAGACAGGTAGGTGTACTTAGTTATTTAATGTCTCAGTCAAGCAGGAGACAGGTAGCTGTACTTAGTTATTTAATGTCTCCATCAAGCCAGGAGACAGGTAGCTGTACTTAGTTATTTAACATCTCCGTCAAGCAAGGAGACAGGTAGGTGTATTTATTTATTTAACGTCAGTCAAGCAAGGAGACAGGTAGCTGTACTTAGTTATTTAATGTCTCCGTCAAGCCAGGAGACAGGTAGCTGTACTTAGTTATTTAACGTCTCCATCAAGCAAGGAGACAGGTAGGTGTACTTAGTTATTTCACGTCTCAGTCAAGCAAGGAGACAGGTAGGTGTACTTAGTTATTTAATGCTTAGTGGCCTGTCATCATTGCAAGGGTCGGGGAAGTTCAAAAACGCTTTTTCGAAGATCTCAGATCCCGAATCTAGGTTCCTGAACATTTGTTAAAAAGGTTCAGCAACCTATGTTTGGGATGTGAAAACCTCCAAACAAAGTTGTTGAATCACCCTGAACCTTCCATGAACATTCCAATGAAGGCATTTGTGTTCATTATCTTTTTGAACTAGCCACAGACACTGTTCTGCTTACCTTCCAATGAAGGCCTTTGTGTTCAGTATCTTTTTTAACTAGCCACAGACACTGTTCTGCTTACCTTCCAATGAAGACCTTTGTGTTCAGTATCTCTTCTTTAACTAGCCACAGACTGTTCTGCTTACCTTCATGAATGAAGACTTTGTGTTTTGAACTTTGAACTAGCCGCAGACACTGTTCTGCTTACCTTCACTCTAACATTTTACCTTCACTGTACATTTTTTACCTTATTTATATTACCTTTACCTTTGTGTATACATCATTTTACCTTCATTGTGTACATTATTTTACCTTCACTGTACATACATTATTTTACCTTCTCTGTACATTTATTTATTTTACCTTACCTTTATTATTACCTTTTCCTTCATGTTCATTTTACCTTCATTGTGTACATCATTTTACTTTACTGTTCACAGTCATTTTACCTTCACCTTCACTGTATTTTACCTTTTTTACCTTCACTGTCATCATTTTACTTCACTGTACACATCATTTTCATATTAACACTGTACATCATTTTACCTTCTCTGTACATTATTTTACCTTCACTGTACATCATTTTACCTTTATTGTGTATATCATTTTACCTTCATTGTGTACATCATTTTACCTTCACTGTGCACATCATTTTACCCTTCTGTACATCATTTTACCTTCATTGTGTACATCATTTTACCTTCATTGTGTACATCATTTTACCTTCATTGTACATCATTTTACCTTCATTGTGTATCATTTTATCTTCACTGTGTACATCATTTTACCTCTCTGTACATCATTTTCAAGGCTGTAATGGTATTTATTCTAGTGTCGTTGCTAGTTGTAATTGACATTTTGCAACATATCAATCTCTTACTATGGTTTGGGAATGCAGTTTCTTGATCGAAACAAATTTCAATTGTCTGTTGGATTTTTCTTGTTATTATTATAGGGTCAAATGGAATAACATTAATCAAGCCAAGAAATCTTTATTCACAAAAACAGTGACAAGGTGGCGTGGCGTTCAATACAAAAAATAAACTCCTAAAGTGTAATATGCAATGACAACACACACACACACATACATACGTACACCCACACAATACGCATTCACACATCTACACAGACAATAGTCATATGTACATGATATCAGTGACTAAGTGTTCATCATTATCATCCTGATCCTCATGGTCCTGATTCAGCTCTTGGCAGTCTGCTGGACCCTATAAACACTGAATATATATCGATCTATCCTGATCCTCATCATCCTGACTGCCTTCATCCTCATCATCCTGATCACCCTCATCATTATGCTGATCATCCTGATCACCCTCATTATCATCTTGACCACCCTCATCATCACCATGATCACCCTCATCATCATCCTCATCATCATCCTGATCATCCTTATCACCATCATGATCATCCTCATCATCTTGACCACCTTCACCATCCTGATACCCTCATCATCATCCTGACCACCCTCATCTTGATCACCTTCATCATCATCATCCTGATCACCCTCATCATCATCCTGATCCTCCTCATCATCCTGATCATTGTCACCATCCTCATCATGATGACTAGTGATGTTGTTGTGGATGTTGCAGTGTAAACCCTGGTCTTCAGTTTGGCATTGGGCTCACCTTCTTGTAGCGGCGTGCCAGGACTAGACACCACATCATCACTACACTGGCTGCAATTAGGGATGGACAGAAATAGGCGGCAGGCATTGCTGGGTGAAAACTCACCAGTTAACCAGGATGGGAGATTTTACATGGAAAAACAAAAAATACTACCGGTAGTGACAAAGAAATGCAGTAGGGGTATTTTGACAGGGAGCGTTCATAAGCTACAGATTTCACTGTCAAATACTACTAATGCTAGCCATTTGGGATTATACGGAGCAAGTTTCACAATTCATGGCTGCAGAGTTCAAGATATATGGCTGAGGCGTTCCTCTGTGATTACAATTGATAGGGATATAAAAATTCCATATCAGCTCTGTTCTATAGTAAATGGCGCTTGCTATTGCCAAATGCATACTGCTTCACACGGGAAATGACTGTCCTGATTTGACTTGTGGTTAGGAGAGGATAACTGTGTGAAAACTACAGTTTTAAAGTGGACACAGTTGCTGATGTACTCTGGCTGCTGTTAGGGAGTTTGTGCAGATTTTTATTGTAGGATAAATATGTAGGCAATATATACCTTAATACTGCAACTGACCATCTGTGGCTGCTTCCTGCTTGTCATGATGGAAAGATTACTGAGAAAAACACAACAAACATTGAAACTAACAAACAAATAAAAAGAGTAAAAGTCCTCAAAGCAGCAGGTCGGGGGGTCCAAAAAAAGAACTTCCATTGTAACAATGATTTCTATGGTGGCATGCATCTAGTTAAAAAGTGTAAAACTTTATTAAAACCTGCAAGCAGAATAAAAAAAATGGCAAAATGTTTTGGGGCGTTTTGACTTCCCTCTTATTACCCCACAGCCTAACAGGTGATATGTGTAGATATCATGTCTCTGTAAATAACGTGTCTGTATTTCCTTATTTTGCAAAAAGAATTGAAATGTTGTATTGCAAACTCAACAATACAAATACAGGACGGAGGTTCTGTATTACGACTGATGTTGAATCTCCGCGTTTCCAAAACTGTGCTGCATCATTTTGTTTTGATGTTTTTGAACTATTGATGTTTGGTTCCTTTGCATTGAAATGTTTGGCTGAAGTTATACCATTGCACAGCAGGCCACACAAAACAAAGGTTTGATTGCATGTGAACAGTTTACCATTGCACAGCAGGCCACACAAAACAAAGGTTTGATTGCATGTGAACAGTTTGGCTAATTATTGTTCACCATAAAAATGTGGTGTCTTGGACTGACAACATTTGGTGTGGCTGGCTTGTCCATTGTTTGACTGTAACTCTCTTCTATGCATTACAGTGGTCTGGGGGCTCAGGCCATGCACCTATGCAGACCTGCCTACCTCCTTTTTGCCTTGACAGAAGAACACTCCGGAAAAAGCAGAAGAATCCAGCACAAAAGCAGAAGAAAAATTTGTCGCTGAATATGCCTCTCGCACTTGTAGTTGTACAAAGATCCTTGAACATAACATTACAACTTTAAAAAAAAAATATTTTTTTTACCCAACACTAAGTTTCATTCTTTGTACACACAGTCATCACTGAAGAATTCTCATAATTTCATATTTCTTCTTCTTTTTTACGGTCTCGCTCTCATCTTTGTCAACGTAAATGGTTTCTTCGTCGTCCGTTTCATGAACGGGAACCACGCGCTTCGTCGCCATGTTTGAGAAAGAAAGACTTCTTTTGTGTTCTTCAGTACAGAAGAGTGCAGCACAGTGGTTATCTCCCTTCTGTACAAAAAAATACGATCTCTCTTACGGATTCAAGACTAGATTGGAATGCAGAAGATTTACGATTTCTTCAGCGGAAAAAAGTTGTCAGAGGCAGAAGGGCGGAAAAAAGCATTAAAATTCGGAAGAATCTTCCGCCAAAAACGGAAGGTAGTCAGGTCTGCCTATGGCAGCAAGTGGGCGCCTCGGGCAGTTTGAGTTACTCTGTGTTAGCCAGTGCCTTCAGCAGCTCCTTAGCTGGAAAAGCGCGATATAACAACGATTTCAAATAGATTATGTGGTACATTGAGATCCACAGGTGCTGACTGGTGGCACAGCACAACAGGGGACAGCAGTGAGATGGACAATAATCAACTTGTAGCGGGAAGCATCAGTTCCAGATCGCCAAACACATTGTTGAGAATGTTGACACAACACGCAACACCATGTTCAGCTTTTTTAACATGAATTTTTTTGTTCAAAGATATTTTTGCTAAAGTTTAATTGTTGTTTTTTTCTAATAAAAATCACGGCTGTCATAAAATGCATAGAAAGTTGTAACCGAATCAGGTGAAAATATGCAAAAGTCGGAGTTTGGGTATGAAACCATTCTGGTCGACCTATATGTGTTCTTTGGCTCGCTATCTAGATTTTTTTACTTAATAGCAATGTGAGTCAATGTATTACCCAATTTTTTTTTTAATCCAGATTTTTGCAAATCTGTGCGAGATGAGTCCTAAATAGTCCAAAAATTACTTTAAAAAAAAAAGTCAGTCCATCTGTCTGTCAGCTGTTCGCCGTCTGTCTGTCAGCTGTTCGCCGTCTGTCTGTGCAAAACCAAGCGGCTAAGTACTCAGAACCTATTTCAACTATCACAACCAAACTTGATAAGATGGTATATACCCATGAGACCTCATAAAATGATCAGTGAATGAATGACTTCACATCAAGGTCAGGGTCACAAGGTCAACAAATGTTAGTCAAAAGATGACAATTTTTCCACAACAAATTTTTTTTTCTAGGGTATTAATATTGAACTTATGATTCATTGATGCATGATAGATATCAATGAGACACACATACTTTACAAATTTGGTCAACCTCGCTCCAAGGCCAAGGTCACTGGAACTGTCAAAAAGTCAGTATAGGTACTTTGAAGTGACTTTGACCCTAAACTATGAAAGCTATAAAGACCAAACTTGCTGTATTTAGAAATGATAGGTTGATCTTTCATATATGTTCCGTTTTTGCATTTATCTTGGTCAAGGTCATCTTAGGCCTTGCAAAAAACATACAAAAATAGGTCATCATACAGTGGAATGGCTGTTTATTTAACCCTTAGTATGCAGCATTGGGTTAATATTTGACCATACATGCATGAGAGGTCATGTGAGGGTCAAGTCATCCCAATGTCAAGGTCACTGAAGGTCAAGGTCATCCCAATATAACCTTTATTTGGCATAATATACTTTTTGCTGTATTTTATTTGGAGCCGGAAGTCAATGTCAAGAGCATAGAAAGATCAAAGTTAGTATTTGCATTTTATTGCCACCGTTTTTTTTTTTTCGGGGCACTTGTTTTCATGTTAAATATTGCGAGTTCCATAAGGAGCACGTGAGTCATATGGACTTTGCCATTCTAGTTATATTTATTAATTTCCCTGTCACCACTTTCTTCATTAGCAGGATCCAAAAGGAATTGTTTGAGAAGACCTTCATTTTCTGCTGTGTGTATTTCTCGGCCAGAACACTCCACGCAGTGAACATGGGCGCATGTGGCTATGCCCCAAACTGCAATTACAGCTATTTGATATTCCTTCCTGCAGGCATAGTGGTGGTGGAAGAAAAGTGAGGCGTGGTGCAGAGTGTAGGAACAGACAGTTAATAGTAGTACCTACTGCCTTGGAATGAATTTGAGACGGACCTTTGTGTGATCTTGACTGGGCTCTTTGTAGTCTGCTGGACCCTATAAACAATGACTAATTAAAGGATCTTTGGGTGGTCCTGACTGGGTTCTTTGTATTCCACTGGACCCTGGCCTATAAACAATGACTAACTAAAGGACCTTTGGTAGCACCACATGCAACCATGAGTAATAACACCACAGCTGTCATCACTATAATTTATCACAGTATTGTACTACCTGGCTCAACAACAGCTTTACACTTTTTTATTTTAGTCAGATCTTTTGCTTTCTTATTTCGGTGGAGAGTTTGTAAAATAAAATCTTTCAATTCACTGCATGGAACGACTAGTACCGTAATAAGAAATACATATTGTTTGGGGGCAACGATTTGTAACGCATCGTTCAACATTTGTTATGCTGAAGCAGGAATTAACACCGTAGTTGCGTGCATTTCATTAGTGTACATTCCTAGAGCTAGTGGGACAATGGTTAACTGAAAGATTAATAGCCAGATGGTTTCATGTTTGGATATTATAGTTTTCCGAGAGAGGGAGAGAGGTAGCCCTATAGTAAAATGTGGTATACAATTGCATGATGTGGATTTTGTTTACTGTGATCTGTTAGTGTTTGGGGTTGCCTTCTTACATATGTGGGTATATGGTTTAATGTTGAAGTTTCTCTCCATCTACAATGAATTGGTAAGTAAGATTGTCGGAATGGCTGATGTCACAGAAAGTCAAATTATGTGTCTCATAATGAACCCCCGTTGGGGTGCCGGGGGTTTCAGTATAAATAGTATCCCCACTTTCTGGAAATTTAGTGCTTTAAATTCCCACTGTCGCTGTCTTTCTCATTTGCTCTTTCTCATTCCTGCTCTTTTCTATCAATCTGCTATACTATCGTCTTCTTTGCTAGACCAGTCTCCTACCTTTTTTTTTGAAAACTCTTCCGGGACAAGACTCCTTGTTTGTGTACGAGGTCTGTTGGATCAGCTTGGGAATATTGGACGCTTTCTGCCAGGTGGTCACTAGGGCTTCCTATGATGTTATTATTTAGCAATGTAGGCATTTTCTATGTATGTGTTTTGTTGATAATTTATAATGATGTTTGTATTCTATTTTGTTTTTGTAAACGGGGGTTCGATAAGTTGGGGTGAAGCCTCAGCCGTCCCCTGCGTGGGATGTCTTTATTGTAAAGTGACTGGCTGGTGGAGAGCTTTCGGTTTTACCACTAGGGTTGTTTCAGCAGATCTTTTATGCGGATCGGGGGTTGTCTGGTCCCGATTTGGCTCGGAAGAGTCCGCTGGACCTAAAGCAATAATAATGTGATGTAATGTAATGTCTCATAATGAAAGGTGATACAGATGATGTGTAAGAAACAATTCATTTGCATTTAATAAATTTTAAATGACAAAGGTTCATTGTTCTGTTTTTATTTTAGTGTTGCATTTATATAGGCCTGTATGTTAGAGGTGCATACATAATAATTTAAATATGTGTTTATGTTTGTCTTCATAAAGAAATGCTAAACAAGCATAATGAAACACAGAAATTGTAAAGCTAATCCTAATGTGGTGTTGTGTGTTATTTTTAGTGTTGTGAAGGAGACAAAACACTGAAATAGACAAATAGAAGCAAATTAAAAACTGTAAACAAAAAAGTATTGCCTGTGCCTGCATATAATTTTATTTGGTATGCTTATGATTGAACTGTCACTCACTGCCAGTCAAGATAAACATGTAGAACTTTAAATTAACAAGTATTTTGGACTAGCCCAGGGAAGACTCCGCTTCTGGTTGCAAGAATCCACCTTAACTTCAGTAATAGATGTTAGGTTGGGGCACTGTTAATGTTGGCAGTTAACTCTGATAAAAGTATATTCAATATACTAAAAGTGTATTAGGCGCACTATGAGTATATTCGGTACACTAAAAATGCATTTTGAGTACTTGTTCTGTTCACTAAAAAGCAATGTTTCCCATTTCTTTTTGTATTCCCACAATTTATCTGGAAATACGTTGAAATAGTCGGGAATCAGAATGAGCCAAATGTCGGTCTGTTTGTGGATTTGTTGGATGTCATATTTCCAGGACAACTCAACAGGTTTTGACTGAACTTCATAACAACATTACATAGGTTAGTTTGGACTGAACTTCATAACATTACATAGGTTAGTTTGGACTGAACTTCATAACATTACATAGGTTAGTTTTGACTGAACTTCATAACATTACATAGGTTAGTTTTGACTGAACTTCATAACATTACATGGGTTAGTTTTGACTGAACTTCATAACATTACATAGGTTAGTTTTGACTGAACTTCATAACAACATTACATAGGTTAGTTTGGACTGAACTTCATAACATTACATAGGTTAGTTTGGACTGAACTTCATAACAACATTACATAGGTTAGTTTTGACTGAACTTCATAACATTACATAGGTTAGTTTTGACTGAACTTCATAACATTACATAGGTTAGTGGTCTGCCTCTTGTGCCATCATATTTGCTCTCCCAAAAAGGTCAAGGTCACTAGAGTCATTTAGGTATTGAGGTACCTCATATCATCAGCCATCCTTCAGCAGCAGTTGAGTTGTCAGTTGGTCCGTCGCCCACTGTGGACGTGCCGGGGGTTTCAGTATAAATAGTATCCCCACTTTCTGGAAATTTAGTGCTTTAAATTCCCATTGTCTCTGTATTTCTCAATTGTTCTTTCTCATTCATACTCTCTTCTATCAATCTACTATACTATCTTCTTCTTCGCTAGACCAGTCACCTATCTTTTTTCTTGAAAACTCTTCTGGGACAAAACTCCTCATTTGTGTGTGAGGTCTGTTGGATCAGCTTGGAAACGTTGGACGCTTTCTGCCAGGTGGTCACTGGGGCTTCCTATGTTATTATTTAGCAATGTAGGCACTTTCTATGTATGCGTTTTGTTGATATTTTATAATTATGTTTGTATTCTATTTTGTTTGTGTAAACAAGTGTTCGATAAATTAGAGTAAATTAGAGTACAGACTCGGTGCCCCCTGCGTGGGATGTCTCAGTAAAGTGACACCAGTAAATTTTATTGTGTTACTTTCTGAGGAGATGTTTATTGGATTTGGTTTAGACCAGAACAGAAACATCTGTATCGTCCCCTATACGCTTATGTGTCCGGGGACGTTAATCTATTTTAACTAACTAACTAACCAGAACATAGGACCGATACTGTGGTACAGTCCAACCTTTGGTATTATGCAGGGTGGAGAATTCTCCGCGGATTTCCGCGGAAGGCATTTGCATTTCCGAGAAAAAAAATTGAGTTCCGAGTGTAAGAAGCTGAGGGCTACCCTTTACTGGACATAGCGGCCAAAAGTGGCCGAAGGTCCAGGCAAAACGTCCAAAAGCGTCCGTATCAACCATGTGGTTATATTCTCGCGTTGTTTGAAAGATTGCGAGACTTCCGGCAATTGACTTCCGGTTAAATTCTGTTGTGAAAACATTCGACTGCATTTCCACAAGTTTTCTCTGTGATGCGTTCGTTTTTTCGATTTTTTTTTTTTTCAAATTTTCTTGTGTGTGTGTCTAAAATGGATGGTTTGGATTCTTCGACTGATGAAGGGGAGTTTACAGGCTTCCATTTATCAGACATTAAAGTGAGAGAAATGGACTTGGAGTCGGAGGAAGAGATCGATATTGAGTACTGACATTAGACTGATTAGTCATTAGACAATTAGTGTCAGTAGTGTGCATGCATACGATCTTTCAGACTGGCATGAAAGTGAAGAAGAGGAGGGGGCTTGTTTGGACTTTTTAAAACTTTTTGTATTGTATACACATGGAGTAATCAAAAACAAGACATGACAAGAGAAGTATAAAAAGGTAGATAATCAAAAGAGATTTATTTCTGTTCATTTTGCATTTTATTTCATTTAAATCTATACACTAGTCACTAATACCTAAGATGTAGTGTTTTTACTAACGTACCCCTAAATATCTCTAAAATTATAAAAATTCTTGCCTGTTTACAGCTAAAAAATAGACAAACGTGTGCCCAGTAAAATTTGAAATGTGGAGTTTGTGTGTAACAGTGGTGGACCTCAAACTTTGTTAGGCCTACAGTACAAATCAAGATTCTTAACTTTTTTGAAAGACATGTGCATAAAACATTCTTTTTTTTGGGTTGTTGTTGTTTCTATTCATGTTTACTTTGTGCTTTTTGCTTTCAGGAGAAGCCCTAAATTACTTTCAAAATTGCATAAATTCATTTTCTTCCAGAGGGCGAATACCGGGGCTTGGCCCCTGGGCCATGGCCGGATTTCAGAGATTTCTTCATTCAGTTGTTCTCCACCCTGATTATGATAGGTAAAGTTTATTCCGCATCCAGGATGGGTTTTGCAATGTGATCTGCAAAGAGTTGGAATGCACACAATATGGGATTTTGCTGTTAATTTTTAGCTCTTTTATTTCCAAATGTTCAATTTTGCATTGATTTGGTAAATGTATGCACTCACCCAACTACTTATAAACCAAAATTATTCCTATTATTTCATTTATACATTGAACAGTAGTTGTACAACTTCATAAATATTCAAATCAATGTACACATCATTCTTTTTTTTGTTTTGTTTTTGTTTCTGTTTAGCATTTATTTCGTTTTCTCTTATAATGCGTCAACATTCAAGGGAAACAATCCACATGCGGTTCTCTGTAAGACTTACAATTAAGTTATGTTCTTTAAAATCATTTGCTAGATTATTTGTATCAAAGAATGTTCTGTTAACACAAATAAAAGAATGTTCTGTTAACATGTGCTAAACTAAACATTGCATGATTGCATTAGTACCTTTCCCAAAGTGAAGTCAAGATGTGTCAAACTAAACATTGTATGATTACATTAGTACCTTTCTCAAAGTGAAGTCAACATGCGCTAAACTAAACATTGTTCTCAAAGTGAAGCCAGGGTCATTGTGCATCACCATTTTGTAAGGACATGTTGTGCTGAACCTAAATACTGGCTGATTCCATTTGGATACTTATATTGCTTGTGGATAGTCCAGTCACAACACTGGCTGATTCCATTTGGATACTTATATTGCTTGTGGATAGTCCAGTCACAACACTGGCTGATTCCATTTGGATACTTATATTGCTTGTGGATAGTCCAGCCACAACACCGCCAACACAAATAACATGCCAGTGATTGCAAATATATTTCATTGGCTTGTCAACTTCTTTTTTTTTTTAAAATTTCTTTTTATCTTTTTCTCCCAATTTCATTAATATTTTTTGCTGCTGCAATACTTTTTTCTGAAAATATTTATTTTATTTAGTGGTTTGTCGTGGGAACTAGACGTAAACACGCACACGCATGCACACACACCACAAACACACACACACACACACACACACACACACACACACACGCATGCACACACACCACAAACACAGAGAAGAGAAACCAACCTAAAACTGGCCGAGGAAGAACAAAAGCAGCAACACAAAACACAACTTGATTTCAAGCACAGGACTTTCACTATTTAATGTAGTCAGTGACTGGACTTCAGCAGTCAATACATTCAACCACACCCACCACTCAATACAGCACAATATAGGCATTCACTCTAGCTAACACATTTACACACATCTGCACATCCCAAGTCCACTGCATTACACATCATCATCAGCAACATCATCATCACAACTTGTGATATACAAAACAGATATGCCACTGTTCTATTTAGCTACTGATCAAGCACCTTGCACACAAACATCATCACAACTTGTGATATACAAAACAGATATGCCACTGTTCTATTTAGCTACTGATCAAGCACCTTGCACACAAACATCATCACAACTTGTGATATACAAAACAGATATGCCACTGTTCTATTTAGCTACTGATCAAGCACCTTGCACACAAACATCATCACAACTTGTGATATACAAAACATATGCCACTGTTCTATTTAGCTACTGATCAAGCACCTTGCACACAAACATCATCACAACTTGTGATATACAAAACATATGCCACTGTTCTATTTAGCTACTGATCAAGCACCTTGCACACAAACATCATCACAACTTGTGATATACAAAACATATGCCACTGTTCTATTTAGCTACTGATCAAGCACCTTGCACACAAACATCATCACAACTTGTGATATACAAAACATATGCCACTGTTCTATTTAGCTACTGATCAAGCACCTTGCACACAAACATCATCACAACTTGTGATATACAAAACAGATATGCCACTGTTCTATTTAGCTACTGATCAAGCACCTTGCACACAAACAGCACTCTCCAATCACAATTCTTTCTTTGTCTTGCTTTCACATTTTGATGTCTTTCCGTTTCTTTGTCTTGCTTTCATATTTTGATGTCTTTCTATTTCTTTGTCTTGCTTTCACATTTTGATGTCTTTCCGTTTCTTTGTCTTGCTTTCACATTTTGATGTCTTTCTATTTCTTTGTCTTGCTTTCACATTTTGATGCCTTTCCGTTTCTTTGTCTTGCTTTCACACTTTGATGTCTTTCTGCTTCTTTGTCTTGCTTTCACATTTTGATGTCTTTCTGCTTCTTTGTCTTGCTTTCACATTTTGATGTCTTTCTGCTTCCCTTAAAGTCTTTTAACCTTCATTGTACCTCACTTCTTCAGGCCCCCTCCCACCCCCACCCCAAAATATTTACAATTTTAAAAAATATAAGGAATTTTGTAATGAATCAATGTTTACAGTGAAGTGTTGGTGTGTTCACAACACATTACTAGGGGCAGAAATATTTATCATTCAGCTTCAAATCAGTCCAAGCAAATTTCAAGTTTCACATTTTAAATAGTTTGACTTTCAGCATGTAGTGAAGGTTAAAAAGGCTTACTATTGACTTTGGTTGTAGTCTCATTGACACTACCGTGAGTTACACAGCTGTGACAAAACTGTATTCTATACATTCACCCACACAACAGTGAACACACCCACACAACAGTGAACACACCCACACACACACAACAGTGAACACACCCACACACACACAAGTCAACACACCCACACACACACAACAGTCAACACACCCACAACAGTCAACACACCCACACATGCATTCTTTTGGCTGTAAATCTGCTTTGTCGTTATGTTTGTTTGATATTCTCTTGGCTGTAAATCTGCTACTTTGTCGTTATGTTTGTTTGATATTCTTTTGGCTGTAAATCTGCTACTTTGTCGTTATGTTTGTTTGATATTCTTTTGGCTGTAAATCTGCTTTGTCGTTATGTTTGTTTGATATTCTTTTGGCTGTAAATCTGCTACTTTGTCGTTATGTTTGTTTGATATTCTTTTGGCTGTAAATCTGCTTTGTCGTTATGTTTGTTTGATATTCTTTTGGCTGTAAATCTGCTACTTTGTCCTTATGTTTGTTTGATATTCTTTTGGCTGTAAATCTGCTACTTTGTCCTTATGTTTGTTTGATATTCTTTTGGCTGTAAATCTGCTACTTTGTCCTTATGTTTGTTTGATATTCTTTTGGCTGTAAATCTGCTACTTTGTCCTTATGTTTGTTTGATATTCTTTTGGCTGTAAATCTGCTACTTTGTCCTTATGTTTGTTTGATATTCTTTTGGCTGTAAATCTGCTACTTTGTCCTTATGTTTGTTTGATATTCTTTTGGCTGTAAATCTGCTACTTTGTCCTTATGTTTGTTTGATATTCTTTTGGCTGTAAATCTGCTACTTTGTCCTTATGTTTGTTTGATATTCTTTTGGCTGTAAATCTGCTACTTTGTCGTTATGTTTGTTTGATATTATTTTGGCTGTAAATCTGCAACTTTGTCATTATATATTTGTCTGATATTCTTTTGGCTGTAAATCTGCTTTGTCGTTATGTTTGTTTGATATTCTCTTGGCTGTAAATCTGCTACTTTGTCGTTATGTTTGTTTGATATTCTTTTGGCTGTAAATCTGCTACTTTGTCGTTATGTTTGTTTGATATTCTTTTGGCTGTAAATCTGCTGCTTTTGGCTGTCTTGAATTATGTTTTGCACTCAGTACTGGGTAAACATATTGGTGTACTCATTGTTGTCAAATGTTACTATTTCTTTGCATATGCTTTGAATGTTTAAATGTTTGTGTTGTCAACTTTATCACTGTCAAATCACTTTGTTGTGGGCCTGTGGCCTGACAATGATCATTAAATTGTCCCCTTTAAGCTTTGTCTCAATTGTCACATAAATACATATGCTGTTTGACACTGGGACCTGGATGAAATGACACAATGTAAGGAAACTGTTAGTGTGACATGCACAGTCGCGCTCCCATCCATCCAACACACACAGCCTTTCTTTGTCTGTATCTCCATCTCTCTGTGTCTCTCTCTGTCTCTGTACCTCTGTACCTCTTGGTTCAAAGCTGACTGACTTTCCTGACCTTCCCTTATATTAAAACAAAATTGCTTTTTGTTTTGTTTTTACACCCAAAAAGAGTTAGTTAGTAATTGTTTATAGGGTCCAGTGGACTGCAAAGAATCAGGACTGCAATTTGGTTGAAAGAGGAGTCACCCTTGATCCGTATAAAAGATCTGCCGAAACAACCCTAATGGTAACACTGAAGGCATTCCATCGGCCGGTCATTTTACAATAAAGGCATCCCATGCAGGCGACGCTGAGGCTGTACTCTAGTTTATTGAAACCCCGTTTACAAAAAACAAAATGGAATATAAATATCATTATGAAATATTAACAAAACACATACATGTAAAATGCCTACATTGCCAAATAATAACACCAAAGAAAGCCCTAGTGACCATTTGGCAGAAAGCGTCCAATTTTCCCAAGCGGACCCAACAGACCTTATAAACAAATGAAGAGTTTTGGGCGAGTTTTCAAGAAAAAAGCTAGGTGACTGATCTAGTGAAGAAGATCGTAGATTGATAGAACAGGCTAGGAATGAGAAAGAACAAATGACAGAAACAGTGGTAATTTAAAGCACAAATTTCCAGAAAGTGGGTATACCATTTGATTGATTGATTGATTTATTGTTGCTTTAGGTCCAGCGGACTCCTCCGAGCCAAATCAGGACCGGACAACCCCCGATCCGCATAAAAGATCTGCTGAAAGGGTATACCATTTATACACAAACCCCCAGCAATGGGGATATCCAGAAGGACTATCTCATTTGATTGAATCAACTTAAACTGCAAGTTTCCATCCACAGAATACAAATATTATGCAACATGACTTACAAGAAGAATGTAAAAAGTGTGCTAACTTTAGAAGTAAGAACGTACAACTGTACGCAGACAGTCCATCAATTCATCAAAGCCAAAATAAACATGCACAAAAGTCAGGCCAAAACACAAACAAAGCATGTAACAAGTACACACCAAAACACTCCACAACAATAACTACAATGGCAAAGCATGTAAACAAGTACACACCAAAACACTCCACAACAATAACTAGAATGGCAAAGACTTTATGACTTACATGCTTCTTATGGAACAATATTTAATATGAAAAGGAGTGCCCAGAACAAAACAAAATGAAACGCAATTAAAATGCAACTTTGATCTTTCTATTCTCTTGACCTTGAGATGACCTTGATTTCTGACTCCAAATACACTCATGTAATATCAAAAAAGCTACAGCAAAAGTTGTATTAAGCAACAACAAAAAAACCCAGTGAACTTGGGATGAACTTGACGTTCAGTGACATTGCCCTGAGATGACCTTGGCCTTCACGTCACCTGTCATGCTCAAGTATGATCAAATAACCCAATGCTGTTGCATACTATGGGTTAAATAGAGCCATTCTACTGTATGATTACCTATTATTTGTATATTTTTGTGAGGCCTAAAATGACCCTCAAGATCAACGCAAAAACAAAACGCGTATGAAAGATCAATCTATAATCTTTAAATACAACAAGTTTGGACTTTATGCCTCTCAAAGTTTAGGGTCAAGGTTATTTCAAAGTACCTATACTAACCGACTTTGGACAGCCGCACTGACCTTGACCATGGAGTGAGGTTGATTAAATTTGCATCGTATGCGTGTATCATTGTCATCTATCATGCATCAAAGAACCATAAGTTCAATATTAATAACTTTGGAAACAAAAGTTTTTTGTAAACAATTGATATTTTTTGCTATGAAAAAAAATGTGTAAACAATTTTCATTTTTGTGACTAACATTTGTTGACCCTGTGACCTTGGTCTTGAAGTAATTCATTCATTCACTGATCATTTATGAGGTCTCATAGGTATACATGGGGGTTCTGAGATATTAATCCACTTGCAAGTTTTGGACTGATGAAGGGACTTAAAAAAAAATTGTAATGTCATTTTTTGACAATTGAAGACTCATCTTGCACAGATTTGCAAAATTGTTGAAGCAGTTTTTTGGGGGGAGATGGGGTAGGTGGGTGATGCGGGTACATAGACTGACATTGCTATGCATGTTGTGACAATACATAGACTGACATTGCTATGCATGTTGGGACAATACATAGACTGACATTGCTATGCATGTTGGGACAATACATAGACTGACATTGCTATGCATGTTGGGACAATACATAGACTGACATTGCTATGCATGTTGTGACAATACATAGACTGACATTGCTATGCATGTTGGGACAATACATAGACTGACATTGCTATGCATGTTGGGACAATACATAGACTGACATTGCTATGCATGTTGGGACAATACATAGATTGACATTGCTATGCATGTTGGGACAATACATAGACTGACATTGCTATGCATGTTGGGACAATACATAGACTGACATTGCTATGCATGTTGGGACAATACATAGACTGACATTGCTATGCATGTTGGGACAATACATAGACTGACATTGCTATGCATGTTGGGACGCAAACTTGTTTTTTCCAACTTAGTTCCAGTCATTCGCCCAAAAAGGCAATCACCGAAGTCGAACGAAGCTCTCCGATGTGTTACGAAATGATGCTTGCATGGCTACGACTAGCTGACATTAAAAATGATCGCTGTTGCTTCTAATTCTGTTCGATTTACACAGATTTAGCATTTCGCAACGGTATACTTTGTTAGTATGAGCATAATATGAGCACAATTATTATCGACCATATTTAATAGTTGCGTTCCTTGATTTGCATTTTGTTAGTTCTCAGCAGTAAAGGCTAATAATAGCATTGCCCATTTCCTGCCTGCCTAGAACCAAGTAGACACTGTTATACAGTATACATAGGCTTAATCTACATTATCATATTATAAGTCAGTCTCCGCGCAGCGAAGAAGCTCACTAGCTGAATATAATTATTAGACTTGTGTTGTTTGTTTTAGACGTAAATAAATGTATAAAGTATATCTATTCTAATTAATAATATTTAGGCCTATACTTTATAATATTGGAATCTTGAAATTTCCGGAGAAGGACGAGTAGGCTAAGCGAATTTTTTTTAAAAATAACTCGAGATCAGAGTTAAATTAATAGTTAGTTATTCATTGCTTACAGGGTCCAGCGGACTGCAAAGAGTCGAATCAGAACCACAAAATCAAGACAACTCGAGATCAGAGTTAAATTAAAAGCTTAATAGTTATTCATTGCTTACAGAGTCCAGCGGACTGCAAAGAGCCGAATCAGGACCACAAAATCGAGACCACAACTTCGCAAGTAGTAGTAGTAGTAGTAGTAGTAGTAGTAGTAGTAGTAGTAGTAGTAGTAGTAGTAGTAGCAGTAGTAGTAGTAGCATAGTTATTTAGTTAAATCTTTAATTTATTTATTTGTTTTGTTTGTGTGTTATTATTATTATTATTATTATTATTCCTACTTTAAAAAAAAAAAAAAAAAAGGAATAGTGTGCTGCTGTGCGTACTCAATGGTGTAAATTTGGTCAGTGACGTTTTGTTTGTTTTTGCTGAAGTTGGGTGTAACCCGAAATATTCAGATAGTGTTACTGGTTATTTTTTCTTATAGATTTACCAAAGTTTTCAGATGATTTATAGAAATTTCCGCCCGCCACGCAACATGTTTTTAATACGTGTTTCTCATTAAAATACATATCATTGAGATACATATAACAAATGTGCTAGCAATAAAAATGTCACTGTTTTTTGAGACCATTATAAACTTGCTTTGCCTTGTTGTGCTGAAGTGACATCAACGTATCCATAGCGCTTTGAAGTTTTGTCATGGTTTTATTGTTGATATAGATGTGAAATCGTTGTATGTGTGCTTTATGTGTTATGTATTACTTTTACTCCTTATTACTAATTATGTCAGTATATTATTCATCATAAAATAATAATAATAATAATAATAATAATAATAATAATAATAATAATAATAATAATACTAACTGCTTCAAAATGCAAATCTCGACTTGAGCTTGAAGCTGTGCAGATCGAAATAGAATTAGATCTAGCAGCGGCTATTTTTATGCACGGATGTTTCACCACAGGCTCTGAAGTCTTTTCTTTTGTCTTTGTAAACTCCTAAATACGTACGTAGTATAGTATGTAATTGAGGCCTACGAAAGACGAGAATTCCCAGCCTGTGGTTTCACGTAGTCCTACCAGCATTCGTTCGTAAAACATCGGATAGCTCCGCTCGACTCGGAGAGCTTCGTTCGACTTCGGTAATTGCCTTTTTCGGGAAAGTGACTGGAACTAGGTTGGAAAAAACAAGTTCGCTGTTGGGACAATACATAGACTGACATTGCTATGCATGTTGTGAGAATACATAGACTGACATTGCTATGCATGTTGGGACAATACATAGACTGACATTGCTATGCATGTTGGGACAATACATAGACTGACATTGCTATGCATGTTGTGACAATACATAGACTGACATTGCTATGCATGTTGTGACAATACATAGACTGACATTGCTATGCACGTTGAGCACACAAGTCCAGACAGGATCTAACCAAAAACATTTTTAATGAAAACAAACAACATGCAAAAAATAATGCATGCAAAAAAGAAGGTTTCATGACAAATAATATAAATTACAATTATTTCATTGTACATTAAAAGCACACAACACTGCAATCATGATGATTACAGTATAAAATACTGCTATACTACAATACTGCAATACTAGAACATAACACAATTTTATAGGAAAATGTACCCTGCGTTATTTTTTAAATCCTACATTGATACTGGCAATATAGAACTTTTAGGCATGTGGCCATCTCGCTGATTTAATAGCCGGTCTACATTTCAAGGCTATGGCAGTATAAATACAGAGGTAAATCATCACTACATTTGAAGGCTATGGCAGTATAAATACAGAGATAAATCATCATCATTTTAAACGTGTAGAACAAATGCTAAACATCGTCCTCGTAAGGTTTTTTAATACCACTAACATCCACACTACAATACAATGTTCAGCGCAATTTATCCGTATAAATACAGTGGTTTGATAATGATATGCATTATATTAAATTGCCCGTAATAACTAAGTGAACAATCAAATTAGTATCAAACAGTAAACACATTCTAAGACTAGATGCTGACTGGTTCCTTCAGTGTCCTGAGTGATAAGGAATATACTTGCAGTATTAATGATGATCTCTTTTGACGCCAGCTTATTTACAATGAGGCTGATGGAGACCGAGATGCTCTACTGTCTATAAACAATTACACATTGGACTTTTGCCATCATTATTATTAATCTAAAACAAGATTTAAACCTGCGGCAAAAGTACCTTCCACAAGAGCTAAATACTATGACACTATACTGTAGCAGTCAACAAGAGCTAAATACTATGACACTATACTGTAGCAGTCAACAAGAGCTAAATACTATGACACTATACTGTAGCAACAAGAGCTAAATACTATGACACTATACTGTAGCAGTCAACAAGAGCTAAATACTATGACACTATACTGTAGCAGTCAACAAGAGCTAAATACTATGACACTATACTGTAGCAACAAGAGCTAAATACTATGACACTATACTGTAGCAGTCAACAAGAGCTAAATACTATGACACTATACTGTAGCAGTCAACAAGAGCTAAATACTATGACACTATATTGTAGCAGTCAACAAGAGCTAAATACTATGACACTATACTGTAGCAGTCAACAAGAGCTAAATACTATGACACTATACTGTAGCAGTCAACAAGAGCTAAATACTATGACACTATATTGTAGCAGTCAACAAGAGCTAAATACTATGACACTATACTGTAGCAGTCAACAAGAGCTAAATACTATGACACTATACTGTAGCAACAAGAGCTAAATACTATGACACTATACTGTAGCAGTCAACAAGAGCTAAATACTATGACACTATACTGTAGCAACAAGAGCTAAATACTATGACACTATACTGTAGCAACAAGAGCTAAATACTATGACACTATACTGTAGCAACAAGAGCTAAATACTATGACACTATACTGTAGCAGTCAAACTTCTAAACACACAGCCAAAATGCCACAAACCATTTTGCTACATCAAAAGCTGTTAATATTTGAGCAATACGCAGATTTTTAAAACAATGGAAGCAAATTTCAATCGCTTTTAGATTATTAGTTATCAATGAGTTGTTATTTGTTACCTATAAATGGAAACTCTCACCAACACTGAAGCCCCCTTTTACTAACACAGGCACACAGATGGACTACTGACCATTGTAAAAAAAACTGGGGAAAGCAAAGCCTATTTGACTCACATGCTCCTCATGGAACTCGCAATATTTAACATAAAAATGAATGCCTCAAAACGATGACATTGTGACGACCTTGATTTCAGTGACCTTGACCTTGATCCTCAAGTGACCTCTCATGTATGTATGATCAAATAACCCAATGTTGTTGCATACTATTGGTTAAATAAATAGCCATTCCACTGTAAAATGCAGGGCCTAAAATGACTTTGACCTTCAAGATCAACACAAAAACGGAAAATATAGGAAAGATCAATCCATCATCTTTAAATACAACAATTTGGACTTTATATCTCTCAAAGTTTGAGGTCAATGTCACTTCAAAGTACCTACACAAACTGACTTTGGACAGCTCCAGTGACCTTGACCTTGGAGTGAGGTTGACCAAATGTGTATATATGTATGTCTCATTGATATCTATCATGCATGAAAAAATCATAAGTTCAATATTAATAACCTAGAAAAAAGTGACATTTTTTGGAAAAAGTCATTTTTGACTACCATTTGTTGACCCTGTGACCCTGACCTTGAAGTGAAGCCATTCATTCACTGATCATTTATGAGGTCTCATGGGTATACATCAACTTACTAAGTTTGGTTGTGATAGTTAAAATAGGTTCTGATTAATTAGCCACTTTAAAGTTTTTTCGCGGACAGAGGACAGACGAACGGACGGAGGAACTTTTTTCCCCGATGTCATTTTTAGACTATTTAGGACTCATCTCGCACAGATATGCAAATATCTGGAAATTTTTTGGGGGGAGGTGAGTACATAGACTGACATTGCTATGCATGCGAGTCAATAAAAAAGATAAGAAAACTGCTAATGACTGGCAAACCACTTTCAAAAGCAAGTGTGCAGATGGTTGTTACAAAGCAAGAAAAAAGAAACTGTAGACGGGACCAAACAGCGTTCATTCTGCAGATGTTCCTTACAAAGAGCGTTAATAGAAGAAAATGGAGCATATTAGTCCACAGTTCCACAGCACTGATAACACAGTGCACTGCGTACGCATCGCGGGGATATGGACAGAATGCTGCAAGCATTTAGGAGAACAATTACTGATGATGCAAGTATTTTTCAGTAAAACAATGATAATGGCTTTATTTTAATGTTGGTTTTAGACTACTAGTCCCTAACCAAAAGATACAGTTAGAGAGGGATTGGGGACTGAGGATGTCATCACAAATCAAAAGCAGGCCAAAATGGACTTGTTAATATCTAGCCTCCGAACCAAAGCATGAAGCATCAGTTTCTTACAGTATTTTGTTAACAGTTTTTTCTAACTGTACTTTTCTTTTTCTTCAGCAAAAAACACAAGTTTTGTTAGCCTTAACAAACAATCTCAATTAAAAAATAATCTGAGGATTACGCTGATGTATTACAATTTTAAAGTGATCTTTAAAGTTTTGAACAGTAGCGAATTTGACCTTGACATTAACAGGAGTGAATTTGACCTTGACATTGGAAAAGGTCAGGTAAGGCTGGAGAAGAAATGTCAGGATGTTAGTGTTGGAGCTTGTTAGATGAGGACAGTCGTTGCTGTTGTCTGAAAACACAAACCAAGCGTTCAGTAGAAGCCATGCACAACACATGAAAACCACAGCAAGCCACACTTCACAAGTAAATATATATATATATATATATCCCTCCCTTCAATAATGGTACTGGACGCAGTCAATATAAAATTTCAAAAATAAAAATTATATTTTCTTTCCGTCTTCCAATAGCGATCTTCCTGCCTTTACACCACCTGTTTGAGTGATGGGTGTGTATTTGTTGTGTGTGTGTGTGATGGTGGATGTTTTTTTGATTGATTGATTGTTGCTTTAGGTCCAGCAGACTCTTCCGAGCCAAATCAGGACCGGACAACCCCCGATCCGCATAAAAGATCTGCTGAAACAACCCTAGTGGGAAAATTGAATGCCCTCCACCGGCCAGTCACTTTACAATAAAGACATCCCACGCAGGGGACGGCTAAGGCTTTACCCCAACTACTCAAACCCCCGGTTACAAAAACAAAATAGAATACAAACATCATTATAAATTATCAACAAAACATATACATATAAAATGCCTATATTGCTAAATAATAACATCATAGGAAGCCCTAGTGACCACCCGGCAGAAAGCGTCCAACACTCCCAAGCTGATCCAACAGACCTCATACACAAACAAGGAGGGTTTGTGTTGTAGATAAATGTCTGTAGTTCTAATAAGTAACTGTACAACAGTCATGAAGTATAGAATATATAGGGTTTGTGTTGTAGATAAATGTGTGTAGTTCTAATCATGAACTGTACAACAAACAGTCCTAATTATAGAAAAAGAAAAGAAAAAGATTTCTCTTATATAGCGCAATTACAAGCTAAGAGAGCTTCTCAAGGCGCTGGCCCGTAATATCCAGCAATCACAAAATAGTTTGTTGAAGTCAGGATTGAACTCACGTCGCCCAAGACGCACTCACACAAGTCGTACACTCTGACCACTGAGCTATCCCATACAGGGTTTGTGTTGTAGAAAATAGTTCTATAGTAAACAAGACACTACCATCACCATACAACAAAGAAATGTGACAGGCAAAAACCCAGACAGGAATACATTAAGTTTATGACAGGCAAAAACTAGAGAATCAACCCAGATGGGAATACATTAAGTTTATGCCAAGAGAGGGAGTCCGTGTACAAATCCTTCCAACAAAAATATACTGAGCGTGACTTTCACAACTTCTGAGCAAAGAGATATCTATCTTTATGTGCTTTACATCTTCTGCTATCAGCATTCATTCATATTGAAAATAAAGTCAAACGCTAACAAAACAATACAAAAAAGACAATAAATCAAACTTGAAAGTCGACAGCAACAATGCTCCATATTCAACAGCTATTGTGCGGGTTAACATATACAAATCTTTATAATAAGAAAACTGAAATTAACATATATTAATGACAATTGCAATCAAACTACAAAAAAAAGTTTACTCTTGAGTTGAACTCTGAGATCATGACATTTTTAAAAAGAAATAACTTTGTCAGATCTATGCTTTAAGATTCATGTTATCAGACACTTGTTATCAGATCTATGATATCAGACCCATGATATTAGACCCTTGTTATCAGATCTGTGCTATCAGACCCATGATATTAGACCCTTGTTATCAGATTTATGCTATCAGACCTATGATATCAGACCCTTGTTATCAGATTTATGCTATCAGACCCATAATATTAGACCCTTGTTATCAGATCTATGCTATCAGACCCATGATATTAGACCCTTGTTATCAGATCTATGCTATCAGACCCATGATATCAGACCCTTGTTATCAGATTTATGCTATCAGACCCATGATATTAGACCCTTGTTATCAGATCTATGCTATCAGACCCATGATATTAGACCCTTGTTATCAGATCTATGCTATCAGACCCACGATATTAGACCCTTGTTATCAGATCTATGCTATCAGACCCATGATATTAGACCCTTATTATCAGATCTATGCTATCAGACCCATGATATCAGACCCTTGTTATCAGATCTATGCTATCAGATCCATGTAATCAGACCCTTGTTATCAGATTTATGCTATCAGACCCATGATATCAGATCCATGTTATCCATCCATGTTGTCAAACTAATGTTATCAGATCTAGTTGTAAATGAGATTTGATAAAAACCTAGGGAGGACTGGCCACTAGATAGGACTGGCCACATGTGACAGCATTTGAATGGTGTGAACAAGGAGGTAGCATGGCACGCTATGGATGGATGAAGAACAATGCGTGTCCACTACGTTTCAAAACAATACGGTATCAAAGGTGCCAAACCTACTTCTGGGTACACAACAGAATGAGGTTCTGGACGGCAGTGAGAGTGGATGCTTCATTCTGTCCCGTGATCACATGACGGTCCACGATCACATGGACTGCATTGTTCTCACTGCCTGAAAATCATCATCATCATCATCATAACTATCATCATCATCATCATCTTCATCATCATAACTATCATCATCATCATCATCTTCATCATCATAACTATCATCATCATCATCATCATAACTATCATCATCATCATCATAACTATCATCATCATCATCATCATAACTATCATCATCATCATCATCATAACTATCATCATCATCATCATCATCATGACTATCATCATCATCATCATCATAACTATCATCATCATCATCATCATAACTATCATCATCATCATCATCATCATAACTATCATCATCATCATCATCATAACTATCATCATCATCATCATAACTATCATCATCATCATCATAACTATCATCATCATCATCATCATAACTATCATCATCATCATCATCATAACTATCATCATCATCATCATCATAACTATCATCATCATCATCATAACTATCATCATCATCATCATCATAACTATCATCATCATCATCATCATAACTATCATCATCATCATCATCATCATAACTATCATCATCATCATCATCATAACTATCATCATCATCATCATCATCATAACTATCATCATCATCATCATCATCATCATCATAACTATCATCATCATCATCATAACTATCATCATCATCATCATCATAACTATCATCATCATCATCATCATAACTATCATCATCATCATCATCATAACTATCATCATCATCATCATAACTATCATCATCATCATCATCATCATCATAACTATCATCATCATCATCTTCATCATCATAACTATCATTATCATAACTATCATCATCATCATCATAACTATCATCTTCATCATCATAACTATCATCATCATCATCATCATCATAACTATCATCATCATAACTATCATCATCATCATCTTCATCATCATAACTATCATCATCATCATCATCATAACTATCATCTTCATCATCATAACTATCATCATCATCATCATCATCATAACTATCATCATCATAACTATCATCATCATCATCTTCATCATCATAACTATCATTATCATCATCAATAATGATATTGGATGCAGTCAATATTAACCTAAATCTTAAAAATAAAAACAAATTCAAATTTCTTTCCGTCTTCTAATAGGGTTCTCCCTGCCTTTACACCACATGTTTAAGTGATAGATGTGTGTGGGTTGTGTGTGAGGGAGTGTAACACATGTGAGTGTGTACGTTGGTACAGATCGCCTCGCTTTGAGCCAGATTGGTGATTGGGAAAAGCGTGTATATAGCATCCAGTATTATTATTATTATTTTTAACCATCATCATCATCATCATCAACATCATCATCATCACAATGATCATCATCATCATTATCACAATCGTCATCTTTATTACAATCATTATCATAATCATCACAACCATCATCATTATTATAATTATCATCACCATCATCATCATTATCACCATCATCATTATTTTCAAACCATTGTCACCCTAACCTCCTCCATCATCATCATTTTCCTCAGCCCTTTCTGCATCAAACGGGGGAAAAAAGCTTTGCTTTGAATCAAATGCCAGACAACATCGGCAATGGTGACAAGCCCTAAGCAGGAGTTACTTCCCTTCCCCTTTTGCCTGCACACCTACATCTAGGATAACCATCTTGCCGACTTTAGGCATGATTAGCTTCACCACTGACTGTAAGCATGACTGGCTTCACCACTGACTGTAAGCATGACTGGCTTCACCACTGACTGTAAGCATGACTGGCTTCACCGCTGACTGTACACGTGACTGACTTCATCACTGACTATAAGCACGACTGACTTCATCACTGACTGTAAGCATGGCTGACTTCACCACCGACTGTAAGCATGACTGACTTCACCACTGACTATAAGCATGACTGACTTCACCACTGACTATAAGTATGACTGACTTCACCACTGACTATAAATAAGTATGACTGACTTCACCACTGACTGTAAGCATGACAGACTTCACCACTGACTATAAGCATGATTAGCTTCACCACTGACTATATGCATGACAGACTTCACCACTGACTATAAACATGATTAGCTTCACCACTGACTGTACATGTAAGTATGACTGACTTCACCACTGACTAAAAGCATGATTAGCTTCACCACTGACTGTAAGTATGACTGACTTCACCACAGACTATAAGCATGACTGACTTCACCACTGACTATACGTATGACTGACTTCACCACTGACTATAAGCATGATGACTCTGCGGAGTCTAACAGTTAGGAAAGGATCAGTGTGTAAATGTGACTCACTTGTGTATTTACCACCGTGGTCTTTGATGAAATCTTCAGGGATGACGGGTAACGTGGGGAACTCTGCCAAGTGGGCCAACTCAAATACTGAGGGCTGAAAGGAAAATGTCAAAGCTGCATTACAACTGCTTACAACACAGCAATTGTGAGTACATTATACAACACAGCAATCATGAGTACATTATACAACACAGCAATCATGAGTACAGTATACAACACTGCAATCATGAGTACAGTATACAACACAGCAATCATGAGTACAGTATACAACACAGCAATCATGACTACAGTATACAACACAGCAATCATGACTACAGTATACAACACTGCAATCATGAGTACAGTATACAGCACAGCAATCATGAGTACAGTATACAACACTGCAATCATGAGTACAGTATACAAAACAGCAATCATGAGTACAGTATACAACACAGCAATCATGAGTACAGTATACAACACAGCAATCATAAGTACAATATACAACACAGCAATCATGAGTACAATACACAACACAGCAATCATGATGAGTACAGTATACAACACAGCAATCATGAGTACAGTATACAACACTGCAATCATGATGAGTACAGTATACAAAACAGCAATCATGAGTACAGTATACAACACAGCAATCATGAGTACAGTATACAACACAGCAATCATGAGTACAGTATACAACACTGCAATCATGAGTACAGATTACAACACAGCAATCATGATGAGTACAATATACAACACAGCAATCATGATGAGTACAGTGCACAACACTGCAATCACGATGAGTACAGTATACAACACTTGCATTTCAATCATGAGTACAGTAACAGTGCACTGCAATGGTGTTGTCACAATTGAAAAGTAACAGGTTTTAAACACTTTTGTGGTGGTGATGAATCCCTGAACAAAGATAGGACTCCAATGTTTCAGTCATAGATAGGTCTCCAACGTTTGTCATAGATAGGTCTCCAACCTTTGTCATTGATAGGTCTCCAACGTTTGTCATAGATAGGTCTCCAACGTTTGTCATAGATAGGTCTCCAATGTATCAGCCACAGAAAGGTCTCTAATGTTTCATCCATAGAGGGGTCTCTAATGTTTCAGCCAAGTCCACACACCTTCCTCTTTTCAAGACGCTGGACATAGGCTTTAGGCACAGTCTACTCTTACAGAAGAAAGAGGGAGAGAAAGAGAGAAGGAAGGTGAGTGAGAGAGAGAGAGAGTGAGGGACTAGCTTTATAGTTATAGTGTTTATAAAGTCCAGCGGACTGCAAAGAGCCGAATCAGGATCACAACTTGGTAGAAAGAGGGCTCATCCCTGATTCGTATAAAAGATCTGCTGAAACAACACTAATGGCAGCACTGAAGGCACTCCGCCAGCCGGTCACTTTACAATAAAGGCATCTCATGCACAAGACGCTGAGGCTGTACTCTAATTTATACAACCCCGTTTACAAAAAACAAAATAGAATATAAACATCATTCCTATCCTATCCTATTCCCTAACTGGAAAGTCGTTGGGGCACCACAGATGATCGTTTAACCAGCATACTCCATTTCTCTCTGTCCTCAGCAACCCTCATGGCTTCACTCAAGTGTCAAGCCAGTCCATTCCTGAAAGTTGTCCTCCCACCTCTTTTTCTGTCTCTCTCTTATTCTGCCTCCTTGCACTGTGCCTTGCAGGATGGTCTTAGCAAGGCCTGATTCTCTGGTGATGTGGCCATACCATCAGAATTTCCATTTCTTCACCACTGTGAGCCATGTTATCTTGTTGTTCAATGGCTTGTGTGATGGTCTGTCGGACTTCATCGTTGGTGATGTTCTGGTTATAGGAAATGCCAAGAAGTCTTCTGTAGCATCTTATCTCCATGCTTTGTATTCTTCGTTGTAGGTCTGCTGTGAGAGTCCATGTTTCGCAAGCGTATAGGAAGATGGAGATGACAAAGGGGCGCAACAGCCTTACCTTGGAATGTAGACTGATGGTCCTGTCTTTCCAAATGGGTTTCAACCTTGTCTGGGCAGCAGTTGTTTGTGCAATCCTGGAGAGCACTTCCTGTTGGGACCCATTGTCTGAAACAATGGCTTCTAAATATTTAAAGCTATGCACTGTGTTGAGGGATTGGCCTTGGACTTTACGTCATATTGATGCCATTGGTGTTGTTGGTCATCATTTTGGTCTTCTCTGCACTTATTTCCATTCCAAAGGCTCTAGAGGTAGTGTCCAGCCTCTGTACCAGCTTGTCACCACCACGACTCTGCCACGACTCCGCCCAAGCAGACACCACAAACAAACAACTTATTCACGCAGACAACCCAGACAGAATGGCGATTACCCGCAGACGGAAGTGATGAAAACACAACAAATATATATACAACCTTCAAGCTATTTATTCATTCATACCACACACTCATACACATGCAACATGTACACATGAAACGAAGAAAATGGTGATGGAACAATCAATGGGTCGATGAACAATGGAATGGTATGTCAGATGATCGAGGGTTGCTAATCAACCACGTCTATGTATCGAACTGTGCACAGCAAATGTCCGTTGCACGTAAACCACCGAAAAGGGGGGTTCGAGTGTTAAGAGAGGGACAACAAGGAAAGAGCCAACCTGGCAGTATGACGTCCCTGTCGAAGTCTCCGTAAGAGTATCCGCCCCTCCTCGTAGCTGTTATCGGCCTGTTGCTGTTGATGTCCAAACGTAGTGGCGCCGCCGCTCCCTCTCGCCGCTGACAATGATGATGATAGTGATGGTGGCGCCGTAGTCGCGGCAGCCCTGCCGCCGCCGTCGTCTCTCAGCTGGACCCCTCCAGTCAGCTAGACTGCGACGTCGAGGCCAGGTCCCGTCCACGGACGTCACAACCACCACGGGAAGGGTGGGGTTGTGGAACGATGATGATGTACACAATGATGCGGATGTAGACGAACGGGTGGTGATGATGATGTTCAGTCCACACGACCAAGTGCCGTCGTCGTTGTCACACGACGCTGGTCAACGTCGATCCACGTTACCCAGTGACGAGCTGATGAATACGAACGAACTTTCGAACCTGCAACATGCTTGTCGTATTGTTAATGTCTTGTCCACCTGATTCTGTCCCCCTCCCACCTCACACTCTCCCCCCCTATTGCACTCACTAACTTCTGCATCTTGAGGAGGCACAACTGCTGTCCACTTCCCTTCCCTTGACTACTATTATTGTCACTTGTAATCAAACACATAATTCATGAAACTCAATGAAATTATGAATGCATGAAATGAGCAATGCTGCAAATGAATACATGTAAACATCAACACATTATTCATCTCAAGCAACCACAACCACGACAACAGCAACCACTTCCATCCTACCTTCATCACACTTCACCCCCATTCTCCTCCCTCATTCTCCCTCCTTCAGTCGCACTCTTCCTTTCTTCTGCCTCTCCTCAGTGCAACCATCCTCATCCTTCCCCAGCCTCACACACAGCTATCGTTCAACACCCCAACAGCCGGCCCTTGGTTATTGGCACAGTGAGGAAAAATACCACCATCACACTTACCCAAACGGTTCGAATGTAATAGTACCTGTAGCCCTTTCCCCTGCTTGTCTACACAGTACTCCAAGTAAGGTAATCCAGTGCGTAGTAGTTTCCGTTAGTGGACAATAACTCAACACTAACTTACCACAAACACAAAACTTAGTTATTTTGAGCTACACTCTTTCCCGAGCTTGCTACCACAACTGTAACACTTCCAACTAGTATTCCTTTTGGAACCAGCTATTATTTACGTCAATAACTGTCCCTCCCTTACTTCCAGAACAAAAACAACTCCAGAGAAACAAGACCGCACGTCCTCTCTGTGACTCTGTCAAAACCTGTTCTGACTATGGTGAGCAAATTCCTAAACTGGCTAGCCGATCTACGCTGTTGAATCACGATTTGCACGCATAACCACGCATACGATAATCACGCAGTTACTACCCCCGCCCTTATACTCTTCACACACAGACTGCTCGGCTTTCATCACAGACTGCCCTGTGACACAGCTGTTCAAGTTCTTGTTCCTCTCCAGCCAATCCATCAATGTCATCCGCAAAACAGAGGTTGAAGATTGCATTACCCCTATGCTAACCGTGCCTTCGTGATCTGCAAGGGCATCTGACATGATGCACTCCAGGAAGATGTTGAAGAGTGTTGGAGAGAGTAGGCATCCTTGACGCACACCGATTGTTGTTCTGAACCAGTTCCCAATGGTGCTGTTGTGGAGGACTGCACTGGTAGCCTTGTCATACAGGCTTTTGATGACTTCAATAATGTTATGGCTGATGTTGTACACTCTCATGGTTGCCCACAGAGCTGCATGCCAGACTCAGTCAAACTCTTTCTTGAAGTCTACAAACACATGATATAGATATTGTTGGTGCTGTAGGTATTTCTAGCAGATTATTTTGAGGTTGAAAATCTACTCTGTGGTGCCCTACCCTGCATTTGGCTACGATTGGTTCAGCTTGGGGTTTAAACCTGTGGAATGTTATTTTTAGCAGGACCTTGCTGGGATGGCTGACGAAGCTGATGGTGCAGTAATTTTCACAATCCTGAAATTTACACTTTTTGTGAAGAGTGATGACAAGCAACTGGGTTCACTGCCAGATTTTGTTACAGATAATGGTGAGGGTGTCAATCATCGCTTCTCCTCCTGCTTGAAGCAATTCTGCGGGTATGTCGTCTACTCCCGCTGACTTCCCCTTCTTCGGCGATTGCACTGCTGCCTCAACTTCTTCTTGGAGAATTGAAAGGATTTCTTCTTCTTCTCTGTTCTGGGGATATGCTAGAACTGATGGGTCTTGGCTTGGTGTGTGGTTATAAAGGTCAGAGCAGTACTCTGTCCATCTATCCAAGACTTCTTGTTCTTCTATAAGGCACATGCCAGACTTGGATCATGGAAACCTTGGGCTGTTTAACACTTGTCAGCTGCTTCACAGTCTGGTAGGCTTTCTTGCTGTTGTTCTTGTTCAGACTGTTCTCTATTTCTTGGCATTGATCTTCTATCCAGTCCTCCTTTGCTGTGCACGTGCCTTTTCAGATGTCATTGTTGATTTTTCGGTAGGCATCAGCTCCCTGTGAGGTGTTCTTTTTTTTTTTCATCTCTCTTCGTTTGTCACACAGGTCCAAAAGTTCAGGTGTGATCCACGGTTTCTTCATTGGGCAGTGCTTGCCAAGGATGTTAGTGGTGGCATCTGTCACAACTGAGCTGAAGGTAATGGTCATGGTGTTCGCATCTACTTCTCCAGTTCCCAAAATGAGCAGCGTTGCAAATTTCCCTCCAATTGTGGCTTGGAATATTTTTGCCACCTCCGGGTCTTGCTGTTTCTCCAGGTTGAACTTCAGTCTGGTGCACTTTGCTGTGTTTACTCTCTTCAAGTGGAGCGAAAGATAGTGGGAAAGACATCATCACGAGATGGTGGTCACTTCCGATGTCTGTTCCTGGAAAAGTGCGTGTCGTGCCAATGTTGTCGCTAGATCTGAAGCATTTCTTGACCATGATGTAGTCAATTTGGTTGTGATGTTCCCTGCTGGGACTGTGCCATATCCATCATCTGGATATTTTGTGGGGACCAAGTGTGTTTGCCAGTATTAGATTGCATTATAAAATATTAACAAAACATATACATAATATGCTTACATTGCTAAATAATAATACCATAGAAAGCCCCGGTGACCATTTGGCAGAAAGCGTTTAATAACCCCCAAAGTGGGGACTGAGAGAGAGAAAGAGAGAGAGAGAAGGAGAGAGAGAGAAGGAGAGAGAGAGAAGGAGAGAGAGAGAAGGAGAGAGAGAGAGAGAAGGAGAGAGAGAGAAGGAGAGAGAGAGAAGGAGAGATTGTAAAGGAACAAAGAGGGACAACATACAGCTGTCATGGAGTAGTTCTGTAAGTGCCACAGCTTGCCGTCATCCTTTCTGGCACTGCACAACCCTGCCACGCCCATCCCTATGGCACAGATAGGCTCTGCACAACACAGCAACATCACAACATGACATGCCTTTAATCAAACACCAGGGGCTGGAGTTATGAGCGCCAATTTCACGCCCGTGACCAGCAACTTTCAGTCTTGCGACCAGCAACTTTTGTCTCGTGACCAGCAACCAGTGACTTTCAGTCTCGTGACCAGCAACTTTCAGTCTTGCGACCAGCAACTTTTAGTCTCGCGACCAGCAACTTTCAGTCTCGCAACAAGGTGTGCTGGTTATGAGTCCCGATGACTGCAGTGGCCGGAACCTATAGTCACTCAAATAAAGTCCTGGCACTCCCCTCTACTAGCTGGCATCAAGGCACACAAACTCTGCATTTGGCCTACATTTGGTTGGAGCGTCAAGGCACACAAACTCTGCATTTGGCCTACATTTGGTTGGAGCGTCAAGGCACACAAACTCTGCATTTGGCCTACATTTGGTTGGAGCGTCAAGGCACACAAACTCTGCATTTGGCCTACATTTGGTTGGAATTCCCTGTGCGAGTGTGTGTTTGTGTGTTTTTGTTTGCCAACGGCACACACCTGTGCCGTGTATTATGTTTTGTGGAATGTGAGTGAATAGATCTCAATTGTTTTTTAAAATGTTTTTATCATTGCATTATTCACCAACACGCAGTGCAAATACTTGTAATATTTCAAGCGAAAAAAAAGTTTAATGTCTCCTGTCTATTTGTTTTTTCCAAGTCTAATATCAAATATATTTCAATAAGCTTTCAATAACAAAATCAATCAATCTGCCATAAAGCTTTATTTATTTTTTTATTCTCTCTTTCTTTTTTCTAGATAAATCTGTTTAGTTATAGGCTTTAAATGGAGCTTTTGCACTAGCAAGTTCTATGTCTCGTACTTCCAAAAACTAGGACCTCAAAGGCTGACTCTTTTTTGGGCACAGCCAAATGAAGGGAATTTGTAAACACTGCAAAAGATGAGTAAATAATTAAAAACAAAAATAGTACTTTAATGTACAGAAAGAAAGAAAGAAAAAAAAACTATTAAAATTAATTAGCACTCAATCTAACCAAAAACAACACACATTCATATAAACATGGTTCCTTCCATGTCATGCGGCAAAATCAAAATGGAACGTATGCGGAAGCCACGGGGCAATTGGATTGATAGCACGAATAGTGCTAAAAATGGAACAGGTTGAGCGACTTCCAAGTCGCACGTTCATACCCCGCACACTGTAGGTGTACAGCTCGGTTGACTTTATAGGCGTCCGAACTGAACGTCGTCTGACTATTGGTAGCATTTTTCATAACCCAGCCCCAGGTCACCCACATCATCAATGTGAGGATGCTGATGAGTATATGATGCTGAGGATGAGTATATGATGCTGATGATGAGTATATGATGCTGATGATGAGTATATGATGATGCTGATGATGAGTATATGCGGATGCTAATGAGTATATGATGCTGAGGATGAGTATATGATGCTGAGGATGAGTATATGATGCTGATGATGAGTATATGATGCTGAGGATGAGTATATGATGCTGAGGATGAAGAGGAGGAAGAGGTGGGATGAAGTAGAACAAGATGATAATGAGGATGAGGATGAAGATAATGATATTAATAACAATAATAATAATAATAATAATGGATGCTATATACATTCTTTACCCCATATCACCAATCAGGCTCAAAGCTCGGCGATCTGTAGCAACATACATGTTCACATGTAGAGACTTCCGGTTGACGCTAACAGGCTGTGTACGACCCGAGCTCTACTGAATTTTGTGATTTTGCGGTGTTTACTGTGTCTTGTTGTGAGTTTTGTATTGTGTAATTGTTGTCTCATGGATCCTCAAGTAAGTGTAGCGTTGCTTTGCCTCTCTTTTTATGTTCGTTTGTTCACTCTATCGTTTTTTCGCTTCGCTCATTGTGCGATCTCGCACCCACGTAGTCCGCCATTGTGTTCCGAAATTCCATCCACAAGCTACACACGCGATAAGCTATTGTCATTGAAGTCGAAATGTTCACAGCTTGCTCCCGACCTTGTGTTCCGATTAAAAGAGTTATCGATCGGCCGTCATTTGCCCAGAAAACGGACTAGTCGGGGAGGCAAACGTAAACAAAACATCTCGTCTATCCCTGTTGTCCTTTCAAACAGATCGCCTATGCTTTCCAACACTGACCCCACGCTACATATTACGTCACACAATGAGTGTACCACTAGGCCTGAGAATCATCGCTGTAACACAGAAAATCTCATTCACATCAACCTCTCCCCTCAACCACTATCTTCACACCTCGATAGCCACAGCCCTTTACGCGTTGCTTCATTCAACGCTCAGTCATTGGGTCCTAACGAAAAACGCACGGCTTTGCGTGAATTCATCTCAGACACGCAGACTGACATCATGTTCATACAAGAAACCTGGTTTCGGCAGACTGGTGACGAGGGTAAATGCTCTGATTTAACCCCTTCTGGCTATTCTGTATGTTCGTTACCTCGCTCAAATCGTGGTGGAGGCCTCGCTATCATTTACAGAAACAGTCTGTCCCGTCACCTTGGCTTCATCACAGACTTCGCATTCACTCACTCGTCCTTTGAAGTTGTTCACCTCAGTTTGTCCGTCCCACAGCAGAACATTCACTTCATATGTATATATCGCACCTTTCCAAGCAAGAAGAATAAATTAACTGATGCAATTTTTCACCAAGAATTTCCAGTCCTGCTCGATTATTGCAACACACTGTCAGGAACATACATAGTTTTAGGAGACATTAACTTTCACTTTGACCAACCCCAGCAACCTTCCACCGCAAAAATGATTGAACTTTTAGATCAGTTTAGTCTTTCTCAGTCAGTCACAGAACCCACCCACAGCCGTGGTCACATCATAGATTGGGTTATGCATATGCCTCAAGATAATGTGGTTAGATCAACTTCAGTCACCCAGGAATTAACATCTGACCATTTCTGTGTCGTGTGCGAACTAAACGTCGCAGCCCCCCCCTCCTCCCCCCATGTTCAGGGAGGCTCGCAGCCTGCGTACCATGGATAGGGATGCTTTCAAGCAAGAGCTTACCGCTAAAGTGACCCCAGAACTCTGCCCCACTGTGGATCAGCTGAATAGTACACTTCATGCGGTGCTTGATCGGCACGCCCCCGTGGCCCAGAAAAAGGTCAAGGCAACACGCTCAGCACCCTGGTACGAGTCTATCAAGGACGAGCTCTCCGAGGCGAAGAAACACCGACTCAAAGCAGAGAAAAAGTGGCTTAAATCGGGTTTAGAAGTCAGCAAGCAGATTTTTACCGCTGCAAAAAAACGGGTCACTAAAATAGTCCAGACTGCCAAAACCCGGTACTTTAGCGACAGAATTAGCAGCAGCGAAACTTGTAAACAGTTGTTCAACATTTGCAATCAGCTAAGGGGTAAGAGCAATGCAACATCACTCCCATCCACGCATCCACCATGTCAGCTACCAGATGTATTTTGTAATTATTTCACACAGAAAGTGGCTGACATAAGGAACGCTCTTGACAGCCAGGAGATCCCACTCATTAACCCATTCTCACCTTCCCTCACTACCGCAAAAATGGAAGTTTTTCAACCAGTAACAGAGCAAGAAGTCAAGAAAGTCATCTTAAGCTCAAAACCAACATCTTGCTCTCTTGACCCCATTCCTACCCCCATGTTGATAGAGAATCTTGACCCTCTACTCCCGACCATTACCCACATTATCAACGAGAGTCTGTCCTCTGGTGTTGTTCCGTCTGTGCTCAAAACGGCTGTCATCAAACCCCTCCTTAAAAAGCCAAGTTTAGACAAAAATAATCTAAAGAACTATAGACCTGTTTCAAACCTCTCCTTCCTGTCCAAAGTCATAGAAAAAATTGTTCTCAAACAACTGTTTGCCTACCTATATGATAACGCTTTACTTTGCCCCAACCAGTCCGCCTACCGACCCTTCCACAGCACTGAGACAGCCCTCCTAAAGGTAACCAACGATCTGTTGCTGGCCTTAGATAATGGTAACGTCTCCGTTCTCACCTTACTAGACCTCTCAGCCGCTTTTGACACAGTCGACCACCACATTCTCTTTAACACTATTCAACACTACTTTGGAATCTCCGGCTCGGTCCTGGCTTGGTTCCACTCATATCTTTCCGACAGATCACAAGCAGTCACTGTAGATGGCTGTTTCTCCAGCACAGCAGACTTGGTGTGCGGCGTGCCTCAGGGTTCCGTTTTAGGGCCGGTGTTATTCACTCTGTACACCAAGCCACTGCTTCTCCTGCTTAGAAAGCATGCCGTTGAGAGTCAGTCATTTGCAGACGACACACAACTTTATAAATCCACAGCCCCCTCTCTCATTAATTCCACTGTTCAGACTTTGGAGAACTGCATCACAGACATTAAGTCATGGATGACACGCAACAAGCTTAAGCTTAATGACGACAAAACCGAAGCCCTCCTCATTCACAAGCACAACACCTCCTCCCCACTCCCGCCTCTCCCAACATCGCTTACGGTAGGGACAACAAACATTCAGTTCTCATCCTCAGCAAGAAATCTCGGCTACATTCTCTCCGATGACCTGTCCCTCAACAACCACATCTCCAACATCTGTCGCTCTGCATACACGGCCATACGCCAAATCAGCTCCTTTCGCCACTATCTTACGCTCACTGCCACCAAAACCCTAGTCTGCGCTCTCGTCCTTTCTCGTCTTGACTATTGCAACTCCCTCCTCGCTGGCTCCCCAAAACACATCATTGACAAGCTACAAAAGGTTCAGAACTCAGCAGCTAGACTAGTATTCCGAGCTAAGAAACGCGATCACATCACACCTCTACTACATTCCCTTCACTGGCTTCCTGTGCAAGCACGCATAGAGTACAAACTCTCTGTTCTCTGTCACAACTTCTTCACAGATTCTTGTCCCTCCTACCTTGCTGATCTACTGTCTGTCTACTCCCCTTCACGCACTTTAAGATCTTCTGCCGACACTCGCACACTCAAGGTTCCCGTCACCCGCACTAAGACATACGGCCAACGTGCATTCGCTTACTCCGCACCTAAGCAGTGGAACTCCCTTCCCTCCCATATCCGCAACATACAATCAACACAAGCATTCAAAAAGGCCCTCAAAACCCACCTCTTCAAACTTCACTATTCAGAATGATCTGTATCCCGCTGCCATTCTCTCCTCTTTGTCTCTGTCTGATCCGTAAGTGTATACACGGCTGTACATATTTATATTGTTTTTCCTCCTGGGCCTAACCGGGCATATAAATAGCTGTGAATATGATTTTGCTATTCTATTTGTCTTTTCTGTCATTTGTGTATATAGTTGTAAATTGTAATTTGTGTACATAAGTGTAAATAATTTGTACCCTTACTGTTTTGTCTTTTGGTGTATTGTAGCGAAAGCGATGTTTTATCGAGTGCATGTACTTATATGTAATGACTATGTAAAGCGTGGTGAGTCTGGTCATAGGCTGGAGTACCCGCTATATAAAAATCCGTTATTATTATTATTATTATGTTTTACCCACTCTCACAAACACAACACATACACATCTATCACTCCAACATGGGGTGTAAAGGCTATCATGTTTTACCCACTCTCACAAACACAACACATACACATCTATCCACTCCAACATGGGGTGTAAAGGCTATCATGTTTTACCCACTCTCACAAACACAACACATACACATCTATCACTCCAACATGGGGTGTAAAGGCTATCATGTTTTACCCACTCTCACAAACACAACACATACACATCTATCACTCCAACATGGGGTGTAAAGGCTATCAGAAGACAGAAAGAAAATCACATTTTTATTTTGGATTTTTGTATATTGACTGCATACAATACCATTATTGAAAGATGATGTTGATGATGATGATAATGATGATGAAGATAAATAACATGATAATGGAAATAATGCTAACAAGAATAATGATGATGATGATAATTGCTGCTCATCATAAGTATGAGGAGGATGAGGATGACCACATGAATTAGCCTTGATATTAGCACTACCTCAATTGCTATCATGTGAACATGGCTGAAAATCACAACCTACTTTTCTCCTCCACAAAGTGTGCAATGAGCTGCCCTAGGTCCTTGTTAGTGGCCAGATCATGAACAGCCCCAGGACAGCATGGAATCAACATGGCTGCGTAACGGTTGACTGCACACACAAGCACACTGACAACACAGCCAGCGGTCAACAGTATACATTATCAGAGATGAGAATCCTAAAATGACAAAAAGGAGGAAAAATTCCCAAGTCTGTCGAGTGGCGAAGACACGAGTTCGCGTACCTGCGAGATGCTAGGGGGGTCCGGGGACATGCTCCCCCGGAAAATTTTTCAAAAGATGGTTAAAATCTATGCATTCTGAGCCTTATTTTATGGGGTCAGATCAGTTGTTTTTGTGGTACTTAAAATGCTGTTGTTAGCTCTCCACAGTTCAACACATAGGCCTAATGAATTTATTTCAAACATCAGTTAAGCCTTGTATTAAACAAACATTCCTTTTGACTGCAGACAAGAATGGTTTAAATACCAATGACAAGACAAGGCTTTACCAATGCACATAATTACTGTCCAAAACAGAGTTGTACATTTATACATAGAATCAGTATGAAGCCTCACTGACACTCTTACGGTCACACCAAACAATAAAATCATAAATACCTCGATTGACTGTTCAAACAAGGTTTACAATTTCAAGATAATGTCTTGGAAAAAACTCAACAAGGAAAGCAGAAATACGGATGGTTTCAGGCAGTAGTTCCTAAAACAGTTCTGATGCTATAATCATATATGGGTCTGTCTACAAAGCTGGTTCACTTTTTGTGACATGGGTGCCCAAAAAAAAAGGTTGTCAAATACATACATTTTGTGGTTTATTTGAAAGATATGTATGTGTGTGATCTTGCCATGCAGATTAGAAGATAAGTTTTGACCATATATGCATGTAGCCAGACCTTTAGTGTACACACTCAACGAAATGTCCAATGTAACACGGAAACCAAATCGTACTTAAAAACCAACAATATATATATATAAAGTTGGCAAAGAATCTTTATTTATAAAGAGATTTGCTATCAAATAGATATAAGATTAAAAAGAAATGTTTACATTAGTAAAGAAGCTTATCTATTGATACATTATCAAGTCAATCAATTTTCGACAAATTTTAATCGTTAAAAGTTATTTTATACTTAAAATGAAACAACCTGAAACAGCTACTGCACATACAAATTGTGTATAATATTATAACATAATCACAAAATAAAAGTGAGATCTTACAGGTCTCTATTAAAAAAAATCTGGTTCTTATTTTAAAAAATAATGTTCAATGTAACACGGAAACCAAATTAAGCTTGACGATAAATTATATTCGGCTAAATAATATTTATCAAACTTAGCGTATCCAAATCAAGTCAAATAATAAATTTAAATAAGTTTACTTGTCACTACTGTTTCAAAGAGCATTTTTATTTATTCATTAACAAATTTTGAACGGATCTCATCATCCATCGGAACAAGAACGACAAAAAAATAATGGTTTCTTGGCTTCTAATTACGTTAGACTAGCCGGAGATCTATTTTCATTAAAATAGGCACCACAGTCGAATTAAACTTATCCTAACAACTAAATAAACATAAAATATTATATAAACATGAAGAATCTTACCGTAAAGAGTCAGTTTTCTTGGTGACACTGCGTGCGTTTTCCAACGTAACAACTACGTGATACTCGGAAACCACACACAATGAAAAAGATTCCCCGCATAAAATGAAACCACGCGAGAAGGGACGAGTGTATATATCAATCCGCTAATGAGTCCTACTTTACATCATTAAAATAGTTCTACTAGGTATGCTTTGAAATAAGCAAAATAAATTTGTGTGTTGTCGAACGTCACACGAAAATCCGGAAACGATGTCAACCGATGCTTTTCAGACCATCAAAGCATTTACATAACGACTAAATTGTTAGTTGTAAGCATTGGAATTCATTCATAACATACCAACAAGAAAGACAACTCTAAAAAAAACATGTATTCTTGCACTTAAGACGAAGATCAATTTTTGAAAACATTCTGCCTGTTTCGGAAACCATGCGTTACGTTGAACATCCAAATTTACTCCGGCTATAATACACAAAATACAAAACAAATTGTTTTGTTAGTATTGTGCATGTTTAAACTATTACTAATGAGTTAGATTATAATAATTTTACGTGTTCTATGACATCTTTATTTATGTAAACACTTAAAAGAAAACCCGGCCTTTCTCATGTCACAAAATTAGGTCAAATTTTAGGCCACTTTCAGACATTTACAAAGCAAATACAAAGGTTCTATAGACATTTTCGTCTTGAAATTATTAATACTATCTCTCCGATCATTTTTAAATAAGATAATAGCAAAAGGAAAGGCAAATAAGCAGCTTGTTTTGATAAATATTATCTAGAAAAGCAGCACCCCTCGCGGTGCTCAGCTTTGTAGACAGACCCATATACATTATGAACAACTTCAGCCTTGAAGTCGTAGTCAGGCACTGAAGTCAGGCTGAAGTTTACAATTACGTCATGCACTAGGATTACAGTTCTTTGTGTATACAACATTCTTATGTTTTTTTGAAGAATTGTTAAAACTGGCAGGTACCAACATGCTATACAGTCTGCACACACACAATTATTGAATGAACTATGTACGCATGTATTTTATAACTGAAGCCAGGCAACTATCCAGTTCTTGCTTTCTTGGCTGGTGGCTTTTGACTTCTAATCTCACTTCTCTTCCTCACCAACACCTGAAGTCGGGCAGTCAGAGCTTTCTTATGAGCCTTGTTTCTCTGCCTCTGCATTCAACTCCACATTTCTTTCTATCTTTTTGTCCTTCAAACGAATTAAGACTGTTGTGTTCAACTTTTCTTCTAACCACTTAAAAAGGTTCCACTTGTTTTTTACACCCCTGTAGATGTGGGTAGAAAAAGCATTTTCTCCAGGATTTAGTTTTCGAAGCATTTTACAAGTCGCGCTTTGTTCTAGACAATGGCTGATCAACCTCGTGATGTTTTGGCTGTTCCATCGTTCGCACTACAACTCAGCACATGAGAAAGGGCTTCAAGTGCCTATTTGAGTGACGTCATTATCAGCGGGAGTGTCTGGGAACAGCCGGAATCTTATGCCCAGAAAAACGGGATGGCTAAACCGCACGTTTACCAGGACACACGGAAGAAAGAAATCGGGTTATCTCGGCTTTTTACGGCAGCTTGGTGGATCGACGAAAACGAAGTGAGAGCGAACCAAATGACAACAATCCGCATGGGAATAACGAGTGGGAATAAGCTGCGAGATCGAAAATCAACAACTCGCCCTAATCATAAACACTAAAATTTTCTCACCGGATTTAAACCGATCTAAAAAATGACCCTGGGACCTTCCGAAAGAGCGGATTTCCGCTATAAGGTGGAAGATTCTCATCTCTGCATTATATTGCCGTAATTACGTACAGCAGTCAACAGTATACATTATATTGCCACAATTCCGGTAAAGCAGTCAACGGTATACATTATATTGCCACAATTCCGATAAAACAGATTCACAGTTATATACTCTTAATCATATTGTATAATTAACATCAAACAGCAAGATCTTGAAATGCATACACCGACAAGTGATGTCATAATAATTTAATATTCGCCACTTCTACTTCTATCTTGTTGTAATAAGTGTTCTAAATCAATAAAATTCCACCTTTAAAAGTTGTTAGCAGCACTTCACTTTCTTTTCAGCATTTGTATAGAATTCTGTACCATTCTTCTTTTTTACAAAAATATAATGAATCAAATATCACACACACACACACACACAAACTGTATTACTAAATTACTGATTTTCTTTAACGGACTCCCTACTTGGCCATTTTGTTCTAGGCTTTTCTCTGTATACCGGCCAATGGTACTATTTAGTACAAAATTCATTACAAATAAAGTGCTCCACAAAAGAGCGTGAACATTTTAGGAGTTATTGTTGACATAACACTATAGTGCAATGTTTAAAATGTTTCAATTGGAAAATACCTGATTTAGATGGGGGTATGAATGACCCTATTTTTTGTCGTAGTAGATGATTCCATTTTAGTTGTCAAACATCACACAAAGCCAGTGATTGCAAAATTAAACTCTGAAATTAAATTCTACAGCTGAAGAACACTATGAAACAGCAAACAACAGAACAAATTTGAAAGCTAGAACTTTAGTTTTGTACGAACATTGACGTCACTGAAGAAAAAAAAGCACACGTTGAAAACTGCCATGACAGTGGTTAGTGGAGAAGTTATGGGCAGGGGACCACTGCCATGACAGTGGTTAGTGGAGAAGTTATGGGCAGGGGACCACTGCCATGACAGTGGTTAGTGGAGAAGTTATGAGCAGGGGACCACTGCCATGACAGTGGTTAGTGGAGAAGTTATGGGCAGGGGACCACTGCCATGACAGTGGTTAGTGGAGAAGTTATGAGCAGGGGACCACTGCCATGACAGTGGTTAGTGGAGAAGTTATGGGCAGGGGACCACTGCCATGACAGTGGTTAGTAGGGTGGGGTGGGGTGGGTTAAAGGCTCCTTTATAATATATTAAAACTGAGGATATCTATGCATATATTGTGTATGATTAGAATGCATTGTTTGAGCACCAACCACGAGTTAAAAATTAAAGCTTTCAACACCCCTGTGTACATAATATAACCAAATCAAAGGTTGCTATTATTGCAAACATTGTGTGCATAGTAATACACATTGGGCCTTAACCTTGGAATCTTTTTTTTTTGTTACAATAAAAACATGTTTCTTTTATACTTGCTAATCAATGTAAAAAATAATAATAATAATAATAAAAATTCTACTATTTACCTAGTGTAGAAATGGATTGAGGAAACTGTGTAAAAGTTAATTGACAACTTTGTACAGAAAAGATCTCAGTACCAACCATCAACAGTCTCCAGTCCTATAGGTGTAGAGGTGGCTTTTGAGCGGAATTCATTGAACCACCGACGATTGCTGTCATCCTGATGGACATACTCTATCTGTCGACCCTGAAAACATTTATCATTATCGTTTTGATTCAGATATAAACTGGCACTGAACATGCTTTACAGGATGAGAGTAAGAATTGGGAAGAATGAGCAATGAAGTTAATCATTTAAATTCACCATTAGCAAAATGCCAGATCAGGATAGCCATCAATAAACTGCATAGATGGGTAAGATGTATCAGTGTTCATTATATAAAAAAAAGCCTCCTTTTTTTTCTTCTTTTTCTGGTTAGCAACCAAGATCTGTTGTTGAGATCACTGACGTTGCGTACTGGGATGATGTGTCATATATTTGATTTGATTATGGATTTAGTGTAGAAGCAGATGCAGAAAGTTGAAAAGTTAATTAACAACTTTGTACAGAAAAGATCTCAGTTTCAACCATCAACAGTCTCCAGTCCTATAGATGTGAATGTGGATTTTGAGCTGGATTTTGAGCTGTTATCTGTAAAGGGATTTCTCACATTACCAAAAAGAAGAAGATTTGAGGCCCATAGAGAGGGGTGGTACAATGGGTGGAGACTGGGATAGCTGTGCTGGGGTAGTTGAAGTAGCTAAGAAGATTCGGATCCGGGTCATCAGTGTGCCAGGCGAACGCTCAAACACTGTATTAAGGCGCTGGGTCATTGCATTGGTATGACAGCGAAAAAAATACTTGGTAGGCCTAGCTAAAAGTTTGTCTACTTACATTTGGCGACGCCAACTGAATGGTGAAGCTCTGACTAATGAGGCTGTGTGATTGTAGAAAAGACTGTGCTGATACTCCTGAAAAAGACAAATCAATACATTTATTCTTCGTTTGTCACTAATTGGCTTAAGCTCCAAAGCATTATACATTCTTTCTACTTTTCATTTTGAAAGTAGTCAAGCACTGAGGCAAAACGCCCACCTTCACCATCTGGGAATTGATGTGAGCCAAGACTCGTGCGAATGCAGTTCTACGTTTAAAAAGAAGATGAAGTATAATAATTGCAACTTTAGTAAGCGATGTTGCATTCACAAAACATGTTTTAATACAATACAATATGCACCTTCTACCGCAGAACTCAAAACAAACAGACAGCTTCCTCTGGGGGTAGCCATTTTGCAGAATATTCTTTTAAAATGTGAGAATCTATCACCACTCTTTATTTATTTTTATTATTAAAATCCAAATTCATCCATCATAGGATTTAAAAAACACGAATTTCTGATCATTCCAATGTCAGTAAAACTCAATTTTTTGTTGTCGTTGCTGTAGTTTTTCCTTCCATATTCCATTCCTGAAAGTGGAGCTGGGGAAAAAAAAGCGCGATGGTCTCCCTTTATCAGGTGAGGTAGGGAGGGAGAGAGGGAGGGAGGGAGAGAGAGATCGCAAAATAAAAATATTTAGTATAATAATTAATAATAAATAATATAATAATACAAGAGCATAGAAAGATCAAAGTCAGCATTTGCATTTTAATGCCAACATCTCATTTTGTTTTTTCTGGGTACTCATTTTCATGTGTGCATATATATATATATTGTGAGTTCCATAAGGAGCATGTGAGTCATATGGGCTTTACCCTTCTAGTTTGTTTGTTGATCTGACACTTGCCCATTTAGGACATGAGCTTCAGAATCTTTAAAGTCTGTGCTAGGAAATGCACGCATGCACGGGCTAGACCTCAGTTGACACTCTCACCAAGCAGAAAGGATAGATCGATAGATATTCAGTGTTTATAGGGTCCAGCGGACTGCTAAGAGCCGAATCAGGACTACAGCAGAAAGGATAGATCGATAGATATTCAGTGTTTATAGGGTCCAGCGGACTGCTAAGAGCCGAATCAAGACTACAGCAGAATGGATAGGGTCACTGCGCTCGTTGCCTGAGCATTCAGTGTCAAATTATCTCAAGCTATGCTTGGAGGTCACCCATTCAGCTGCTAAACGCATGCAGTCACCATTGCTTGACTGCCAGAAAGTAAAATCTGTCATTTCCACCACACAGAGTGGTAGGCAGGGCTTAAGTTGTTTGTTTTCTCCTCTAATAGTTAACGCTTTAATCAATTATTCCTTTTTTTTTTCCTTCGTAATTTGCTTTTCCTAGTATGACAAGAACATTCTAGCCACTGTTATGGGTTGCCGCCCAGTCTCCAGTAGACTCATTACCATCCGCCTGAGAGCAGCCCCTTTCAACATCACCATCATCCAGGCCTATGCCCCAACATAAGACTATGACGACAGCGAAGTGGAGGATTTTTATGAAAATCTACAGGCGGTCCTTGACCAAGTGCCGAAGAAGGACATAGTCATAGTGCAAGGCGACTGGAATGCCAAGGTTGGCCAAGATGCGCACCACAACTGGGGAGACACATGTGGACCCCACTGCAACAAGGAGACAAATGACAGGGGTCTGAGACTCTTGGAGTTTGCCAGATACAACAATCTGGTACTGGCAAACGCGCTTGGTCTCCACAAAAACTCCAGACGATGGACATGGCAAAGTCCCGGCGGGGAGCATCACAACCAAATAGACTACATCATGGTCAAGAAACGCTTCAGATCAAGCATCAACATTGGCAGGACACACACTTTTCCAGGAGCAGACATCGGAAGTGACCACGATCTCGTGATGATGTCTTTCCGCCTCCACTTGAAGAGAGAGTAAATACAGCAAAGTGCACTAGACTGAAGTTCAACCTGGACAAACTGCAAGACCCGGAGGTGGCAGAACTATTTCAGGCCACAATTGGAGGGAAATTTGCACCACTGCTCATTTTGGGGGCTGGTGAAGTAGATGTCAACACCATGACCACCACCTTCAACTCAGCTGTGACAGATGCCGCCACTGAGATCCTTGGCAAGCACCGACCAAAGAAGAAGCCGTGGATCACACCTGAACTTTTGGATCTGTGTGATAAACGAAGAGAGATAAAAAAGAAAAAGAACACCTCACAGGGAGCTGATGTCTACCGAAAAAATCAACAATGACATCCGAAAAGGCATGCGCACAGCAAAGGAGAACTGGATAGAAAATCAATGCCAGGAAATAGAGACCAGTCTGAACAAGAACAACAGCAAGAAGACCTACCAGACTGTGAAGCGGCTGACAAGTGTCAAACAGCCCAAAGTCTCCACGATCCAAAGCAAGTCTGGCATATGCCTTACAGAAGAACAAGAAGTCTTGGACAGATGGACAGAGTACTGCTCTGACCTTTACAACCATACACCAAATGGAGACCCATCAGTTCTAGCATATCCCGAGAACAGAGAAGAAGAAAAAATCCTACCAATTCTCCGGGAAGAAGTTGAGGCAGCAGTGCAATCGCTAAAGAAAGGGAAGTCAGCGGGAGTGGACAACATACCCGCGGAACTGCTACAAGCAGGAGGAGAAGCGATGATTGATGCCCTCGCCATTATCTGTAACAAGATCTGGCAGAGTGGGGAGTGGCCTATACCATGGATCCAGTCGCTTGTCATCACTCTTCCCCAAAAAGGTAACCTTCAGAGTGTGAAAATTACCGCACCATCAGCCTCATCAGCCATCCCAGCAATTTAAGGTCCTCCTGAAAATAATACTCAACAGGTTGAAACCCCAAAGCTGAACAAATCATAGCTGAAGAACAAGCAGGATTCAGGGCAGGGCGAAGTACCACTGAACAGATTTTCAACCTCAGAATAATCTGTGAGAAATACCTACAGCACCAACAACATCTATATCATGTGTTCATAGACTTCAAGAAGGCGTTTGACCGAGTCTGGCATGCAGTTCTATGGGCAACAATGAAAGTGTACAACATCAGCCCTAAAATTATTGAAGTCATCAAAAGCCTTTATGACAAGGCTACCAGTGCAGTCCTCCACAACAGCGCCATCGGGAACTGGTTCAGAACAACAATCGGTGTGCGTCAAGGATGCCTACTCTCTCCAACACTCTTCAACATCTTCCTAGAGCGCATCATGTCAGATGCTCTTGCAGATCACGAAGGCACAGTCAGCATAGGGGGTAGAGCAATCTCCAATCTTCGTTTTGCGGATGACATTGATGGATTGGCTGGAGAGGAACAAGAACTTGAACAGCTGGTACAGAGGCTTGACACCACCTCCAGAGCTTATGGAATGGAAATAAGTGCAGAGAAGACCAAAATGATGACCAACAACACCAATGGCATCAACACGGACATCAAAGTCCAAGGCCAATCCCTCAACACAGTGCATAGCTTCAAATATTTAGGAGCCATTGTATCAGACAATGGGTCCCGACAGGAAGTCCTCTCCAGGATCGCACAAACAACTGCTGCCCTGACAAGGTTGAAGCCCATTTGGAAAGACAGGACCATCAGTCTACATTCCAAAGTAAGACTGCTGCGCTCCCTTGACATCTCCATCATCTTCCTATATGCTTGCGAAGCATGGACCCTCACAGCAGATCTCCAACGAAGAATACAAAGCATGGAGATGAGGTGCTACAGAAGACTTCTGGGCATTTCCTATACCCAATACATCACCAACGACGAAGTCCGACAGACCATCACACAAGCCATTGGACAACACGATGACCTGCTCACAGTGGTGAAGAAACAGAGGGAGACCGAAAAAGAGGTGGGAGGACAACATTCGAGAATGGACTGGTTTGACACTGAGCGAAGCCATCAGGGCTGCTGAGGACAGAGAAAGATGGAGTATGCTGGTTAAACGATCATCTGTGGTGCCCCTACGACCTCCGGGTTACGGGACAGGATAGGGATAGGGGATAGGATAATAAGTGTAGTATTATTACTTTATTATAGTGTAAATCCTTATCCGATCCTATCCTGTCCCGTAACCTGGAGGTCGTAGGGGCACCACAGATGATCGTTTATATTCCATCTTTCTCTGTCCTCAGCAGCCCTGATGGCTTCGCTCAGTGTCAAACCAGTCCATTCTCGAATGTTGTCCTCCCACCTCTTTTTCGGTCTCCCTCTTCTTCTACCTCCTTGCACTGTGCCTTGCAGAATAGTCTTTGCAGGGCCTGATGATCTGGTGACGTGGCCATACCATCGGATTTTCCGTTTACCCACCACTGCGAGCAGGTCACCGTGTTGTCCAATGGCCTGTGTGATGGTCTGTCGGACTTCGTCGCTGGTGATGTGCTGGGCACAGGAAATGCCCAGAAGTCTTCTGTAGCACCCCACCTCCATGCTTTGTATTCTCCGCTGGAGATCTGCTGTGATGGTCCATGCTTCGCAAGCCTATGAAGATGGAGACGACAAGGGAGCGCAGCAGTCTCACCCTGGAATGTAGACCGATGGTCCTGTCTTTCCAAACGGGCTCCAACCCTGGATAGTGTAAATAGAGGAAAAAAAACAAAACTTCTGGCAGTTGCAATATTTCACACAAACAAAAACTTTGAAACTTTCTGTTTTTACATTTTACATTAATATTTTATTTATTGTGGTCATTTGACTAACACTGCCCATCTGTTCCTCTCTGTTAGATGTTGTGACGACACGAGTTTTCAGCACATACTAGAGATAGTTATATATCGTGCAGAGTTGCACATCTCTAGTGATACAGTGTGCCAGTCTGTATCGGCAGTTTCTTTTATTGCGCATGAAAGATAAGTATGTGTGGGTTTCACGTGTTTAACGCATAGAGCATATGGATAGTGGGAAAAGGGGTTACTGAACTAAGCTCGATGCCTTGTCCTGTGTGTTGGTATGTGATTTAGTTGGCAGAGTCAATTTGGTTGCTTTTGCAAGCAGTCTTTTTTGATTGATTGATTGTTGCTTTAGGTCCAGCGGACTCTTCCGAGCTAAATCAGGACCGGACAACCCCTGATCCGCATAAAAGATATGCTGAAACAACCCTAGTGGGAAAACTGAATGCCCTCCACCGGCCAGTCACTTTACAATAAAGACATCCCACGCAGGGGACGGCTGAGGCTTTACCCCAACTAATCGAACCCCCGGTTACAAAAACAGAATACAAACATCATTATAAATTATCAAGAAAACACATACATATAAAATGCCTATATTGCTAAATAATATCATAGGAAGCCCTAGTGACCACCCGGCAGAAAGCGTCCAATACTCCCAAGCTGATCCAACAGACCTCATACACAAACAAGGAGTCTTGTCCAGGAAGAGTTTTCAAGAAAAAAGGTAGGTCATTGATCTAGCGAAGAAGAAGATAGTATAGCAGAGTGATAGGACAGAGTAGGAATGGGAAAGAGCAAATGAGGAAGACAGCGACAGTGGGAATTTAAAGCACTAAATTTCCAGAAAGTGGGGATACTATTTATACTGAAACCCCCGGCACTCCAACGGGTCAAAAGAAGTCCCCTACTTTAAAGAAGTCCCCTATACGCTAAGTCCCCTATACGCTTATGTGTCCGGGGACGTTAATCTACTTAACGAAACGAACTCCAATGGGGGGACTGTTGCCGCAGTGAATCGGTCTATACAGGAAAGACAGATTTTAAACTGGGGCTTTCACTTTTCCCTTTATAGGTTAGAACAATCTACAGTGGCAAGATTGCTCATGACCCCAAGGGGTAGTCAGTCTTTTGGACAGAAGTAACTTTGTGACTGTGTGTCAGGTTAGAGTAAGTTCTTCTTTAAGGGTAGATTGTTCGTTGTATTTCGAACCACCCAAAGTCTTGCGCCCTTGTCGGGACAAGAATGTCTAAAAGATGTTAGTGGAAGGATTCTAGCCATCATTGTATTCAGGAAGGAATAAGTGTGGGGCTGTATCCTAAGTATTGAGATGCTCCAGTGCATAGCTAAGCATTAGCCAGAAACGAACTTGATACTCTCAACTAACCAGTGTGTGCTGTACTGTTTGTTTTGTGTCGTATGTACGTGCATCCATTATCACAGGCCGAGAACTTAAAAGATTGGGCTTCGATTTCTACCCTTGTTCTATTCCTACCGTTGCTTTCTCTACTGTTTCTACTTCCGCCTTTGCCACCATGGGTACGGACGTTACCAGGCCGCCACCACCACTGCCACGTCTTTTTGTTGTCGTTGGCGCCGCTGCTGGGTGTGGTCCTCCATCATCGCTGGGACTTACCAGTTATTTCGTACGACCGGGAGCTTTCCATCGGAGTCACAGGAAACCGGTTGCACCACACCGACACACATACACTGATACAGATTCGCATTCACGCACCTAAACACATACCAACTCTTCAGTGATCAACTACTATAGTTTAGTCTGAGCTCAGTTAAGTTACAAGTTGTGTTATTAATTGGACTTCTGAGATGCGCTGATTTGTTTATTCAGTTGAGAATTGTATATATCTGAAGTTTAATTGATTATTGCTATTGTTGCATATTGTCGTGGGTATTTTGTTTGTGTACAGTTCTGGGGTTTTTCAGGTTAGACCAGGGGGGTAATTGTTCAGTAAAATACTGGGTGGGGGTCTAGATAGGGGTTGAGGGTGGTTTAGATTCCCATTGTCCTGTGTGTGTGTGTGCGTTTGTTGTTGAATAAAAGAGTGTGATTGTACATCTGGCTTTTGTGTTAGTTTCTTTTGTTTGAGTTTCTATTCCTTCCACTCGTTGTTGAGCTGCGGGTGACGCGACAGATGTTAAGTGTCTGCACACATTATACTCTGCCTATTGCACACCATGGTTACTCAAGTATTTGTCCAGTTCAAAATTTGGTTAAATTCTTGTGTGTTCCTTTACTGTGAGTGCCTCTGAAATGTACTTTAATTCGCATGTCTGGGTTCTAATGTTATTATTTCGTTGCTGGTGTTGTTTTTAAGTTTTCTTGTGTTTTCTTTGTTTTTTCCATAAAAAAAGGTATTATTGTATTTACAGTATACAAGTACACATCTACAACACATGACACAACATACATGACACAACACACACATGACAAAAAACACACTTAAAACATACTCCTGTCAGTGTGCACACACATACATAAAAGACAATGAGACACATACACACGCACAAGACAATGAGACACACATGGACAGGCAGAACACATGCACACACCCATCACAACTGACAGCAAAGGAAGTGACAACACATGGGTTTTAAGTCATTACAGTTTTATTTTTTATCATGTCACCATCATAGAACAAAACAGAAGACAGCACACACAGAGCTGACATGGTGTCAACAAAAACAAAACAGAAGTCACAGTGCTGACATGGTGTCAACAAAAACAAAACATAAGACACAGTTCTGACATGGTGTTAACAAAAAGAAAACAGAAGACACAGTTCTGACATGGTGTTAACAAAAAGAAAACAGAAGACACATGCAGTGCTGACATGGTGTTAACAAAAAGAAAACAGAAGACACAGTTCTGACATGGTGTTAACAAAAAGAAAACAGAAGACACAGTGCTGACATGGTGTCAACAAAAACAAAACATAAGACACAGTGCTGACATGGTGTCAACAAAAACAAAACAGAAGACTCAAGACAGCGCAGACATAGTGTTAACAAAAAGAAAACAAAAGTCACGGCGCTGACACGGTGTCAACAAAACAAAACAGGTTGGTTGAGTTGTATGTATACATACACAGAGATACTGACAGATGGATTGAAGTTAAACAACTGTACGCCTAACTGTCCATGGTCACGTGTGATCATCATCTCAACTTCTAAGCCATGTTTGAAGCATGAGTTTGTACTCCCCAAAGCGTAACAAAAAGCGCAAGTGTGGTTGATACAGATAGTGACCGAGACATTACATCATGATGAATCCCATGGAATAAGGGAACATATTTACACACAAAGAACATCATGATGAATCCCATGGAATAAGGGAACATAATCTACACACAAGGAACACGGTTGTGAATAAAGGCCACAACACAACACAACTAGGGTTAAAGGCGCCCACATCACACATGTCAGCATCACTGATCCTTTTCACATTCCCAGTCAATGTCACTCCACCGGGGAAAAACGATTAGCCATAAAAACGTGTCTTTCAAAGGTATGGTTTTGACAGAAGTTGATAAATTTATTTGTTGATGTGCCCTTTAATTGCATCAAGGTTGATTCTAAAACTAATACTGCTGGGAAAATGGGTACAGTAGGCAGAGTTGTCTGTTTACATAATAAAGAAGATATGATTAATGGCTGGTTTGAGCAGTGAGTGATTACCCATTGTATCATCCTTAAATCAAAATGTTAGTCATTCATTGCTTACAGGGTCCAGCGAACTGCAAAGAGCTGAATCAGGAACACAAAATCAAGAACACAACTTGTTTGAAAGAGGACTGGCTCCTGATCCGTATAAAAGACAATGATGCAATTTGAAAAGTAAACTCATTAGTCATTGTCACAACAATACACTAACATTGTTGATGCCCTTCCCCACAACGTACCTAACATTAATATAACACATCAACAGTGTGCCATCAACAATAATCCCCACCTACAATCAATTTTAAACTGTTAACTTCATGCAGTAGACCTTCTATATATCACAGTGCCTGTACCAGCCCAAATAACGGCTGGTGGATTCTGTCACCAGAAAATGTAATAGTGGGTTCCTTATTTAGCAAACAAAATAACCAGGAGTTCATAGCCATTAACACAAACAAAATAACCAGGAGTTCATAGCCATTAACACAAACAAAATAACCAGGAGTTCATAGCCATTAACACAAACAAAATAACCAGGAGTTCATAGCCATTAACACAAACAAAATAACCAGGAGTTCATAGCCATTAACACAAACAAAATAACCAGGAGTTCATAGCCATCAACACAAACAAAATAACCAGGAGTTCATAGCCATTAACAAAAACAAAATAACCAGGAGTTCATAGCCATTAACACAAACACACAAATGTGCAGAGAGACACTGCATAATTTTATAACCGGACATGAACTGTACAAGAGGCATCATGGAGAATAAGCTGAAATTCTCCAGGCAGTGAAACCGAGGTAACAGGAATCAAACATCTCATCAAAAATATACATCAATCAAATCAACAACGACCGGTTACATAGCATTGTACCTAGAGCTGCCCAAACAAGCATCCTATAGTATTACATAATTTAAACAAAAACTTAGTGCAATCGTTATTAATCATTTTATAATATTTCTAATGAATGGTTATATATTTTAAACAAAATAAGTTGATGGAAACGGGGTAAACAATAGAACTCTATGCAACGTCACCAACTCCATGGTGTAGGTTTCACATGATTTGACCTCTCAGTATGACCTTGGGAAAAGTATTTTGAGATTGTCAGTAACATCTTTAAAAAAATCCTATTATATGACCTTGATTTTTTATGTCAGTATGACACTGAAAAGAAAAATATAATTAGCCTTCAGTGAAATGTTATAAACGGTCAAAATAATTTCATTTTACTGCTGTAACAATTAAATGGCTAGAAATAATAATTCTGAGTTGTGATTGATACACACAAGATATTCATGAGTGAAAACATATCAAGAACCGGCCAAAAGAGAACTCCATATTGTTGTATCCCAGTTACTCACATAACAGAGCTGTAAAAAGTGGTACAACTTGAAATAATAAACAATAAAATATAAATCAATTCATGTATTCTATTAATTTATTCATGAAGTAATAATAAAAAATAAAAACAATTTTAAAAACTAAGTAATAACATTTATCTTAATTTTTTTGATTGATTGATTTATTGTTGCTTTAGGTCCAGCGGACTCTTCCGAGCCAAATCAGGACCGGACAACCCCCGATCCGCATAAAAGATCTGCTGAAACAACCCCACTGGGAAAATTGAATGCCCTCCACCGGCCAGTCACTTTACAATAAAGACATCCCACGCGGGGGACGGCTGAGGGTTGACCTCAACTACGCGAACACCCCGGTTACAAAAACAAAATAGAATACAAACATCATTATAAATCATCAACCAAACACATACATATAAAATGCCTATAGTGCTAAATAGTACATTCATAGGAAGCCCTAGTGACCACCCGGCAGAAAGCGTCCAACACTCCCAAGCTGATCCAACAGACCTCATACACAAACAAGGAGTCTTGTCCAGGAAGAGTTTTCAAGAAAAAAGGTAGGTCATTGATCTAGCGAAGAAGAAGATAGTATAGCAGAGTGAAGGACAGAGCAAGAATAGGAAAGAGTAAATGAGGAAGACAGCGACAGTGAGAATTTAAAGCACTAAATTTCCATAAAGTGGGGATACTATTTATACTGAAAACCCCCGGCACTCCAACGGGGGTACTGTTGCTGCAGTGAAGCGTCTTGCTTATAAAGGAAAGACAGGTTTTCAACTGTGGCTTTCACTGTTCCCTTTATAGGTTTGAACAATCTACAGTGGCAAGATTGCTCATGACCCCAAGGGGTACTTAATTTTTTTAACAGAACATTAAAATAATACATACATTTACCAATTCAAATTGTCTGAAGAATGGGCAAAACACACATTTGGAATTTATAAAAAAGTGTTTTTGTGTGTGTTTAAGACAGTGAAAATGTACCTTTAAGTTGAACTTGAAGAATAAAAATGTAAACAGCAATTAACAAGTGTTGAGATCTAAATCAGAAAATGTAGAATATGTTACCTCTACATTCAACACAGCACTGCATCTTTGGCACCCCACCAACAAACGTAATATCAACAAATTGTTTTAGACATAGACAATTTGAAGTAGTTACCTATACAACACAAAGCATCAAGCCCTACCAACTCTTTCACATTAACAAATCAAGATTACTTTATGTACAGGCCTAATCTATCCCATGTTTACCATTTTATTTCTGAACTTCATAGTACTGTGAAGTGCCATAATCAGTTTCTGACTGCTACATATATTTGAGATGACATTTATGATAATAACACAAAAACTGAAAAAAAATTGTGCATAAGGGAATCCTATAACAAGGTCCTCAAACATGCTTAATGCCAGGTGAAGTCATGTTAAGGGAAGAACTAGAAGAGCAAAGCCCATATGATTCACATGCTTTTTATGGAACTAGCAATATTTAACATGAAAATGACGGCCCAGAAAAAAAACACAATAAAAAAAACACCAAAACAGTGGTATTAAAATACAAAGTAATATCGACTTTGATCATTCTATGCTCTTGATCTTGAGATGACCTTGACCTCCGGCTTCAAAAACAATCATGCAATATCAAATAAACTACACCAAAGTTGTATTATGCCCAAAAAAATCCACAGTGACCTTGGGATGACCTTGACCTTCAGTGATCTTGACCTTGGGATGACATTAACCTGTAAGGGACCTCTCGTGGTCATGTATGATCAAATAACTCAATGCTGTTGCATATTACGAGTTAATTACAGCCATTCCACTATATCATATGATGACATATTTTTGCATGTTTTTGGAAGGCCTAAAATGGCCTAGACCTTCAATATCAACTGAAAAGCGGAACATATATGAAAGATCAATATATTATCTCTAAATATAACAACTTTGAATTTTAAATCTCTCATAGTTTAGGGTCAAGGTCATTTAGTCATTGTTTATAGGGCCCAATGGGCTGCAAAGAGCAGAATCAGGACAACTTGCTTAAAAGAGGACTATCCCCTGATCCGTATAAAAGACCTGCTGAAACAACTCTAACGGTAACACTGAAGGCACTCCACCAGCCAGTCACTTTACAATAAAGGTATTCCATGCAAGGGATGCCGCGGGCGTTACTGTAATTTATCGAACTCCTGTTCACAAAAACAAAACAGAATATAAAAATCATTTTAAAATATTAACAAAACACATACCTAGAAAATGCCTACATTGCTAAATATAATACCATAGAAAGTTCTAGTGACCATTTGGCAGAAAGCGTCTAATAGCCCCAAGCTGACCCAACAGACCCCATACACAAATGAAAGAGTTTGGGGAGAGTTTTCAAGAAAAAGGGTAGGTGAATGGTCTAGTGTAGAAGATAGTAGATTGGTAGAACAGATTAGGAACGAGAAAGAACGAATGAGAAAGACAGAAACAGTGTTGATTTAAAGCACTAAATTTCCACAAAGTGGGGATATTATTTATACAGAAACCCCTGAGCCTCCACAGGGAGTTAAAGTATTTATGCTAACTGACTTTGGCAGCTCCAGTGACCTTGACCTTGGAGTGTGGTTGACGAAATGTGCATTGGATGTGGTTTCATTGATATCTATCGCGCATCAAAGAATTATAAGTTCAATATTAATAAATTAGAAAAAAGTGAAAATTAAAAATTCTCATTTTAAAAAATTAACATTTGTTGACCCTTTGACCTTGACCTTGAAGTGAAGTCATTCATTCACTGATCAATTATGAGGTCTTCTTCTTTGTTTTTTCTTCTTCGTAGTATTGAGGATACCCGGTTTTTCGAGGAAATGATTGCTCAACTAAAATCAGGCAAAAGCACTCTTGAAGAGTGTGGCACTGTGTTAAAACATGTGTACATGCAGGGGGTATTCTTCACAGAATGTTTACACTCCATTCTGTCAGCAATGCTCTAAAGGATGCAACAGACGAGACTGATGCTGATTCAGCGCTCAGTGAGTTCCATAACCTGGTAGCTGATGGTAAGAAGGAGTGCTTGTACCCATCCGTTCTAGTGTGGGGGATGAGGAGTTTCATTTTGTGGCCCCTAGTGCTCTGGATAGTCTCATTGATAAACACAATTTTCCCAAGTTTGGTTGTGATAGTTGAAATAGGTTCTGAAATATTAGTTTTGCATGTCCAGATGGCGGACAGACAACAAAATGTTTTTTAAATGTTATTTTTGGACTATTTAGAGTTCATCTCGGCCAGATTTGTCAAAATCTGGATAAAACACATTTTGGGGGTGAGTACATAGACTCACATTGCTATGCATGCGAGTTAAAAACACAATAACTATGTTTGTGAAAACACCAGGTGACAGAAAGCCAACAATCAACGTTCTTTGAATGTATCCCCAAACAGAGCTTTGTGTATCACACAAAATGAATTGTTAATCTGCAATAGTCACTGGAAACCGTGTACCAGACTGCAGACTGAAAATTATTTCAAATACTTAAACAAAATATAATACATGTTTCATGTGTCCATCATTGAAAATTCGATCTCTATCAGTAATCAAAAGTTAAACATGCTGATGGATTGTCTTTTGCACCAATTTGGCACCTCTATCTAGAGAAATAATGGTGAATTACGAGGAGAAAAGGACAATGGGTTGTGTTCAAAGTAGTTGAAATATGAAGTAGGCATAGATCTCATTTACAAATCTTAACAATGATATGCACGCTGTAAAAGACTCAAACAGGAAATCAAGCAAAGTTCACTGACCATAATATCATCATGCAAATATATATATAAAATACTCATTGAGCAAATGTGGGATCAACAATGAATCCTTCACTGAACACTACCCGTTAACTGCACAACAATCACATCACTGGCCAATGACATTACATTTTCATTCAAAACAAATGATGTCACCATAAAATTGTGGAATTTACTTCATCTGTGAATGGAAAATCAATGGGACTTTATTTCCTAAATGATATCTACCTACCCATCACCTTGCCCACACCAACCCTCAAAATATAGAAACTGCTGTGGGATAATGTAACAAAAATTATTTCTACGTACTGGACTACAGTAGATGCAATTCACAAAGAAACGTTATTGTGTAGTTAGTTATTCATTGCTTACAGGGTCCAGCGGACGTACCACACCAGCTCAATGCCTATGTGAGCAACACTGTTAAGTGCCTCCACATTTTGCTTACTGAGGGCTATTTATAGCTTGCCTGCACCCTCCCTTCCAGTGAAAGGAAAGGAAAGGATGCATTGGCGAAGCTATTTATAGCTATCCTGGCTGACCTAAACTCAAAACTAAAAAGCTTTGGTTGAGTCGCTGTGGGACTGCAAAGAGATGAATCAGGACCACAAAAATAAGACCACAACTTGGCTGAAAGAGGACTCACCCCTGATCTGCATAAAACACTGGAGGCAATCCACCAGCCGGTCATTTTACAATAAAAGCATCCCACGCAGGGGACGCTGAGGCTATACTTTAATTTATCAAACCCCCGTTTACAAAAACAAAATAGAATACAAACGTCATTATAAAATATCAACAAAACACATACATATAAAATGCCTGCTTTGTCAAATAATAATATCATAGGAAGTCCCAGTAACCATTTTGCAGAAAGCGTCCAATATTCCCAAACTGATCCAAGAGACCTCACACACAAATGAGGAGTTTTGTCCCGGAAGAGTTTTCAAGAAAAATGATAGCGAAGAAGATAGTAGACTGATAGAACAGAACAGGAATGAGAAAGAACAAAGGAGAAAGACAGTGACAGTGGGAATTTAAAGCACATTTCCAGAAAGTGGGGATACTATTTATACAGAAACTTCCAGAGCCCCCACTTGGGGTGTTATTGTGTAGGAATTGCTGTACATGTCTATATCTGTCAAGAGTTAAGGGGTAGCCAGCCTTCACTGATATAACAGACAGCTAAAAAGGCACACAAATCTCAATTTTAATTCCAAGTACCTATTGTGTCTTTGAACTGAATTCTTTTATTCATTATTTAATGTTTTTTCTCTACACCTTTATTTTCCTAAATGAGACTGTCTCACACTGTTGCATTAATTTATTATCAATATCTATATCAATCTAAAATTTTCTGTTGCGGAGGCGTACTTTTTTTATGAAAGGTGTTAAGACTTTAAATACAAACACATTTTATAAAAAAATACAACGAAACATTAGGCCTGCCTTCATAATGACCTGCAAACAATAATTTACGGCATCAATATTCCTTAGGCCATTAAAATGCCTATTTCTACATAATGAAAAACCTCCATCATGACATCCAATTATATTTTTGTGTACTAATAAAATGTTTTCTTCAAAACAATGCCCATTTTCAACATCACTGTCACATTGGCTCCAGCCAGGACATGGCCATCAACAACCAGGATGATGATGATGAAGATGACGATAAGGATATAGAGCTCCATGTTATCATAGCATGCTCACAGCGCATAATAACAAGCACTACAAACAACAGATGCCTCATTTGTATAAGTACTATATTATAAACCAGTGTGTGCAACACAGCCACAACAATGGAGCAAGCAGTGTTGTACAAAGCAAGAAAGACATCAATGTCTTGTCCACTTGATAACAAGAGCAGCAACAACAAACAATTTGTCCAATGCATTGCATGTAAAGGCTGGAGTAATACAATCCTGTCCAAATTCCAGTCTAATAATTGATAACAGTGTAATCCTTTGTAACAGTCATTGTCCACTATGACAGGAAGCAGAACAACAACGCTTTTAGATAACCCTTTCAACTTCAACATAAAAAGACAATTCCAGTCTTCAGGCATAGATATTTACAAAACTTCTATTACATTTCAAAGCTCACGTTTTCAGCAACTTTAAAAGGTTAAACTTTAAAAATAAAAAATAATTGTGTGTAAAATAAAAATAAGCAGTCTCCAGGCACTAGACTGCACTATTATTGAATTTTATTGGGTTTTCAGCAATCTTTAATTGTTTTTTTTAAAACTTATTCAGTTATTGGAGCACAAATGTCCATAACACATGTATACAACACACTGCTGAACACAAAACCTAAACGGCAACAGATGGTTCATACTTAACATGCTTCATGTGTATTGTAATCCTGTTACCTTTCAAAATGGGCACTGAAACCGTACCATATGTCCATTTGTATTCATCAAATTAACTTATGGACAACAGAGGTTATATGCACATTTAACAAACAAGACTGCCATCAATTTGATTTCAATGTCAACATCACAAATGTACTTCGTTCACTGTGAGAGAAAACATGCAGTACGTAACATAAACACCTCAGAGAGAAACGTGTTATATATAACCCACACACCAGAGAGAAAACATGTGGTACATTATACACATACAAATCAAAGAGAAAACATGTTGAACATCACACACACACACATACACACACACATGCGTTCAGAACATCACAACTGGGTTTATTTAAGAATGTAGGAATCGGAAAGTTTTTTTTTGATGGAAAGAACGCAAACTTCTTCTAAAAATGTAAGAATCTAATGCAAAATTGGCTCTTTCCGTCTAAAAAGTCGACCTAGTTCGTCTCCTATAGGCGACAAAATAGGTCGAACTTTCTTCAAAATTTGTCCGAAAATTGACTGTATTTTCTCCGTCCCGGATAGAGCACTCCCTTGTACTTAAAATACTCTCATGCACTACAACTGCACTCTCATGCATTAAAAGAGCACTCCTGTGTACTTAGAAACAAGTGGGTTCCTGGAAACTAGTGGATTCCTTGCAAATAAACCCAGTTGTTACTAAGAATGACAAGTTGTGGAACCGACTTGTACAGTTAGGAAAGTACACACTCACACACACACATCAAAGAGAAAGATGTACATAACACACACTCTTCTGGGATTGAAGAATAGCAAACTATGTTATACACCGGTATCACTGAATTTGAAGACATTATATTATACCCAGCAAACAAGTCACTGATATTGCAATATTTGTGTAACATTATATTTTAAACAAAATGGAAATACAAAAAATAGTTTGTTTTTTTTTTACTGAAGAAAAACCAAAGTATCACACATCGTAAATATAAAATAAAATAAAAAACAATGGCAACGAAATTAATGTACAATAAGATACCACAGGGAAGTATTGATAGTGATGTATTGAAGAAGACACAGCAAAACTGCCTCATTCACAATTTATATAGACTTGACAAGAGGCGCACACCGGACATATCATTTCCCTGCTTTTATTACGCTGTACTTCCATTGTGGCCATCTACTTTGTCAAACAGAGCAATAACTCAGTGAATTATGATAAACTATTGAAAACAAAAGTTTGTTGTTTTGATAAACAAGGATAGGGGATAGGAGTTTGGGTGGGCCCTAGAGAAATGGGGTGGACAGCCCCATGAAGTGTGTAACACATCAGTTAGTTAACAAGTCAAGCACTGTAACATAAGAAATGGGGTGGACAGTTACAGTTGTACCCCCCCCCCCCCCCCCCCCATGAAGTGTGTAACACATCAGTTAGTTAACAAGTCAAGCACTGTAACATAAGAAATGGGGTGGACAGTTACAGTTGTAGCCCCGATGAAGTGTGTAACACATCAGTTAGTTAACAAGTCAAGCACTGTAACATAAGAATAAGGCAATTTGTCCATGACAGTATTAATACAAAACATGTTAAAGTCTACAGTACAGGTATTGCTCAAACAAACATATACATTTGGCTGTTGTAAGTTTACCTAGGTCACAATCGCAAGGACCTGTTGACAAATAAATAATCCACACAAATAGACAAGTTATACCACTGTACCAAACTTTTTATTTAAAAACCCCCACTAAAATGTGTTGTATTGGTATACATGTTGCAGGGAAAAAAAAGGTTTAGTTGTGCTGGGTTCTGAGATTAATTGTAAGCTGTTTGAGCATGTCAACATTTAAGAATATTTAGAATAGATCGTTCCTAACTCAGGATTCCCCATTATTCACTACTTTAGCAGCAAGGCAGGTTCAATTAACTAACTTCTGCTGTCTCTTCAAATGTGTCCACGGGAAAGGCTTGATGGATTTTCTGTTTTACTTTTAAACCATGGAAGTTTTGAATCTTCTAACATACATACAAAACAAAACAAATAAAATAAAATAGATTCATTTTAAAAAAAATTAATTATATTTTTAAAAATCTAAATATATTTTCTGTTTAATTTTATAAAAAATTTACTGAATATGATAGGTGTTAGTTTTAACCCAACACCATTGTTACAGTAAAGACAATGATATTCTGTCAAGAACAATATTTCTTCTGTCAAGTACAATCTGAAGCTTTGGCATAAAATGTGGAATAAAACATAATTTTACATTCAAAAGTTTTCATGAAATACAAATCCAGAACCTGATTTTCATACAGAAAGATAAATAAAAAAATCACAAACAATTATTTCACAAATAACGGTGGAATAATAGATCTATATATGAAACATTTAACAACTCAACAGAGTCATTATAATCTATAAAAAAGAATTGCATTGTAGCTATACCAAAATATATACAGGCACGTCACACCACACAGGCAGAGACAGCAAACCTTTATTTTATACACATGGCGATCAACTTTGGCTGAAAGGTGATGAAAGTTCAGCACAATAGTTGTCTAGGTAACAAACCGTGTAAATATCTTACCACGCTTTTATCTCTCACCCTCACATAATGCCAACAAAAATGAATTTTTAGAATAACAGTATTTATTTTGTAAATCAACAATTGCTGGAACCTGGCATTTAAATGTAACGGTATTTAAATCAACAATATTTACTAAAACATAACAGCTGTGTTATCGTGCATTCAAAAAATCCTTGGAGGACAAAGATTTCACACACACACACATACACACACACACAAATTATCTATAACACATGTAGGCCACAGTGTGTCTTATTGTCCTGTATTGCTGTGTACTTCAAGAAAGGAGAAACGTGACAGGCACACAAACACACACAAACAAAAACGAACATAAAACTAACAATACAGAAATTTAAGGAATTACAAAAGCTGCCAAAGACTTTTTGGTTTTTTAAAATTTGAATAAAAATTGTTTATATTTATTTTTAAATAAGAAATTCAGTTGTAGGGTACTAAAAAGTTACTATGATTTAAATCATCATCTGTTAAAAAAAATATAAGAGAAAAAACATAGTATACCTAAATGAATACATACAATGATTGCATTATGACTTATGTCAATATAGAGAATCAAAGCTTGTTGTAAATAATCTAAAACATTATAGCCAAATTCATAACTGTGATTTAGAACACTTGTTGTTCATGAGTATAGAGACAACTACAATTTCAATAACACTTTTTAAGTAATCTCCTGTAGTCGTATGTACATTTGATTAATTGACATTATTGCAGCTGTTGTAAATTTTGTAGATGCTAATAATGCAATCTTTACTCAAGCTAGCAAAAAGCACCTCAAAGTTTAATAAACTCAGCAACTGGCCAAATTGAGAAATGGTGGCAAGCAGGAAATGTTTGATTTTTAACATCACACTTCAATAAAATTAAAGTGTTATATAATGCAGTCAATCTAACATTTAAAAATAAAATTCCATTTCTTTTCCGTCTTTTAATAGCAATTTCCATGCCTTTACACCATTATAGATATATGTGTGCTGTGTATGTGTTTAGCGTATGTAACATGTGACCATGTATGTTGGTTCATATCTCTCTGCCTTGAGCCTTACTGGTGATTTGGTGGAAAAGCACGTATATATATACAGCAACCAGTATTATTAATATTATTGTAAACTTAGCTCTCATAAATATTGTAAACTTAGTTCTCATAAATATTGTAAACTTAGTTCTCATAAATATTGTAAACTTAGTTCTAATACATTTGTAAACTTAGTTCTAATAAATATATCACTTGACAATGGAATAAAGAACATTCCAAAATTAAAGTAACATTCATTAAGAGGAAAAAATATATGTGCTGTTATTTTCTGAAGCTGTTAGAGCTTTACAATAATGAAAAACAAAGTTAAAACTTTCAATTGAATTACAATGGCAGCTTGATGGGCTAGACAGCCTGATAAATAATTTTATCAGGAGGACTGAGTCAGTCTTATAAATTCACTTAATGAAGAGGAACTGTCACTAAATCACTAGTAAATGGATTAACTGTGTCTTTTTTTCTATCTTTTTTTTTTTAAATTAAAGATGATATCAGCTGCAACAAAATAATCGTTCCTTTTACTTTTCAAATTGGTTTTCAAATTACAATATTTTAAAATACAAGCCTTTTACTAAAAGTTTTACAAAACAGCCACAAATGGAACTTGTGTACAATGAGCTAAAATGGTAAATTTTAATTAAATATTTGTATGACTTCACCAACAGACAGAGCTAAAAAAAAAAAAAAAAAGGATGATAAAGATGCAGTAAAAATATGTGAAATCACAAATAAATCCTCTGAGGGTGAGCAGACTATAAATAAAAAAACGCAATTAACACAGTGAAATTGTATAAAATTGCCTTTCTCTGACTGCTGCGCTCCCTTGTCATCTCCATCTTCCTTTATGCTTGCGAAGCATGGACTCTCACAGTAGATCTCCAACGAAGAATACAAAGCATGGAGATGAGGTGCTACAGAAGACTTCTGGGCATTTCCTATACACAACACATCACCAACGACAAAGTCCGACAGACCATCACACAAGCCATTGGACAACACGATGACCTGCTTACAGTAGTGAAGAAACGGAAACTCCGATGGTATGGCCATGTTACCAGATCATCAGGCCTTGCAAAGACTATTCTGCAAGGCACAGTGCAAGGAGGTAGAAGAAGAGGGAGACCGAAAAAGAGGTGGGAGGACAACATTCGAGAATGGACTGGTTTGACACTGAGCGAAGCCATCAGGGCTGCTGAGGACAGAGAAAGATGGAGTATGCTGGTTAAACGATCATCTGTGGTGCCCCTACGACCTCAGGGTTACGGGACAGGATAGTATAGGATAGGCCTTTCTCTATTATATTTTTTTTGTAAATTAGCATATATCATATTTCAGGTAAAGAAATTGTTGGTACTTTGTTAGTGTCACATTAATATATACTAATATAGATATATAATCACATTACCTGAAATATGATGAATTCTAATTAACATGAGACAACAACAGTTACTGGACTCAACAAACATTAACAAATAATGGACAATCAATTTACAAGGCAAGTTAGTACATCACAATCAGAACACCATCAGAAGCTGAATTGGGAGCCACTGATTAACTTAAAGTCACAGTTCAGCCTTGAGAAGTTACACACTTAATTCCATTCCAAATCAAATATGCAGTTTATGACTTTATCGTCCACAAAAATTAATTAGTTCACATAGCACTGTACTGAGACGTCACTACACACTTTCCGCTAAGCAATCTATTGTGACAGTAACTTATTAGTTCACATAGCACTGTACTAAGATGTCACTACACACTTTCAACTAAGCAATCTATTGTGACAGTAACTTATTAGTTCACATAGCACTGTACTGAGATGTCACTACACACTTTCCGCTAAGCAATCTATTGTGACAGTAACTTACATTAGTTCACAAAAGGTCAAGAGTGAGTACAGAATCACCATACTTATCTTGCTTCCTTACTCTAGACATCTTCTGCTTTCCAACCTTTTTTTCATTGCTTTTACTTTTATCTTCTAATTCAGTTTTTCAGTTTTCTTCTACAAAGAACTACCATCTAACCAGCCAAATTGTGGGTACTGGTCTGGCATGAAGATGTGTTTCCTGAGGACTTCATGCAGGCCTCTTCTTATGCTTTACAAATCACTCACTTGCTTTTAGCTGATACACTGACCAGCTGAGAACACAGCCAAATTGTGGGTACTGGTCTGGCATGAAGATGTGTTTCCTGAGGACTTCATTCAAGCCTCTTCTTATGCTTTACAAATCACTCACTGGCTTTTAGCTGATACACTGACCAGCTGAGAACACAGCCAAATTGTGGGTACTGGTTTGGCATGAAGATGTGTTTCCTGAGGACTTACTTCAGGCCTCTTCTTATGCTTTACAAATCACTCACTGGCTTTTAGCTGATACACTGACCAGCTGAGAACACAGCCAAATTGTGGGTACTGGTTTGGCATGAAGATGTGTTTCCTGAGGACTTACTTCAGGCCTCTTCTTATGCTTTACAAATCACTCACTTGCTTTTCAACAAGCCCAGCTGATACAGTGACAAATTGCCATATGCATCTACGGCACACATCCACTAATAATGCATTACATTACATTACATTATTATTGCTTTAGGTCCAGCGGACTCTTCTGAGCCAAATCAGGACCGGACAACCCCCGATCCGCATAAAAGATATGCTGAAACAACCCTAGTGGTAAAACTGAAAGCTCTCCACCAGCCAGTCACTTTACAATAAAGACATCCCACACAGGGGACGGCTGAGGCTTCACCCCAACTTATCGAATCCCCGTTTACAAAAACAAAATAGAATACAAACATCATTATAAATTATCAACAAAACACATACATATAAAATGCCTACATTGCTAAATAATAACATCATAGGAAGCCCTAGTGACCACCTGGCAGAAAGCATCCAATATTCCCAAGCTGATCCAACAGACCTCATACACAAATAAGGAGTCTTATCCCGGAAGAGTTTTCAAGAAAAAAGGTAGGAGACTGTGCTAGCGAAGAAGACGATAGTATAGCAGATTGATAGAACAGAGCAGGAATGAGAAAGAGCAAATGAGAAAGACAGCGACAGTGGGAATTTAAAGCACTAAATTTCCAGAAAGTGGGGATACTATTTATACTGAAACCCCCGGCACCCCAACGGGGGTAGTAATAATGCAAACCATTGGCTGCAGAGAAGGGGAGATAGTTCTATCTCCTCTCATTCCTTCATTACCCGCAGACCAGCAGATGCTGTCAGTAAACTCCAGTTCCATGGCTTTAGACCCTGTAGGCTATATCACTGCATTGGTGTTATACAATGGCTTTAGACCCCCTAGGCCCTATATCATTGGTGTTATACAATGGCTTTAGATCCTATATCCTTGGTGTTATACAATGGCTTTAGACCCTATAGGCTATATCATTAGTGTTATACAATGGCTTTAGACCCTATATCATTGGTGTTATACAATGGCTTTAGACCCTATATCATTGGTGTTATACAATGGCTTTAGACCCTATATCATTGGTGTTAAACCTTCTGTTTGCCCAATGGCTTTAGGACAGACCCTATATCATTGGTGTTATACAATGGCTTTAGACCCTATATCATTGGTGTTATACAATCAATGGCTTTAGACCCTATATTATAGGTGTTATACAATGGCTTTAGACTCTATAGCATTGGTGTTATACACAAACCTTCTGTTTGCCCAATGGCTTTAGGACAGACCCTATATCATTGGTGTTATACACAACCCTTCTGTTTGCCCAATGGCTTTAGGACAGACCCTATATCATTAGTGTTATACACAAACCTTCTGTTTCCCCAATATCTTTAGGACAGACCCTATATCATTGGTGTTATACACAAACCTTCTGTTTCCCCAATATCTTTAGGACAGACCCTATATCATTGGTGTTATACACAAACCTTCTGTTTCCCCAAGAACAATAATGTCCTCACCATTAAAACTGTTTCTTCTGTTCTGTCGTGGCACATCTTGTAATGTCTCTAAGAGCCATTTATTTAGTGTTTTCATGAGAAAGTCAATGTGATTTGTCTGCCGACCACCATGCAATATTCCTGGTACGTCTGATGACTTGAAAAATAATCTTGTATCTGAATCTCCTACATCTTTTACACTTGATGGCTAAATCCACAACATAAAATCCATTATAATCTTATTTAACTTTATTTATTTATTCTTTTTTTTTTTAGCCTTTTCAAATCCTAACACAAATCACAACAGAACAAACACTTCACTTCATGTGTGCAATCTTGTAACATTAGGTCAGCCATCTCTGGCCAGGAGACTTCACAAAATATTTTCAGCTGTTCTGATGCTGTCATTTGTCAGATCTCAGTGTAAAAATTAATGTTGCACAATAACACAGATATTATCCCCCTGTGGCTGGACACTATGCAACATTACTTTTTTGTTACAGAGTTAAGTGCAATAGATTTCCTTGTTGCCTAATTCATTGCCACGGGTCGTCTTGTTGCTACATAGTTTGCAACATTACATCTGGCGCTGCTAACTGGATAACATGACACACTCCTGCTTGTCGACCACACTCCAGGAGATCCCCAGCTCCTCATTCCACACAATATTCTTCTACACCATCCACATATTGAGCATTGCGCAGGGATAACTGCAAAAAAACACATGTCATCTATTGGTGTCTGTGTGCATGTTTTTTTCCCCTTTTAACAAAATAACACTTTAACAGAAAACCTCAATCTCACTTATGCTGCGTTATCTTATATATTAAAAAATTCCCCAGAAACGACACTGTCAGCTGTTGCACAAGCCATCACAGATGGTTTTGTTTTTTTTAAAAATCAGCTTGCTGTGGTGTAGTACAGAGCAATGTACTCCACCAGAACCAACACACATCACAATCGCTGATATTCAACAGTAATGAACCAACACAGGTCACAATCGCTGTCTTCAACAGTAATGACAAAGTGGTGCATCAAACTGATCACATCACATCTGTTTGTTTAGATGGTCATCCAACTGATCACATCACATCTGTTTGTTTAGATGGTCATCAAACTGATCACATCACAGCTGTTTGTTTAGATGGTCATCAAACTGATCACATCACATCTGTTTGTTTAGATGGTCATCCAACTGATCACATCACAGCTGTTTGTTTAGATGGTCATCAAACTGATCACATCACATCTGTTTGTTTAGATGGTCATCCAACTGATCACATCACAGCTGTTTGTTTAGATGGTAAAGGTGCTATGGAGTGCCAGGCACAGCAGCAGCTATAGAATTCCACAGTTCAATGAAGAGAGATCTGGCTTGTTTCTGAGAAGCGGTGGAACACTGTTCATCCATTCCATCAGCTCATCCCTGTCACAATCCGTGGAGGTGGAGGATCCAGGACTACTCTCAGTGGCTGAAACTGGTGCAGCGGATGCTTGGTATTCCATGCGATCTTCTTTGATCCTGTCTCTTTTAGGCAGGACTTCCTGAATCAATTCTTCACGCTTGAAGTTTTCGCAGTTGTACACGGTGTGTTCGTCATGCAGGTTCTCCATCTCTGCCGCCTGCAGAATGCGCAGGTCACTCATCATGTCTATCAGAATGGCGCAGGTGATCATGGGGTCCTTGGTGCGCTTGGTCAGCTGGTGGTTTTTCTTCAGCAGGTAGATCAGCACATCCATGTAGGACTCCCGCAGAGATTCCAGCTGCTCCCGATCTTCCAGCTCCTCCCCTCTATCTGAAACACACAACACGTGCGCTGCCTCATTAACTAACTGATGGTTTGACTGATTGATCTACTAGTATATTGTGTTATGGCCTTAACCCACTGCATCTTATTTCCTTACTGCTAACTTCTTATGCTCTACCAAGCCTACAATTGCTGCCCTGGACTATGAAAATTGCTTCCCATGATAAAAACTGCAGGTCTATGATGTGACTGCTTATAGTGGTAAAATGTTATCATGTGCATCATGTGATATGAATAAAAATTATTTTGTATAACTTACCTGTGTATACAAACATAACCTGTCCTTTCTTATCTCCTCCTGTGAGTAATGTAATACTATTATATATTATGTTCATACCCGCAAACTATTATAATGAATAGAAAGTTATCGTAATTGCCTGTTCATAATATGAACTGTTCTGTCAGCCAAAGGAAATTAACTTTACATAAATTGTTATGTGGGTGTATGTGCGTTAGTAGTAAGAGAAAACTGGAACAATTGTGTGTGGGGGTGTGTTTGTGGGTGTGTTAAGAGTGAAGTTGAAAATCTATAGTAATTTTATGTATTATTCATTTGTTGTAACAGTGGTCTTTTGTTATTGGCTGAGAAGCGATGTTCTGTATGAATTTTCCATTGTGGGTAAGGAAGATTGGTTGACTTGACTTGACTGGACTAACACAAAATTAATTGGAAAGAAGCATGCAAAATGTAGGTTGCCTGGCTTTAAAATGTGGGATTGGAGTTAAAAGTTAGCACCTTGGATGCAATCCCCAGTAGATGCAATACTCTAGGGGCCATTAACAAGAAAGATGTCTCTCTTTCCCTGTGGTCATGCCCGTATGCCCCGACACCATATTACAGCAATAGTGTGTGGTTTGGTAAAATCTTCATCTTTCATTTCTTCATCAGCACGCTTTACAAATTCAAATTCTCACTGTCATTGTTGGAGAAGTTAGGTAAACGATAAAGAAACGAACACCCAAAAGGACAGACTCATGTTCACCAGCCCAACCCTTACATAAAATACCTTTGTGAAAAATATCACTGTTCTTCTTCTTGGGTTGAGCAGCCACAATCAATATGTTGATTCATTTGCTGCTATATGTTGTTTGTAGGGGTTGCTGCCTTTTACATGGTGTGGTCGGGGGGAAAAAAGCTGAAGCTACTTGCTGTAGGCACAAATATATGTGGAGCTGCTGGACTTTGCGCCACAACAAGCTCATGCCTGAGCACCAGCCCTAGCGCAGCCTGATGCTGTACCAGGCACACAAGTCGCTGCACCAGCAGAAGAAAAGAAAAAAGAATTTTAAAAAGTGTAATAATTCCAAGTTCCAGCCCCTATACTATGTGGAAATACTGTTACACTACACACTCAAATATCAACCAAAGAAAAAAAGAAGTCCAGCCCAATGCTCACCACTAGGCACAAAAATAGTATACAGAAATAAATAGTCAACCAAAGAAATAAAGAAATGGTCAACCAAAGAAATAAAGAAATAATCAAATAGAGAAACAGTCAACCAAAGAAATAGTAAAAAGAAAAAAAAAGAAATAAGTCATACAAATAGTCAACTAAATAAACAAATACATTTGTAAAGTTTAAAAAAAAAAAGTAGCCAAAATAAATAGTCAAGCAAAGAAATGAAGAAATTGTCCAATAAAGAAACAGCAAAACAAAGAAATAGTCCAATAAAGAAATAGTAAAACAAAGAAATAGTCCAATAAAGAAATGGTAAAAGCAAAGAAATAGTCCAATAAAGAAGTAGTCAAAAAAAGAAATAGTCGAACAAAAAAAGAAAATAAGTCCACATCACTGACCACCACTAAGCAGATTGATAACTTTGAGGATGACAAGCTCATCTTCGGTGACATCAATCTTCTGGAACTTCTTGGACAGAGCAAAGCAAGTGTTGATGTAGCGTTTGGCCCACACCTTGTACATCTCCATCTTGGTAAACACGCGCCCGTTGGGCATGAAGGCCACATCAAAGTCGCTGTTGTAGCCTGGGTAGGAGCCCAAATACCAGTTCTCTATCCTGGCATCTGCAAAGCAACAACATCATTATTATGAACTGTTTTTACATTTTTCTTCTCTCTCTCCCCCTCCCTCTCTCTCTCCCTCGCTCTCTCTCTCTCTCTCTCTCCCTCCCTCCCTCTCTCTCTCTCTCTCTGTCTCTCTCTCTCCCTCTCTCTCTCTCTCCCCCCCCCCTCTCTCTCTGTCTCCCTCCCCCCCTCTCTCTCTATCTGTCTGTCTGTCTGTCTTAAAGCACCTTTGCATGTCAAGGTGGTGGTGGACAACAGGCTGCAGCCCAAGCCGCCCCAGGCATCAACTTGCTGCTTGACGCGCATCGTCTTATCACCCTAGACAACTGAACAACCAAGGACAAACAGGACCCAGTGCTGGTTGACTGTGTTTGTGTATCTGGCACTCACCCATCTCGGACCTGAGTGTCAGGATCTTTAAAGTCTGTGTGGTTAAGGAATATATGGTGTATTCAGCTACTGGACTCATGACCCACATTTAAAAAGTTTGATGTAGTCTGTGTGAGTCAAACAGACTGTACAGTCACTGCCACCCAGCCTGTGGCAATAGTGACATGAAGGCTATGGCACTGGCCTTTGTACACAAGCTAAGTACATACAATGGTATGAGCTGTAAGCACGCCTAGCGGGGTGAACGTTCTTACCCACTTCATAAGCTATTATTCATTGACTGAACCATCAAACAACAAAAGACACTGACATTTGATAAGCATGGCCTTGTCATTGTAGGGCAGTTGACCAAAGCCAGGTATGCCTTTACACCATTTGATGAAGCCGCTGATCCACTTCAAGGAGCGGTCAATGTGGTGCTGCATGATCATATCACGGTCGTCCAGCTTTTCGCCTGTAGCTAACAAGTATTCCTGGTATTGTTGAGGCGTGATGTCTCTGTTGCCAAACACAATGGTCTCCTCTTTCACCCTCTCCTGTTGCAACACGTCATCATCACTATCAACATTACTGTCACAATCACCATCACTATCAACATTACTGTCACAATCACCATCACTATCAACATTACTGTCACAATCACCATCACTATCAACATTACTGTCACAATCACCATCACTATTACTGTCACAATCACCATCACCATTACTGTCACAATCACCATCACTATCAACATTACTGTCACAATCACCATCACTATCAACATTACTGTCACAATCACCATCACTATTACTGTCACAATCACCATCACCATTACTGTCACAATCTCCATCACTATCAACATTACTGTCACAATCACCATCACTATCAACATTACTGTCACAATCACCATCACTATCACCATTACTGTCACAATCACCATCACTATCACCATTACTGTCACAATCACCATCACTATCAACATTACTGTCACAATCACCATCACTATCACCATTACTGTCACAATCACCATCACTATCAACATTACTGTCACAATCACCATCACTATCACCATTACTGTCACAATCACCATCACCATCAACATTACTGTCACAATCACCATCACTATCACCATTACTGTCACAATCACCATCACTATGACCATCACTATCACCATTACTGTCACAATCACCATCACTATGACCATTACTGTCACAATCACCATCACCATTACTGTCACAATCATCATCACTATCAACATTACTGTCACAATCACCATCACTATCACCATTACTGTCACAATCACCATCACTATCAACATTACTGTCACAATCACCATCACTATCACCATTACTGTCACAATCACCATCACTATGACCATTACTGTCACAATCACCATCACTATCACCATTACTGTCACAATCACCATCACTATCAACATTACTGTCACAATCACCATCACTATCACCATTACTGTCACAATCACCATCACTATCAACATTACTGTCACAATCACCATCACTATCACCATTACTGTCACAATCACCATCACTATCAACATTACTGTCACAATCACCATCACTATCAACATTACTGTCACAATCACCATCACTATCAACAACATCCCTGGAGTAGACAAAATGATGGCCATCCAGTCTCCCATTCAGAGTGCAAGGATTAGACAGGACCTGATTAATCGAAAACAGTCTTCAATTTCAGTTTATCCCTGTTCGAAATGTATGAAGACACGACTGTTTTTGATTAATCATGTCATTTCTAATCCTTGAACTCTGAATATGGTTTTCTGTGTTGTTAAACATTTCAAGTTGTGAATTAATGTAAACTCCATGGAGCATTTCACAGCAGTGTGAAAGCTAAAAGTGTTGTTAAACATTTGAAGTTGTGAATAAAAGAGACAAAGCTAAAATGAAACATGTTATACCGTTTTCTTTGTCAGAGAATACATGCTGGTGAGTGTGAAAATTATGACTACATACCCTTCCGACCCTGACCCTCTCTCCCTCCCCCCTTGTTTCTGGTATAAGACCACCTCTATTATAAGACAGTTTTTTCTCAGATTTTGGACGGTCTTATACCTGAGGTTCCACTGCATCATAGAATATTAACAAAATCATTGGAAGGTTCAAACTTTATACCATCATAGGATATTAACAAGAACCACTGGACAGTCAAGCTTTATACCATCATAGGATATTAACAACCACTGGACAGGTAAAACATCATACTATCATAGGATATTAACAACCACTGGACAGGTAAAACATCATACTATCATAGGATATTTACAACCATTGGACAGGTAAAACATCATACTATCATAGGATATTAACAACCACTGGACAGGTAAAACATCATACTATCATAGGATATTAACAACCATTGGACAGGTCAAACTTCATACTATAATAGGATATTAACAAGAACCACTGGACACAAGCTAGAGTCTGGCATGCAGCTCTATGGGCAACAATGAAAGAGTACAACATCAGCCCTAAAATTATTGAAGTCATCAAAAGCCTGTATGACAAGGCTACAAGCGCAGTCCTCCATAACAGCGTAATCGGGAACTGGTTCAGAACAACAATCGGTGTGCGTCAAGGATGCCTACTCTCTCCAACACTCTTCAACATCTTCCTAGAGCGCATCATGTCAGATGCCCTTGCAGATCACGAAGGCACAGTCAACATAGGGGGTAGAGCAATCTCCAATCTTCGTTTTGCGGATGACATTGATGGATTGGCTGGAGAGGAACAAGAACTTGAACAGCTGGTACAGAGGCTTGACACCACCTCCAGAGCTTATGGAATGGAAATAAGTGCAGAGAAGACCAAAATGATGACCAACAACACCAATGGCATCAACACAGACATCAAGTCCAAGGCCAATCCCTCAACACAGTGCATAGCTTAAAATATTTAGGAGCCATTGTATCAGACAATGGGTCCCGACAGGAAGTCCTCTCCAGGATCGCACAAACAACTTCTGCCCTGACAAGGTTGAAGCCCATTTGGAAAGACAGGACCATCAGTCTACATTCCAAAGTAAGACTGCTGCGCTCCCTTGTCATCTCCATCTTCCTATATGCTTGCGAAGCATGGACCCTCACAGCAGATCTACAACGAAGAATACAAAGCATGGAGATGAGTTGCTACAGAAGACTTCTGGGTATTTCCTACACCCAACACATCACCAACGACGATGTCCGACAGACCATCACACAAGCCATTGGACAACACAATGGTGAAGAAACGAAAACTCTGATTTTATGGCCACGTCACCAGATCATCAGGCCTTGCAAAGACCATTCTGCAAGACACAGTGCAAGGAAGTAGAAGAAGAGGGAGACCGAAAAAGAGGTGGGAGGACAACATTCGAGAATAAACTGGTTTGACACTGAGCGAAGCCATCAGGGCTGCTGAGGACAGAGAAAGATGGAGTATGCTGATTAAACGATCATCTGTGGTGCCCCTACGACCTCCAAGTTACGGGACAGGATAGGATAGACTGGACAGGTCAAACTTTATTCAATCATAGGATATTAACAAGAACCACTGGACAGGTCAAACTTCATACTATCATAGAATATTAACAGGAACATTGGGATGGATCAAGCTTCACACTATCATAGAAATAAGAATATTAACAGGAACATTGGGATGGATCAAACTTCATACTATCAATGCATCATAGAACATTAATAAGAACCACTGGACAGGTCAAGCTTCATACTATCACAGGAACATTAACAAGGTTAGTAGCAAGCTAACATGTTATTGTATTTGGTCTACATTTTGTCAGCCTGTGTTTACGTTTGTGTGTGTGTGGGTGTCTGGAAATACATTTGAATGACTTGCCATCTTGTGCTGAATGAGAAACACACACACTTATACTGAGAGAATGTGGTAGGGAGAGAGGGGAGAGAGAGAGTGAGAGTGAAGAGGAGTCGGGAAGGAGAGACAGTGTGTGAGGGTAAATGAGACAGGTGAGCGTGTATGTTGGTATAGATCGCCGCGCTTTGAGCCTTGGGGAAAGGCGCGTACATAGCATCCTGTATTATTATTATTATTATTATTATTATTATTATTATTATTATTATTATTATTATTATTATAGGGGAGGTGGAAAAGAGAGAAGCAAATGAAATGAAAAAGTCCGTGCTACATAGACCGTGCTTACAATGACGGGATCCCATTGCTGCTGGATGTAGTCCTTGCTAAAGCAGTGTGAGTGAACAATGGTTTTGTTATGAACGGCCAACAGCTGTTCAATCACTTGGTCCATCTGCTCGTTGCTCTCAAAAGCCTTGGGCTTGAACCCCGCAATTCCCGTATCATCTTCAGGCTTGCCCAGCAGTTTCTTGATCTCCAGCGTGTCCTGCGTTCGCTTCTCGTGCGTGTAGCGACCGGTCTTGATCGCTGCACAGCCAATCACATAACTCTCAGACTGACTGTCATCCACCCGCGTTTTACAAAGACACATAGTTGAACAAGTTCAACGACTGTACCACTATACTCTCTCATCAGCTACCCACAACCCAAACAAGTACACAGTTGAAGACCGTGGAATGTGCCACGCATACTGCAACAATAGTGACTCTCAGGAACGTGCTATGCTAACATAAACGTCATTCACACTGTCCCTAGCACTACCATCATCCACATTCGTCGCATCATCATCATCATCATCATCATCATCATCATCATCATCATCATCATCATCATCATCATCATCATCATCATCCTTATTCTCATCATCATCACCAACTCCATCATAATCACCATCACCCTCATCATCATCATCGCCCTCGTCATCATCGTCACCACCATCATCAGCCTCATCACCATCATTCAACCTTCAACGTAGTAAAGAGAGGCAAGCTACGTACATTCGCGAGACATGCCCAACTTGAGGCATTTCTGGTATCTGCAGTAGGCACACAGGTTGCGTCTCTCTCCCGTCACGTCACAATTCTTGTCACGCGTGCATTCGTACTCCCTGTCATTCTTGTCCGTGCGACGGAAAAAGCCCTGCCAGGAACAACCGTAAATTTGGACGATGAAAGCAATTACTACTGTAATCGTGGTCTTTTATCTTCACATTTATATTGAATTAAACAGCCTGCAATATGACATAAAGCATCGTTCTCACTTTACACTTAGTTTTGCAAATATAATTATCATCAAATAATAAGAACAATTCCTTTATTTAAATATCCGAGCGTATTAAAATCTTCACACAAAGCTTGACATTTATATGCGCATGTGTATAGCTGGGTAATATGGAGTTCGGGACTTATGTAAGATAGTGTGCATCCCCCATGTGCACAGATATTTGTGAATGTGTTTGTACGACACAGATGTACATGTGACCTGCGTCTAGGCAGACATGTTCCTAACCAAAACTGACCTTGCACGCTTCACAGGTGTTGAGGCCATAGTGTAAGCCTGATGCTTTATCGCCGCAGACGCGACATGGGGGCAGGTGGTGGGTGCCGGTGGACGGTGTTTCTGGGGATTTCCTCGTGGGCTTGCTGGGATCTGGATCCTCAAAACTGGGTGACCTGGGCCTCTTGTGTCGGCGGCTGACAGTGTGGAATTCCGGTAGGGAGGCGGGCGACGGGCACTCTTCTTTGATGTCTATGTCCAACAATGCTCCATGCAGGTCCGGCCTCAGCGCTCTGTCCGATACACTGTAGCTGCTGGCCACGGATGACGCGCTGCCTGGTCTGGCGTCTGACGCCGACGCTGGCCGTGGTTGGGTGTGATTGAGCAAGGCAGACTGCAGATAGTCTCTCATATGCTGAGAGCCAGAATTGAGCGGACCAATATCTCCCCCATAATAGGTGTGCAGCTGTCGCGAGGTGCTCGAGCTGGCGGTGGCGGGAGGCGGAGTTCTAGAGTGGACCTCCCTGGGAGCGGTGTGCAGCCTGCCGTCTTCTAACGCAGAACTCCCCAGCACCTGCTGCAGCACGGCAGAACTCTGAGAGGCCGTCAGTTCCTGCAACACGTTATCCCGGTTCAAGGGACTAGGGGCGGTCTCCATCAGTTCAGGGAACTTGTATTGTCTGTGTGGCGCGGGGCTGGAGGCTGACACTGGGTATGGGTGCTCTGACGGCAGCGTGATGGTGGACCCGGGTTGGGGGGATGTGAAGACAGAAGACATAGCACTGGTCACTGGATCTCTGTAGTTTGTAAACGGGGGATTCAGTCTCTGCTGTTTGCTGCTCATATGTACCTTGTAAGCAGCACCGTTACCGTAACCACTGACAGGGTCGTTGATGCTGCTGCTGTGGCCACTAAAACTGCTGCCGTTGTAACCGTTGTTGTTGCTGCTGCTGAAGTTGTAACTGCTGTATGGTACAGGGCTTGTAGAGTGGCTAACATCTCCAACAAGGTGGCTATTGTGACTGTTGTAGCCACTGTAACTGTCGTGGCTACCACTGTTTCTGCCACTGCCACTGTAGCTGTGGCCGTAGCCATGGTTGTGGTCAGTGTGATGGCCTGGCTGGGCGGCGCTTGGCATCAAGGCTATGTCGGGTTGAGACATGCAGGTCATTCCATCTGGTGACATTGCTTCACTGCTCACACTGTTGATGTCCTTCATTATACTGCAACAATACAACACATCTGGTCTAAGAAGAAGAAGAAGGAAAAGAAGGAGCAGGAGGAGGAGGAGAAGAACAAGAAGAAGAACAAGAAGAAGAACAACAACAAATAATAATAATAATAATAATAATAATAATAATAATAATAATAATAATAATAATAATAATAATAACAACAACAAATAATAATAATAATAATAATAATAATAATAATAATGACAAGGATAAATATTTGTATACAATATTGAAATAATGTGTGTATGTGTGAGTGCGTGTGTGTGTGTCAGAGAGCGAGAGAGAGAGAGAGAGAGAGAGAGAGAGAGAGAGAGAGAGAGAGAGAGAGAGAGAGAGAGAGAGAGAGAGAGAGAAGGAGATGAGAGAGAGAGAGAGAGAGAGAGAAGGAGATGAGAGAGAGAGAGAGAGAGAAGGAGATGAGAGAGAGAGGGAGAAAAAGAGAGAGACCGGCGATACAATTCATCTAATGTAATGTGTAATCAACAGCTAAAGGTAAGCTGCAGTAAAAGTATCAAGAAAGGTCTGGAAGGAGAAATACTAAATAGCAAAATCTTACTTAGTTAATAGTTAGTCACGGTTTATAGAATCCTGCAGCATCTTACACTATACACTGCTCCTCTGTCTACAGCTAAACAGTGCACGTGCAAAAAGCCTACCAACTGCACTTTGAACTTTATAAGAAAACACCGCTATATAAATAACTGCATTATTATTATTTGCAGTAGTAGTAGTAGTAGTAGTAGTAGTAATAGTAGTAGTAGTAGTAGTAGTAGTAGTAGTAGTAGTAGTAGTAGTATTTTATCACACTGCAGTTGGTTAAGGTAAATGCAGTAAACATGGTCCAGCAGCAAGAGCACAACGTGTTGGATAAAAATAGGTTGACAGGATATTTGAAGATGAATGAGTGTCAAGAGACAGAGACAACACTCACACTGACCACTACAAGGCTTTAATGACAAGTAACCCCGGCTTTACACTACACCTACCACTACAATGATGATGATGATGATGATGATGATGATGATGATGATGATGATGACGATGAAGATGAATGAGTGTCAGGAGACAGCTACATAACACTCACACTGACCACTACAAGGCTTTAATGACAAGTAACCCCGGCTTTACACTACACCTACCACTACAATGATGATGGTAATGATCGTGGTGGTGATGATGACGATAATGATGACGATGATGATGATGATTAGAAGAAGGAGGACGACAAATTATAGATGATGATGATGATGATGATGATGATGATGATGATGATGACGACGATGATGACGATCACGGCGACGACGACGACGATGATGATGATGATGATGATGATGATGATGATGATGATGATGATGATGAAGATGAATTCAGTTTGACCACCTAATCAACAGTTTAATTTGATTTACTTAGTTATTCATTGCTTACAGGGTCCAGCGTACTGCAAAGAACCGAATCAGGACCACAACTTCGATGAAAGAGGACTCGCCCCTGATCCGCATTAAAGATCTGCCGAAACAACCCTAGTGGTAACACTGAAGACTCCACCAGCCGGTCATTTTACAATAAAGACATCCCACGCAGGGGACGCTGAGGCTATACTCTAATTTATCGAACCCCCGTTTACAAAAACAAAATAGAATATAAACATCATTATAAAATATCAACAAAACACATACATATAAAATGGCTACATTGCCAAATAATAACATCATAGGAAGCCCCAGTGACCACCTGGCAGAAAGCGTCCAATATTCCCAAGCTGATCCAACAGACCTCACACACAAATGAGGAGCTTTGTCCCGGAAGAGTTTTCAAGAAAAAAGGTAAGTGACTGGTCTAGCGAAGAAGAAGATAGTGTAGTAGATTGATAGAACAGAGTAGGAAAAAGAAAGAACAAAAGAGAAAGACAGCGAAAGTGGGAATTTAAAGCACTAAATTTCCAGAAAGTGGGGATACTATTTATACTGAAACCCCCAGCACCCCCACGGGGGATTAATTTGATTTGCCTCTTCTCTACCTTGGTATATTATGTTCTTATATGTCAAAGATATGTATATGTTTGTGCAAGCTGCCAAAGTGTTGGTATGCGTATTGGTTTGTCTAGATTTGGCGGGATACAAATGTTCCTATTATTATTCCAGGGGTAGAAGAAGAATGATGACAATCTAGAGCCATGGACAAATCCAAAAGCATCTGTTGTCTACTTCAAGTTCAACGTATCCTGGCACTACAGCTAGCTATTACAAAGATGATGACGGTGACTACGACGACGACGACGATGATGATGGTGATGATGACGACGGCGATGATGATAATAATGACGGCGATGATGATGATGATGATGATGATGATGATGATGATGATGATGATGATGATGATGATGATGATGATGATTTGTGAACACATCTAAAGGCATCTTTGTCTACTTCATTTCAATTTAAAGTCCAATACATAACGATGGCGAACTTCAGACTGGCCGACGTTAAGGAAGAGGGTGCTGCTAAATTCTGCTCCTGCATGCTGTTGTCCAATGGGTAGGGAATGGCTGAGTAATGACGTTGTTACGTTGAAACGCGCACGATAGTTCGTGTGTGACGCGCGCGATAGATCTGTTCGTTTTATTTTGCAAAGCATGCAATAATAGAGTGTATTTACCTTTGATTTGATTTTGCGTTGTTATTAGAAGAAGCTTTGTATAACGTTGATAATTTTAGTTGGTCTATATTATTTGAAAATGTTTTTGATTTGGTTGTTTACGATCGATCGAAGCGTGTGGATAAATCTAGTGGCAACCACGAGACGCTTCCATCCCAAATAAGGTTGTATGACATGAGACAGTGATGACGAAGTTAATTTTGATTGGTTGTGGTGCGTTACGCTGGAGTGTCCTAAATTGTTCTGGAGTGTAGAGAGACTATATATAGTGCCGCACTGTTTCAAAAAAGTGGTGGAAAGTAAAAAGTTGAGAGTGGAAAAAGCGATTGTATGCAGTGTTGATGTATGCTGAATAAAGCTGGAAAACTACATACGAAGACTTTGCCTTGTTGCTGAGTGAGCAGGCTGCGTGGATAAACGAATCTGAGTTACACTTTATTAGGTTTCAAGCATCGGGGCTAAATCAACTGATAAAAAATAACATCGAGTGTAACAGACGTTGTTGGCTGGGAGCTGTACATACGACAGGCCTAGAAGTCTAGGTGCTGCAGCACCATCAGAGAATAACGCTACAGAGGTTTCCTGTGCAACGTGACAGTTACCAATACGGATTGGAAAGGGAAATTCACGTGACGCATAGCTAGGATGTGTGTCAATTGTCCAACGTTCGTTGGATCGCACCATGACCCTTTCCATCAAGGGATGGTTCAGTGAAAAGATATCTTCCACCATCTTTTACCAAAACAAGAAGGCCTATCAACGTCTCTACTTTATGAGGAGGCTGAATGCCTTCAATGTGAGTTCCATGATGTTGGAGCTTTTCTGCATGACGACGACGGTGGAGTCCGTACGGACCTACAACAGCCTGTGCTTCTTCGGCAGTCTGAAGGAGCAGAACAAGGCCAGGCTGGCAAAGATCACAAATACTGCCGGCAAGATCACTGGTAGACCCGTCATTGACCTTTAGGCACACTTCGAAGCAAAAGCAGTGAAGCTTCTAGGGGCCATTCAGCGTGACCCGAACATCCGCTGTGCGACAAGCCGCTGGTGCAGACCTCATCCACATCCAGCAGGCTTATCAGCTGCCACGCGAGGACTGACAGGTTTGGCTGGTCTTTTCTGCCGAGCGGCATTCGACTCACAAACGCTATTCGCTATTCCATGACTATATGAAATCTGATCAGTTAGTCAGTCAGTCTGATAAATTTAGCTAGTCAACTAGAATTTTTGCCTGAATGCGTGTGTGTGTATGTGTGTGTGATGGAGAGAGAGAGAGTGTGTGTGTGTGTGTTTGATGGAGAGAGTGGGTGTGTGTTTGTGTGTGTATAGGTGATTCTTCTAAAGATTTTCTATCCTATCCTATCCCGTAACTCGGAGGTCGTAGGGGCACCACAGATGATCGTTTAACCAGCGTACTCCATCTTTCTCTGTCCTCAGCAACCCTCATGGCTTCGCTCAGTGTCAAACCAGTCCATTCTCGAATGTTGTCCGCCCACATCTTTTTCGGTCTCCCTCTTCTTCTACCTCCTTGCACTGTGCCTTGTAGGATGGTCTTTGCAAGGCCTGATGATCTGTGACGTGCCATACCATTGGAGCTTCCGTTTGTTCACCACTGTGAGATCTTCTACATTTACATTTACTATGTTTGTGCAGCCGAAAGGCAAATTTCTATGTACATTTCATAGACCAATAAAATCTCAAGTCTCAAAAAAAAAATCAGAAAAGAAAATCGTTGAAAGCCTAAATAAAGACATCTTTTAATCTCTCTTTTTACCCCAATATCAGTATCACAGACAATCTGACACTTGATAGATCATCAACGCTTGAAAGTGTTTTATATCGATATTTTGGCCATTAGCCTACCTCTTGTACAAGGACTCGCTAGCGCTGCTTTGATGAACGAGGTTAGCTTATGTTCAAGTCAGGGGCACTTTCCACTATCATACACAGTTTTAAGAAGAAGCAGGAAGAGACGGAGGCCCAGTGGAAACATTGGCCAATTGATTGACCTAATGCAGTTTCAAACAAGCTGACGGAAAGGAAAGAGGCCATGAGGAGAACACAGTAAAAGGGGGTGGGGGTGACAACCAAAGCCATGTGGTAAAACTATGTCAGAGAGAGAGAGAGAGAGAGAGAGACAGAGAGAGAGAGACAGAGAGAGAGAGACAGAGAGAGAGACAGAGAGAGACAGAGACAAACAGACAGAGACAGTGTGTGTGTGTGGGGTGTGAGTGTGTGTGTGTGTGAAGTGGCGGAAGGGAGGGAGGGATGAGGCAGAAAAAAAAGCAATTTTGGTTTTTAGATCAAGTAATATGTGGGCTGCACACGCAAGCCGCACAAGGAAATAATAAGACAAACATAATGACACTAGTAACTACATATCCACACGTCAGCACACGCTGCAGCTCAGTGGTAAAGCCATGGCCTGGCACAAGTTCCAGTCCCGTAGTGGGCAAGATAACAAGTGGTCATTGTCACTGTCCATCTTAGCTATGTGATTGCTCTGGTGGTTCAGTGTTGATTTAGTCCCTACACCTCCTCCCTGGGATGGTTATCCCCGTCTGCCGTATCTTCAATGGTGGGTGTAGACGTTACACTTCAATGGTGGATGTAGACGTCACACTTCAATGGAGTGTGTAGACGTCACACTTCAATTGTGGGTGTAGACGTCACACTTCAATGGTGGATGTAAACGTTACACTTCAATGGTGGGTGTAGACGTTAAACTTCAATGGTGGGTGTAAACGTTACACTTCAATGGTGGGTGTACATTGCACTTCAATGGTGGATTTAGACGTTACACTTCAATGGTGGGTGTAAACGTTACACTTCAATGGTGGGTGTAAACGTTACACTTCAATGGTGGGTATAGACGTTACACTTCAATGGTGGGTGTAGACGTTACACCTCAATGTTCATTCTTTTTTTGCTCTCTTTGAAAACCTTTCGACTACTTCAGTGTGTGCATGCCTGTGTGCTTGTATACATATATATCAATTATGTGTACCTGGTTGTTTGTATGGGAGTTTATGTGTACCTGTGTGTGCTTGTATATATATATCAATGCGGGAGTTTATGTGTACCTGTGTGTGCTTGTATATATATTGTAAGCCCTGGACTGGCCAGAGCTTATTTTTATACGAACTCTTATTATTAATTTTTCTACAACTATTTATTATCATACTCCCTGAAACTTTTTATTGAAGAATGTGCAGAAAAATAGCCTTTATTCAAAATACAAATTCGTAGCAGAAGTTATCCTTGTTTCCGCCCTTGCTGTGTCTGCCAAGATTTAGCAACCCACTTCAGGAATGAGCTCCAAGCCTAAGGTGAGGGAAAATTCTTCATTCTGACTTTATTTTGACTTTATCTTTTTATAAACATACAGAAATGTTACAGTGGATACTATTCGAGCAAACGATGAAGTGGAACTGCCGTAATTCTGCTACAAAATAACTTTCTTTATTTCTGTGTGATGTAGGAGTAGGCCTATTATACGGTACATTTAGAACCCAGAACTAATCTATTGAACAGCAGTTTAGATCTGAAAAATAACAATGATGGAAATTATACTGCAATTTGTGTATTCATTTGTGTAACTTTGAGTGAATATTTGGTGACTGGAGAAACTGCATACTGAGAATTTATGTTTTATTCATGTGAAACTGTGACCGACCGGTCGAATAGTCATAATAAGAAGAAGACTGTGACTGTTTGGATCTAGCTGTGGTAGATGTACTTTTCGACGGAATCTAGAGAATCCGCTTGATCAAATGTAGTAAAAGAACGTAATTTTTCTTGTGCTGTGGAACATTAGAGTGTAATTGTGTGAAAATGTTTAATTTATTTATAAAAAGGATTCGATGTTCAATGTGCCAAAAGTCTCGAAGTTTAGCGTGTTAACCAGCGAGATGTGTTTTCTATTGATGGCCTGTGCACCGTTTTTCTTTAGTTTAGTTTGAGAAAATTGGGAACTCAGAATTTTTCTTGACAGTTGTTACTTGTTAGCTGAAGTTTGCCAGCAAGTCTAATCATAAAATTTATATTTATGAAATGTATTTGAGTGACGATTGAATTATCTCGACACTTACCTGTGTATTGAGAATGGCCCCAGCTAGGTCAAATGTGCCAGCTAGTGTTCGATTTGACAAGCTTATTTTCTTTCGTAATTTAATAATAAGTCCTGTGCTCCGTTGATGCTAGAAGTCCGACGAAACTGGCTCATGTTTTGCACCGGGAATTAATCACTGTCAACCTTTGAAGAAATAGAAATCTTAGATAGTTCGCGACGCTCTTCCAGCTTTGCACCGTTCGTGTGCATGGGACGCCAATATCCGGGTTCCCTGGTTCAAATACAAGGTCCGCTGGCAGAGATTTCATTGGTCAACGGCTATGTTTTGCTCGTATGTCGTAATAAAAGGACCATTTCTGTGTAGAAATGGTGTGTCTCATATCGTTTTGATAACCGTTAGCACCCGTGAGCTTATTTTTTTCCTTTTAAAAACTAAAGAAGTCCTTTTTATTATTGTTTGTAACTTTAGATCCTAACCAAAGCAGAATTATCTAAGATAATAGCCCGGCCTTGCTCACGTTAAAAAGAAAAGTGAAAGTGACAGTAAAATTTAGATCGAAATTGATAAGAATACAAAAACGAAAGTGAATTTTATAAAAAGCTGTTTTACCTTACAGAATTCTAAATTTGTAAATAGTATTCGACAGTTAGAATTGTTCAGTTATTTTGTTGAAGAAGTTAGTTATAAAAAGTAGTAATTTATAAATTAGTTTTTATTTTCTTTTATTATTGAGAAAAACCTCAACGTAAATGGAAAGAAATGATTCTGAGAAATGAAATTTATCTAGAAGTTCCGAACATATTTCTTTTCTTTCTTTTCGCTGCCTGGAAATAATTAATTAGTATTGTAATGTAAAATAATTGTTAAACTGGCCATTGTATTATTTTTATATCGCAAAGGAATTCAATTCCTGAGTTGAGAGAAATAAGTAAATTCAACGTTTGAACGATCAAAGCAAGTTTTTGTTTAGCCTAACGTCAACGTACTAGTATTCTGTTTGTGTGGTTTTCCGTATCGTTTCTATCTGCGCTAGATCTGTTTGTTGTTGTAGTAAAAATTCTTTCTAACTTCCCTTTGAGCGACAGAATGTGTGAATGTTTTTCCTTAATTGTGGAGGAATTGTTAACACAAGACATCACAGACTAGCAACACAATAAAACGGGTGCAAACACGGCATGGTAGATTTTGTCTGCTCCACGGTCTGTGGAATGTGATGGACCAGGGAGGGAGATGGGAAGGGAATTCTTTACACTGAGGTGTATGTGAGGTCTCCGTTCCTGGTCGTTGCTGAAGAAGTTGACCGTGGAGACGGAGAAAATATAAATGAACATGATCGCAAGAAACATGCATTCAGCACACATAGACAAGAGAAAAAAATAGAAGAGATTTTTATTTTTATTTTATTTTGATTTTATTTTTATATATTTGCTTGTCGGCCTGTGCGCGCGGCCGCCGTGCTGGGGGGTCTTTCTCCCTCCTCCTCCGGGTGGCGGGGAAGGAGGGTTCTTGAGGGGTTTGCTCAGCTGTCCTGACAAGATCTTTTGAGTGACCGGTAAAAAGAGAGGTTGACCTCGGGCGGGGGCGGTGTGTGCGTGGCTTACAATATCAATGCGGGAGTTTATGTGTACCTGTGTGTGCGTGTATATATATCAATGCGGGAGTTTATGTGTACCTGTGTGTGCGTGTATATATATCAATGCGGGAGTTTATGTGAACCTGTGTGTGCGTGTATATATATCAATGCGGGAGTTTATGTGTACCTGTGTGTGCGTGTATATATATCAATGCGGGAGTTTATGTGTACCTGTGTGTGCGTGTATATATATCAATGCGGGAGTTTATGTGTACCTGTGTGTGCTTGTATATATATATCAATGCGGGAGTTTATGTGTACCTGTGTGTGCGTGTATATATATCAATGCGGGAGTTTATGTGTACCTGTGTGTGCGTGTATATATATCAATGCGGGAGTTTATGTGTACCTGTGTGTGCGTGTATATATATCAATGTGGGAGTTTATGTGTACCTGTGTGTGCGTGTATATATATCAATGCGGGAGTTTATGTGTACCTGTGTGTGCGTGTATATATATCAATGTGGGAGTTTATGTGTACCTATGTGTAGGAGCAGGGGGAGGAATAGAAGAAGTCAGATGTTCTGTAAATAAATCCTTCAGTCACTCAATTGTTAAAAGTGTCATCGTTGTTTGTTATCTTTGAACACAGGGACCACTCACCAGAACCGTTCTGTTAACACAGATAGAATGCATTTTAGAGTTTCATATTCAAATAGATTACCATACACATGTATCTTATCAAGTCTGGGTCTTTGCGTTTAACAGCAATTTCCTGAATAAACATAAGCTATACCTGTTAGCGTCTGCAACAAATAGCTTGTACTCAACAAATATTTCAAGTTTTAACAATTGTTTTATCTTTTCGCAAAAATAGAAAAATGGCATTAACAAGTATATTACAACAGTTTAACTTTATCTGTTAGTGTGTTGAATAGATAAAAAGAAACATTTATGGAACAAAACATGTTATGTTGAATAATGTTTGTCATTCTCCTCGTGAACATTTAGGGTTATGTACGCTGAACATGCGTGTAATCTTTTATTATGTTGACCAATATCTTATCGTTCGGCGTAGTGAGCCAATCATGTGTAACCTTATATAAGACTTCGGCGCGTGTAACCAATGATTTATGAACTGTCACTCTGGAAAAGAATGAGCGTACGCAACAACCACTATGATAAAACAGCTCGGGTACGGACAGACAGACAGACAGATAGACACTACAAAAAACCCTATGGAAAATGAAAAGAACTCGTTGACATAGGGCCTGGGAGAATTTGTTCTCCATTGTAGGTGACAGGATAGAACGGGAAGGTTGAGATGTGGAAACACGGCTTGATCAAAGCAGATCACACCTGGCCTTGGGGGGAAAAAACTCCTTCAGTGGGCTAACTTGTTGACAGGTAAAATGTTGACAGGTAAAAAAGAAAGATGGACTGGGGCAGGGACATTAGGAAGGAAACAGGTCAGCACATCTCAACAGCACAACAAAAGACTAAAATGTCAAATGATAGTAACAGGGCGACAAATGTATAAGTTGTGTGTGAGAGCGCGTGCGTGCGTGTGTGTGTGTGTGTGTGTGTGTGTGTGTGGGTGAAACTAAAATAATATCCCTGGAATTGAATTGTTTCCCTTGAGTTGGTTTTATTTCACTGTGGTCAGACTGTGATATTTTGAATTCTCTTATCAGCCTTTGTAAACCTGTGTGTCTGTGTGTACTGTATGTACGCGCGAGCGTGCGAGTCAGTGTGATTATGTGTGTGTGTGCGTGCAAGTGTACACACACAATAAGTGCGGGGGGGGGGTGGGGGGGGGGGAGAGTAAAAAAGGAAAGCACGAAAGCGGGGTATGATTGGAAAGGAATGTGAGGGACCACCTCACTGGCCTATGTTGATAGGTGGGGCTGAAGGGCTGCACGTGTAGCCTAAGGAGGGTTTCCATACATTTTGGGAAAAGTCAGAAGGTGCGGTTGTGCCACACACCACACACTCGGAGATGGGAAAGAAAATGGCCAGGAAGATTGAAGTGGTCTCCAAACGGGGAGGAATTCCTGGTAGGGTGGCGAACAGAATAGAGATATTTAGAGAGCCTCTCGTTGATAGTACGGTAGGTCTCTCCGACATAAAGCAGGTGGCAGATGGCATAGTGCATCTGCCGAGCCCATAGCCGGTGGTGCCGGGAGCAGGGAGGACAGCAGAGAGAATCCTGGATGATACAATTAGCAAGCTAGGCAGACTAGTGTCTCGCTTGTAGGCAAGCTTTGGTAAACAAAGACTTGAACTTGCTGTCCTTTAAAGGTGCAGCTGGAAAGTGATGACAGATAGTCAGTCTGACTTCCAGCCGCTGGCCTCTGATACTTACTTTGACGGCACTACAACTCTGATTGGGGATAGAAAGAGAAAGTATTAAAAAACAACAACCAAAAAAAAAAAAAACCTTATGAGGAGGACGCCATTATAAAACACAGACACAACGTTGCGTTGAACTAGTAGCTGACAACAAGTGGTTGTGTAACCCTACTTTTCAAACACTCGGCTGACTTTCAGTTTGGGGCGGAATAAACCTCTTCTTCTTTTTCCAACAAAACAAACAAACCTTGGGGGTTGGTATAAGCTTGGAGGTTGGGGGTTGGGGTAAAGGGTGCAGAGTCCTCAACTGCAGACTGCAAGTACACTCAACCCTTAACCCTATTCTTCATTTGCCATTTGACAGAACAACTTCAAGAGTGAGAGCGGGGAAGGAAAGAGGTGGTTACAATAGGTGTAAATGTACAGCCTGAACTTAAGCAGTGACAACTGTCAATACCGCAAGATGGTAGTCACTGACTTTACCATTATTACAGATCTAGATTAAGATGGTGTGCAAGGCCATTCCTCCTTGCCCTTGGGCGAGCTGCACCGCCTACAACACTGCCCTTCCTGTGTTCCAAAGGATTACAATCCATTATGCACGTTTTGAAAGGAGTTACAAACTCTACCTGACTGCTACAGGGTTAACTCATAGGACTGAGTTTGATCAAACAAGCTACAACTACAAGGTTAACTCAGTTTTGAGTTTGATCAAACATGCTACACGGTTAAGTCATAGGACCGAGTTTGATTCAACATGCTACACGGTTAAGTCATAGGACTGAGTTTCATTAAACATGCTACAGGGTTAACTCATAGGACTGAGTTTCATCAAACATGCTACAGGGTTAACTCATAGGACTGAGTTTGATCAAACGTGATACAGGGTTAAGTCATAGGACTGAGTTTGATCAAACGTGATACAACTTACTCCCATTAGGTTGGTTAACTCATAGGACCGAGTTTGATCAAACATGATACAACTTACTCCCATTAGGTTGGTTAACTCATAGGACTGAGTTTGATCAAACATGATACAACTTACTCCCATTAGGTTGGTTAACGATATGCTAACAATAGGAATACTTTATTATCTCATATTTTGGTAGGCACAATTCATCAGACAACTGATGCCTAAAACCTGCCAGTGTGACACCTAATATATATGTGTTCTCATACATGCATGTTTACCTAGAGGCTAAAAGGCCGATAGCCTACGATGCCATCACGACTATACTATACTATACTATTATTATACTACACTATACTATACTATACTGTACTATACTATACTATACTATACTATACTATACTATACTATACTATACTATACTATACTATACTATACTATACTATACTATACTATACTATACAATCAGAAAAATTCCCATTTCCATTGTGGTACTAACATAATACACACACATACACAAGCAAACTTGTTTTCACGGCGTTATTATGACTTTCCTGAAACGCGGCATACGTTGTGTTGACATTGGGCCATATTTTTAAGTACTTAGTGTTCTAACGCTAACACTAACCTTTACATAGTCCTAACCCTAACGGATCATTGGTTTGACGTCAAAACAACGAGGGCTGTCAAAACAAGTTATGTAGATATTCACTAGTTTGTCAAAATAACGCCATGTAAACAAGTTCACACACACACACAACACACTCACACACAACACACACACAAATCAACACACACAACACACTCACACACACACACCAATCAACACACACACACACACCAATCAACACACACACACACACACACCAATCAACACACACAAGTTCTGCTGCTGATCCTCGTAAAACCTGTGGAGTCTTTGCCGCTGGATGATAAACTTATTATATGATAGGATAGGATAGGAAGGATAAACTTATTAGGCCTATAGGCCTCTAACTGTGTGCGTGCTACAAACGGAACAGTATACTTTAAGCATGGCTTATGGAGAAGCACCATCGTGCTCATTCTCCTCCTCCTCCTCATCATCATCAAAAGAAATTTACCTTGATTACAGATGACCGCTACACCTCCAGATGCTCCTTCCAACCTGCATGCCAGTAGATACTCAGCAATATAGCCGGCACGTCAGCCCCCACAACAGCAGTTTGGTAAGCATGATTCCTCTGTGCCGGCTGTCACAAAACTCCATTCATCTTAGGTCAGTCGCACGACGTTTTCTAAAACAAAGTAAAATGAACAAATCGATTACGCAAGGGAAGAAAATCCATCGGCATAAAACAAGCACTTGCAAAGCCGTGTTTTATGGACAAGCTGAGCACTGAACACCGTCCATGTTCTTTTGGCACTGTGCAAACTGCATACCACAGTTCTACAATAACGCAAAACATCAACAATTTCATTTCAAACTAAACGAACACAGTGTCAGTGAATGAATGAATGAATGAATGAATGAATGACGGTTTATTAAGGTCGTATGAATGATCCACATACAATGCATGTTCATAAGGCTATCTAAATCAGGAACTTAATCGATCTTTTTTTTTTCTTTTTTTTTCCCAAAAAAACTATGTGGATTGACCTAGGATTTTTAACCGTGACTGACTGTTCGATTAACCAACGACTATCTCTTAAACCACCAAGATAAACACAGCATTGATCAAACAAGTAGATCTGTAGATCAAGTAGATCTAACCCTATTGATCCACTCAATCATTCAGCAATCCGTAAGACTATAAGCTTAAATCAAACAAGCGAGCTATCTGTTTATCTTATCTATCAGATGATCTATCTAAAGCGATCTATCTAAAGCGAGCTATCTGTTTATCTTATCTATTTGATGATCTATCTATAGGATAACCGTATGTTTTGTTATTTATTTGTTTTATTTACTATTTTTTTGATTGGACTACTTCTCATGTGTATGTAATAATATTTTTAATTCTTTTTGGTAATTGTGCTGATGCTGCCATTGTAATTGCTCAGTTTGAGATGAATAAAGTTGTGTTGTATTGTATTGTATTGTATCTAAAGTGAGCCATCTGTTTATCTTATCTATCTGATGATCTATGTAATCTGTGGTTGGAAGACTTTGTCATAGATGCGTGTTACCAGTGGAATAGTTTCTAGGGATACACACAATCACCACAAGCCATTTCCCACAACCAATAGACTTCTTTCAGATCTCCAATTTCTTATGTAACACTAATAGTCAGGTAAGGCTGTATTGTTTTCCACACATACCGTTTATCGCCATCATTCAGTTTCCCATACTTATTTCATTAATGAAACTGCAAGCCATAAATAATAATAAGCTTACTTAGTTTGCTCGTAATCAATACATAATAATTAATTTCTCTATCACTATATGTTGTGAGATGCTTGCTGTTACACTCGATGTTGGTTTTGTTTTATCAGTAGTTGATTCAGCCCCAATGCTTGAATCCTGATAAGTGTAACTCGGATTCGTTTATCCACACAACCCGTTCACTCAGCAACAAGGCAGGAGTCGTCGTATGAAGTTTTCCAACTTTATTCAGCGTACATCAACAACTGCATACAATCGCTCAATCGCTTTTCACTTTTTACTCTCAACAACTTTCAACTCTCTTTTTTTGAAACAGTGCGGTACATATAGTCTCTCTATACTCCAGACAAATTTAGAACACTCCAGCGTGACTCACTACAACCAATCAAAATTAACTTCGTCATCACTGTCTTACGTCATACAACATTCTTCATCATAAAAGAACTTCTCAGCTGTTACTACATTTATCGCGAAACTTCGATCGATAGTAAACAATCAACTCTAGAAAATTCTCAAACAATATCGATCAACTAAAACTATCAACATTATACAACGCTTCTTCAAACAACAATGCAAAACCAAATCAAAGGTAAATACACTCTATTTATTGCATGCTTTGCAAATCAAAACGACCGAATCTATCGTGCGCGTTTTAACGTAACACTTGCGTATAATAAATTGTATAATTATTATTGTTATTATTATTATTATTATTATTATTATTATTATTATTATTATTATTATTATTATTATTATTATTATTACTATTATTATTATTATTATTATTATCATTATTATTATTATTATTATTATTATTATTATTATTATTAAAATATGATTAGGATTCTTTCTTTTTTCTTTCTCTTTTTTGAATAGTGCTGAAGGTGTGTTAGAGACCACTGCCCTGGGGACGTAACAAATTCCCCTGAGCTCATTTTACAACAACAGTAACGCGCCGTCTTGCAAAACACCGGTGTACACACTCCTATGTAGAACAATACACTGGTGTACACACTCCTATGTAGAACTATACACTGGTGTACACACTCCTATGTAGAACTATACACTGGTGTACACACTCCTATGTAGAACAATACACTGGTGTACACACTCCTATGTAGAACAATACACTGGTGTACACACTCCTATGTAGAACTATACAGCTATGGAATGGCCACACGTGTTCTGTCCTCAATCACATGACCAATCTTTCAACATTAATCCACCAATCGATAAAGACAGACAAATCAACAACAGCAACTACCTTCCGATCCGAATGCCACAGTAACAAACATAATAAGCCGTTAACACAGATTGTCATTACGCTTTCTATAATGTACACATACTGTCATTACGTTTTCTAATATGTACACAGACTGCCCTTGCGCATTCTATATGTACATATAAGACTGTCATTACAATTTCTAACCTGTGCACACGAAATAGCAAGATAAACACATGAAGAATAAAATCAACAAAAATCTTCTGTATGTGTACGCTAGCAACCAAACTAAACCTCGGCGTGTTTGCTTTGTACACGATGCCCAGAGCGCCTAACTTTCAACCCCATTAACCTGGAAACCTATGTCAGCTGTCCTCAGCCTGCTGTGCTGTAACAAAGGTCAATGGCGTCCGACAGTACACCACAATTTCCCTCACTTCTACCACTACAACCTGTCAGGTCACCAAAAATGCAGGTCAGCAGTGCACAAGTCAAGGCTACATTAGGTAAACAGTCGAGTATCGACAAGTCGGTGTAGCAGCAAACCCATATTGAGACGTGGAATGTTACCTCTCAGATACTCTGTGTCAATATGTACATATCAAACTGGTGTAAAACAAAAAAAGAAAGAAAAATTTTACAAAATACTGTGTTTGAAGCAAAGCCCGGCGTCTCAAACAATGTGAGTAAATTGCCCTTTCCAAGCCTGTAAAATATGCACGGCATTAGTGTGCAGCCAAGACTTCCCTAATAGCCTGCAGCAAGGGCATGTTATATCCAACCTCTTATTGCAAAGCATACTATAAAGTCATATTTCAATGACATCAATTACAAATTACTTGTAAAGATGACTGTGTATTGAACGGCATTGTATACAATCATATCAATTACCACCAGTATTGTAAACCATGTATGCGGGGGGCACACATAGCAATGACACAGGCATATCAATTACCAGTACTGTAAACCATGTATGCAGGGTACATAGTAATGACACGTACACAGACATATCAATTACCAGTACTGTAAACCATGTATGCAGGGTACATAGTAATGACACAGTCATATCAAGTACCAGTACTGTAAACCATGTATGCAGGGTACATAGTAATGACACTGTCATATCAAGTACCAGTACTGTAAACCATGTATGCAGGGTACATAGTAATGACACTGTCATATCAAGTACCAGTACTGTAAACCATGTATGCAGGGTACATAGTAATGACACGTACACAGACATATCAAGTACCAGTACTGTAAACCATTTATGCAGGGTATGAGATTATGATGATGAGATTACTTTTATATAGCGCACTTACAAGCTCACAGAGCTTCTCAAAGCGCTGGCCACTACTATCCAGCAATCACAAAATAGTTTGCTGAAGTCAGGATTTGAACCCACGTCGCCCGAGACGCACGTACACAAATCGTGCGCTCTGACGACTGAGCTACCCCTGCCGCCGAACATAGTAATGATACATAGTAATGACACAGTCATATCAAGTACCAGTACTGTAAACCATGTATGCAGGGTACATAGTAATATGCAGGGTACATAGTAATGACACAGTCATATCAATTACCAATACTGTAAACCATGTATTCAAGGTACATAGTAATGACGCAGACATATTAATTACCAGTACTATATATCATGTATGCAGGGTACATAGTACTTCAATGACTAGTACTGCTAAACATGTAGGCGCAATAAGACTCCTTGCAGCGTACCTTTGCTAACTAAACTTGTATTACCGAGACTCGTATGTTGCGCAGGCAGCTATGTACCCGAACTGTTGGGACTATCACAATGTCCCGGTAGCGAGATAACATTTCCCTGTGCCGGGATAAAATGTATCTGTTTCGAGCTCAACATTATTTGCATGGGATTAATATTACTGTTTGAAACGACGGTTATACTTGGTAGGAGGTTGCAAGGCACTAAAAGGTAAGCTGGCTCTAGGACCTTACTCGTACGCTTTGGCTGGAAGCAGATCTGGCTTTACACCTAAATTAAACTAATCATTCACACATTTCACTTCTTCACTTCCCTTCTAAGGCTTCTTTGTCATAGCCACTAGCCCGCGCCATATCATAAACCAAGGTATGTTATTATTATTATTAGGTATGTTGTCATTATTATTATTATTATTATTATTATTATTATTATTATTATTATTATTATTATTATTATTATTATTATTATTATGTGTGATAAACGAAGAGAGATAAAAAAAGAAAAAGAACACCTCACAGGGAGCTGATGTCTACCGAAAAATCAACAATGACAGCCGAAAAGGCATGCGCACAGCAAAGGAGAACTGGATAGAAGATCAATGCCAGGAAATAGAGAACAGTCTGAACAAGAACAACAGCAAGAAGGCCTACCAGACTGTGAAGCGGCTGACAAGTGACAACAGCCCAAAGTCTCCACGATCCAAAGCAAGTCTGGCATATGCCTTACAGAAGAACAAGAAGTCTTGGACAGATGGACAGAGTACTGCTCTGACCTTTACAACCATACACCAAATGGAGACCCCTCAGTTCTAGCATGTCCCGAGAACAAAAAAGAAGAAGAAATCCTCCCAATCTTTATCCAACACTTTGTGCTCTTGCTGCTGGATCGTGTTTACTGCCTTTATTTTAAACAACTGCAGTGTGATAAAATACTACTAGCCTTGTGGTCAGCCAAAGCCCGCGAAAATCTCGTGAGATCTGAGCGCCGTCTATCGGAGGGGGGAGGGGGGGATGGCTATGCGTCAGCGGGATGAGGTCACTGCCTACCTGGGCGAGCGTTAGCTCACACATGCTTAGCACACAACCGACTTGTGTCGTCTGCTAACTTGTGTTGTCTTCTAGGCAGCGACTTTACGTTACCAAGGCCAAAGTAGGCTGAACTAGCTAGTTAAGGCGAGAAGCCTTAGTCCTATCCTATCCTATCCTGTCCCATAACCCGAAGGTCGTAGGGGCACCACAGATGATCGCTTAACCAGCATACTCCATCTTTCTCTGTCCTCAGCAGCCCTCATGGCTTCGCTCAGTGTCAAACCAGTCCATTCTCGAATGTTGTCCTCCCACCTCTTTTTCGGTCTCCCCCTTCTTCTACCTCCTTGCACTGTGCCTTGCAGAATGGTCTTTGCAAGGCCTGATGATCTGGTGACGTGGCCATACCATCGGAGTTTCCGTTTCTTCACCACTGTGAGCAGGTCATCGTGTTGTCCAATGGCTTGTGTGATGGTCTGTCGGACTTCAACGTTGGTGATGTGTTGGGTATAGGAAATGCACAGAAGTCTTCTGTAGCACCTCATCTCCATGCTTTGTATTCTTCGTTGGAGATCTGCTGTGAGGGTCCATGCTTCGCAAGCATATAGGAAGATGGAGATGACCAGAGATCGCAGCAGTCTTACTTTGGAATGTAGACTGATGGTTCTGTCTTTCCAAATGGGCTTCAACCTTGTCAGGGCAGCAGTTGTTTGTGCGATCCTGGAGAGGACTTCCTGTCGAGACCCATTGTCTGACACAATGGCTCCTAAATATTTGAAGCTGTGCACTGTGTTGAGGGATTGGCCTTGTACTTTGATGTCCGTGTTGATGCCATTGGTGTTGTTGGTCATCATTTTGGTCTTCTCTGCACTTATTTCCATTCCATAAGCTCTGGAGGTGGTGTCAAGCCTCTGTACAAGCTGTTCAAGTTCTTGTTCCTCTCCAGCCAATCCATCAATATCATCCGCAAAACGAAGATTGGAGATTGCTCTGCCCCCTATGCTGACTGTGCCTTCGTGATCTGCAAGAGCATCTGACATGATGCGCTCTAGGAAGATGTTGAAGAGTGTTGGAGAGAGTAGGCATCCTTGACGCACACCGATTGTTGTTCTGAACCAGTTCCCGATGACGCTGTTATGGAGGACTGCACTGGTAGCCTTGTCATACAGGCTTTTGATGACTTCTATGATTTTAGGGCTGATGTTGTACACTTTCATGGTTGCCCATAGAGCTGCATGCCAGACTCGGTCAAATGCCTTCTTGAAGTCTATGAACACATGATATAGATGTTGTTGGTGCTGTAGGTATTTCTCACAGATTATTCTGAGGTTGAAAATCTGTTCAGTGGTACTTCGCCCTGCCATGAATCCTGCTTGTTCTTCAGCTATGATTTGTTCAGCTTGTGGTTTCAACCTGTTGAGTATTATTTTCAGGAGGACCTTGCTGGGATGGCTGATGAGGCTGATGGTGCGGTAATTTTCACACTCCTGAAGGTTACCTTTTTTAGGAAGAGTGATGACAAGCGACTGGGTCCATGGTGTAGGCCATTCCCCACTCTGCCAGATCTTGTTACAGATAGTGGTGAGAGCATCAGTCATCGCTTCTCCTCCTGCTTGTAGCAGTTCCGCTGGTATGTTGTCC
>CM072517.1:73771065-73828565 GCA_036898135.1 Oncomelania hupensis
GTATTGCTGCAGCGCTCCCCAGTAAGTCTTTTAGCTCGACGTCAGTAACGGCGGGGACTCGGTCAATGCTCTTTTGTAACAGGCACTCTGACTTTTATTCGCCCTCTATGCTGTTCACGGGCCAACAAACTCCGCCACCGCAGAATCAAAATACAGTCACAAACAGGTACACGGCTTTAGTCAATAGCGATAGGAATGTTGAAATGAATTCAAAACAACAAACCACTACTTCATAGCTTTAGTCTTTAACAGAGCTGAGCAATTCCTAGTCAGTACACACACACACACACACACACACACACAAACACCCACACACACACTCTCTCTCTCTCTCTCTCTCTCTCTCTCTCTTTCCGCCCCCTCTTTCTGAAGAACCATGTCAATTGAGACAAAAGCCAACAGGTGTGTATGTGTCAGTGTTTATAGGGTCCAGCGGATTGCCAAGACCCGATTCAGAACCACACAAAACTAAGCAAAAAAAGACTAAACTGTTAACATTTAAATATCATAAAAGATGCAAATAAAACCAGTCTTACTAATAAAATATCCTATCCTATTCTATCCCGTAACTTAAAGATCGTTGGAGCACCATAGATAATAGTGTAACCAGCATACTCCCTCTTTCTCTGTCCTCAGCAAACCTCATGGCTACGTTCAGTGTCAAACCAGTACATTCTCGAATGTTGTCATCCCAACTCTTTTTGTCTCCCTCTTCTTCTGCCTCCTTGCAGGATGGTTTTTGCAAGGCCTGATGCTCTGGTGACTTGGCCATACCATCGGAGTTTCCGTTTCTTCACCACTGTGAGCATGTCATCATGTTGTCTAATGGCTTGTGTGATAGTCTGTCGGACTTCGTCGTTGGTGATGTGTTGGGTATAGGAAATGCCCAGAAGTCTTCTGTAGCACCTCATCTCCATGCTTTGTATTCTTCGTTGTAGATCTTCGGTGAGGGTCCATGTTTCGCCAGCTGTTCAAGTTCTGGTTCCTCTCCAGCCAATCCATCAATGTCATCCGCCAAACGGAGATTGGAGATTGCTCTACCCCCTATACTGACTGTGCCTTCGTGATCTGCAAGGGCATTTGACATAATGCTCTATAGGAAGATGTTAAAGAGTGTTGGAGAGAGTAGGCAAAACAAACCAACATCGTGTAAAAATTGAAACATATTGAAAGATTATTGCATACTTTAAAAATCTCATTAAAAGTTATCAAACCAACATATCTTTCTCTTGAATCAACCAGATCAGATCAGCACAGACACAAAATGGCGGACGGAAAAAAATATGTCACATGCAAAAGAACTACGGTGGTTCTTCTTCTTTTAAAAGGAAACTACGGGTCACAGAAGTATGTCCAATATGAAGGCGAGTTAAAACAGTTTCTTCTTTGCGGGTGGACGCAAAGTTGGGCAAAGAAGCAGTCAAATTTGGAAGAATGTGAAATAATTTGTTATTGATTTTATTAGACCATGCGGTCTGCCAGGGCCGTTTACAATAAGAGCCAATCATACAACACAGGTCAGAGTATGGAACAAATTGGAAAATCTCTGAAAGGAAGTCTAGATGCAGATCTTCTTTAGCCGCTTTGTCCACTGCAATATTGCCGCGGATGCCCATGTGACTAGGTACCCTCATTGAAACTATACTTTTACCCTCACAAACAAGTTGTGTGTGGAGGTCATGGATCTCTGCCAGAAAATGGTGCAATATCTTTCTCGTGGAAAGAGCCTGAAGTGCCGACAGTGAATCAGACATGATTAAAAATGAGGATCTTTTGGATTGATAAAACTGTTTCAGAGCAAAATGAATTGCCTTGAGCCCAGCTGTATAAACAGAACAAAATCCAGGTATACGCTGTTGCAAAGGCTAGTCGAGGTGTCTCCCAGAGGCCGACGCAGCAGCAACTGCGTCTCCTTTCTTCGACTCGTCCTAACAATTGTTACATTTAATTTATCAGGGATCAATAAAGTGTGAATATCAGCTTTGATTCCCAAACATACAGGACAAAGTGTGTGCGACATTTTCATAGCCACCCTGTGCAGAGAGACACATAGCTGCCTGTCATGAAAGTAGGGCAGCGAAAGTGGCAATAGGGGATGTGTTCCAAAGAAACAAAGTCCTTCACTATAATCAACTGATCACTGTGTAAGTTGTCATGGATCAATAAACTGTATCTGTTACTGTACCTCTCCTATTCTATCTCTTAACTCAAAAGACGTTGGAGCACCACAGATGTTCGTTTAACCAGCGTACTCCATCTTTCTCTCTCCTCAGTAACCCTCAAGGTTTCGCTCAATGTCAAGCCAGTCCATTCTCGAATGTTGTTCCCTCCCCTTTTTCGGCCAACCTCTTCTTCTGCCTCCTTGCGCCGTGCCTTGCAGGATGGTCTTTGCAAGGCTTGCTGCTCTGGTAACGTGGCGATACCATCGAAGTTTCCGTCTCTTCACCACTGTGAGCATGTCATCGTGTTGTCCAATGGCTTGTGTGATGGTCTGTCGGACTTCGTCGTTGGTGATGTGCTGGGTGTAGGAAATGTCAAGAAGTCTTCGGTAGCACCTCGTCTACATGCATTGTATTCTTCGTTGTAGATCTGCTGTGAGGGTCCATGTTTTGTAAGTGTATAGGAAGATGGAGATGACAAGGGAGCGCAGCAGCCTTACCTTGGAGTGTAGACTGATGGTCTTGTCTTTCCAAATGGGTTTCAACATGTCAAGGCAGCAGTTGTTTGTGGAATGCTGGAGAGCACTTCCTGTCGGGACCCTTGTCTGATACAATTGCTCCTAAATATTTGAAGCTATGCATCGTGTTGAGGGATTGGCCTTGGACTTTGATGTCCATGTTGATGCCATTGGTGTTGTCGGTCATCGTTTTGATCTTCTCTGCACTTATTTCCATTCCAAAGGCTCTAAAGGTGGTGTCAAGCCTCTGTACCAGCTGATCAAGTTCTAATTCTTCTCCAGCCAATCCATCAATGTCATCAGCAAAACGGAGGTTGGAGATTGCTCTACCCTCTATGCTCATTGTGTGTTCGTGATCTTCAAGGGCATCTGACATGATGCGCTCCTGATGTTGAAGAGCATTGGAGAGAGTAGGCATCCTTGACGCATGCCGATTGTTGTTCTGAACCAGTTCCCGATGGCGCTGTTATGCAGGACTGCACTGGTTGCCTTGTCATACAGGCTTTTGATGACTTCAATAATATTAGGGCTGATGTTGTACACACTCATGATTGCCCACAGAGCTGCATGCCAGACTGACTCGGTCAATCGCTTTCTTGAAGTCTACAAACACATGATATAGATGTTGGTGCTGTAGGTATTTCTCGCAGATTGCTGAGGTTGAAAATCTGCTCAGTGGTACTTCGCCATCCGGCTTGATCTTCAGCTATGATTTGTTCAGCTTGGAGTTTCTACCTGTTCAGTATATTTTCAGGAGTACGTTGCTTGGATGGCTGATGAGGCTGATGGTGCGGTAATGTTCACATTGCTGAAGGTTACCCTTTTTGGGAAGAGTGAGGAAAGTGACTGGGTCCATGGTGTAAGCCGATTCCCACTCTGCCAGATCTTGTTACATATAATGGAGTCAACCATCGCTTCTCCTCCTCCTGCTTGAAGCAATTCTGCGGGTATGATGTCCGCTCCCGCTGACTTACCCTTCTTCAGCGACTGTATTGCTGCCTCAACTTCTTCTCGGAGAATTTTGAGGATTTCTTCTTCTTCTATGTTCTCGGGACATGCTAGAACTGATGTCTATCCGTTTTGTGTGTGGTTGTAAACGTCAGAGCAGTACGCTATCCATCTATCCAAGACTTCTTGTTCTTCCGTAAGGCATTTGCCAGACTTGTTTGGATTGTGCAGACATTGGCAGTTTAACACTTATCAGCCGCTTCACAGTCTGGTAGGCCTTCTTGCTGTAGTTCTTGTTCAGACTTCTCTATTTCCTGGCACTGATCTTCTATCCAGTTCTCCTTTGCTGTGCGCATGCCTTTTGAGATGTCATTGTTGATTTTTAGGTAGGCATCAGCTCTCTGTAAGGTGTCCTTTTTCTTTTTCATCTCTCTTCGTTTATCACACAGGTCCAAAAGTTCAGGTGTAATCCAAGGTTTGTTCTTTGCCAAGGATCTCAGTGGCGGCATCTGTCCCAGCTGAGTTGAAGTTGGTGTCATGGTGTTGACACCTACTTCACCAGCTCCCAAAATGAGCATTGGTGCAAATTTCCCTCCAATTGTGGTTGGAATATTTCTGCCACCTCCGGGTCTTGCAGTTTGTCCAGGTCGAACTTCAGTCTTGTGCACTTTGCTGTGTTTACTCTCTTCAAGTGGAGCCGGAATGACATCATCATGAGATCGTGGTCACTTCTGATGTCTGCTCCTGGAAAAGTGCGTGTCCTGCCAATGTTGACGCTTATCTGATGCGTTTCTTGACCATGATGTAGTCAATCTGGTTGTGATGCTCCCCGCTGGAACTGTGCCAGGTCCATCGTCTGAGCTTGTTTGTGGCGACCGAGCGTGTTTGTCAGCATCAGATCCACTGCAACAACGAGACAAATGACAGAGGTCTCTGTCATTTGTCTCGTTGTTGCAGTGGGGTCCACATGTGTCTCCCTAGTTGTGGTACGCATCTTGGTCACCCTTGGCATTCCAGTCGCCCTGCATTATGACTATGTTCTTCCTAAGTACTTTGTCAAGGACAGCCTACAGATGTTAATAAAAATCCTCGACTTTGCGGTCGTCATAGTCTGATGGTGGGGCATAGGCCTGTATTATGGTGATGTTGAAAGGGGCTGCTCTCAGACGGATGGTAGTGAGTCTGCTGGGGACTGGGCGGCAACCCATGACAGTGGCTAGAATGTCTTTGTGGGCCAAGAACCCAACGCCGTGTTCTTGCTTGTCACCTCTCCCGCTGAAATAAAGCTTGGTCCAGCTCTTCTAATTTTCCCTCCCCATTTAGAGACCCCGACAATCCAGGTTTCCATGATGATGTTGTCTCTCGTGCGGATGTTGCTAAGATGTCCATCAGTAGCACACTTATCACCTCCGTCCTGGTGGCCAACGGAAGACGCGGTCCTAAAACGAACTCAATGCAGGGAAATAATTTCACCACCTTTTCACATCCAAGCTGAGCAGTTGGACTGGCTGAAATCCCGTCTATCGTTCCTATAACTGGGTCAACACGTTGCACACATCGATACCCAGATGAGTAAGGCTAATGTCAAGCCACTGCGTAGGAGTGGCGAATGTCAACATGACCGCTACATCCTTTACTGCGCCAAAGCACAATTATCTCCCCTTGGAAAGATAAACAGATACACCGGAAAGTTCTTCTCAAGACATTATTTTATTCCTCATCCAAACATCCACCTAATCTAATCTTTAATCTAATTCAATCCAGTCTACTCCAATATAATGACATTATCACTGTCTGTGTCAGTGTCTACCTATGACTATAATAAAGAAGAAAGAATGCTGTGATAGTGTGTGTGAATGCTTAGTTTATTTATTATCAATGCTAAGTCTGATCTAGTAAATAAGAAATGTCCCTATTTCCTGGCATGTTTCTGTCATTTTACCACGGTTTTTTTCCTCAATAAGAATTTAAGACTTCTATAAGAATTTTAAAAAATATAAAAAATGTACATTTTTTAAATAAGATTTTTTTTAAATTACAGCTCATAATGACAGAAGGATGCGCCAGTACCGTCAAAAAGCTCCAGCGAATGACGTCATTTAAATTATCTTGTTAAATTATGTAATTTATTTTATTTTTTTTTAAATTTCTTTTTCAATAACAACAACAACAACAATTATACTGATAACCTGACCATGACCTCTTCACAGCAAATTATGAGATAATGTAGCCTCTGCGGCATTGACTCGTTGTATGACGTCAATTTTGCAAAATATGCCTATTCTATTTTTGTTTGATGTTTTGTGTGTGTCTGTGTTAATACATATTTTTTATTTTTTTTTATTTTTTTTTAAAATTTATTATATTATTGTTATTATTTTTTTAACGTTTTTTTAAAATGTATTTTGTTTTTAATTGAATATGTTGTCTAACATATTTGCTGTTGATCATTTGTTTGTTTGTTTAATAAAAGGACTAAAGGACAAATGTGAATAGAAGTTAAATTAAATAAATAAATTTTTCCTCAAACCCATATCACGTTGCTGTAACTTTCATAATGCCGTTGACGTCTTCGTGACGTAGGTTGTTTTTTTTTTCTTTGGCAAACCGCGGTTGTTGTTGTTGATGAAAAAAAAAGAAAAGAATGTAATAGCCGCCGTTTTGTAGGTCAGGCTGTGTGATCTGGTCTTATCCAGTGCTCAGCGATGGAACTATTGATTGAGATCGCGTGGCGAGAACAAGTGAGCCTCGGCTTTTGAATGAGGCTTTCAGGCCCGACCTCACGCTGCAGACTGCCGTAATGAAGCATTCTTTTCAGGACGCAAAAGGCGTGCAGCGCCTTTGGTCTCCCTAACAGCTCAGTGGGTACGGTACAGTCACCAGGTCATGTTCCACAGATTGCAGGTTTGAATCCCACGGTGAACCCAAACATGACACTGTGAACACTGGCCATCTTAATCTTGTCATCAGTCGGGTGGTTACTTCAGTGATTGGTAGATGGGATTTATACTGTCTTAGGATTGGATGAGGTTGTTGGGTTCTATTCCCTCCCAGCTGCGGCTTCGTGTCTTCCTCGATAGAGCAACCCGAATTCACCCGCATGTCTGATATTATCACAAATCTCAGTAAAATATAATATTTTTTAACAAAATGAGATGGGTGCGAATGAAGGAATACAGAGTATTGAAGTACATATGATCTTTGGCGCTTGCCGCTGTTTATGTAGCCTTCGTGTGCAGGTTGATGTACGACTGGTGGTTACGGGTATACATGTGTATGTTTTATCGCCATTCCTTCTGCACAAAGCTGGGCAAAATAAAATTATTGACAGGACGTGATGGTGGAGGTGAAAGAGGGGTAATCGATACATCGATGTGTGTGCTACCTGCGGCTGTTTCAAAACGGAGTTGGCCAGGTTGCGGTCAATGACACACAGCCCTACCTCTGTCAAGCTCGTTAAACATGCGCCTACTGTTGTTAAAATATTACTAACAACCGTTACCAATGCATTTTCTCCACATGCGTTTTGCCCATAACTATGCGAGCGTCAATGGGAGGCGACATTTGTGTACCTGGCTTACTACAACCTTGTTCAATAAACCACCTTGTGGCTTGTCACGCGTCTCTCTCCGAACCAGCATGGCATTTTCTTTCAGCAGATGTCAATGTCTTACAATCTCCCCATTTTCTCCTCCTTATCTTTTGTAAGGAATACATGTACTACAGGCGCGTGCGCACCCACACACAAAAGTCTGCATTCATAGCAAATTTGGGGGTTTCGACGAAATGTAGTTATCAGAAAGCTTTTTTTTTTTTTTTTAAATAGGAAAGCGCAAAATTCCTCTAAAAATGTAAGAATTTTCCTCAAAAAGTTTACTTATTTCGTCTTCTAACCTAAATCCTAACCCTTTTACTTCAAATTTGTCTGTGAACCACTGGACTAGGGTGAGAGGGTTTGCTGCGAGGATGTGGTACTGAACGAAAAGAAAATCGCGTTTCAGACCAGGGACCGAGCCGAGCGTCGGCGCGTGCAGTGTAAACTGCGAAAAGAGAATAAAGAAGCAAAGAGTGTATAAAGAGAAAGTGGAAGCGCAGTTTAGCAGAGGGAGCCTTGCTGACACGTGGCACAGGGTCAAGACGCTTACCGGTCAAGCAAAAGCCATATCGTCCGGCGATTCTCTCCCTCTCGATGAGCAAGCGCGCTTCTCTGATGAGTTTAACACGTTCTACTGCCGGTCCGAGAAGGATGACACACGCGCAAAGACCTCCGATATAATATCGCGAATCAGAGAGCAGATGGCCGAGCAGAACGCGATCGAGAGAGCTCTCGTCGAGGTCACTTTCCGCCGCTTGAACGTCAGGAAAGCCGCTGGTCTGGATGGCATCGTCGGCTGCCTCCTGAAGATGTGCGCAGTTCAACTGAGTCTTGTTAGTTAGTTAGTTATTCAATGCTTACAGGGTCCAGCGAACTGCAAAGAGCCGAATCAGAATCACAAAATCAAGACCACAACTTCGCTGAAAGAGGACTCGCCCCTAATCCGCATAAAAGATCTGCCGAAACAACCCTAGTGGTAACACTGAAGGCACTCCACCAGCCTGTCACTTTAAAATAAAGACATCCCAAGCATGGGACGCTGAGGCTATACTATTTTATCGAACCCCAGTTTACAAAAACAAAAATACAAACAAACATCATTATAAAATATCAACCAAACACAAACATATAAGATGCCTACATTGCCATATAATAACATCATAGGAAGCCCCAGAGACCATTTGACAAAAACAGTCCAATATTCTCAAGCTGATCCAACAGACCTCACACACAAATGAGGAGTTTTGTCCCGAAATAGTTTTGAAGAAAAAAGGTAGGTGACTGGATCTATCGAAGAAGAAGATAGTATAGTACATTGATAGAACAGAGTTACTGAGTAGAAATGAGAAAGAACAACTGAGAAAGACAGCGATAGTGGGAATTTAAAGCACTAAATTTCCAGAAAGTGGGGATACTATTTATACTGAAACCCTCGGCACCTCCACGGAGGGACTGAGTCTTGTGTTCAGTCGCCTGTTCACCTGGTCAATAAAGATTGCATTGTCCTTAATTCCTGGAAAACCTCTACCATATGTCCTGTACATAAAAAAACATTAAACCCAAGACTTTCAATGACTACCGATCCGTTGCTTTGACTTCCATTCAATGAAATGCTCAGTACTCATCTCCTGTCTCAAGCAAAAACATGTCACGACCCTTTACACTTTATCAAAGAAACAGAAACTAACGATGTTGCTCTGATCTGACCCTCCACCCTCCATCAAGCTCATTTTCCTTGAAAAACCAGGTTCCTTTTCCGCATTCTCTTTGCTAATCTCTCTTTCTCTTTCAGAACTATTGAGCTCCATCTCATGGCTCAGAAGCTTCTGACCTTGAATGTAATCCCGAAACTTATCCACTGGATTGTTGGCTTTTTCGTTAAAAGAACCACGTCCACCACCGCGCCTAGAGGAACTGTTCTCTCCTGCACTCTTCCCTCTGCACACTAATGACTGTCAAAGATCCACCTCAGCTCGCATTATTAAATACTCTGATGACTCCTGCCACGGAAGATCTTTCCAATTCTGATTCTGCTTACTTCTTTCAAGTACGACATACCAGACCTTGGTGATCTGAACGTCAGTAAAACCAAAGAAAGGATCATTGGCTGTATGAAAATTCCCACCCTACTATTGACGGCACCAATATTGAACGGGTGACTGAATACAGGTATTTTGGAAGTCATTGACGCGAACCTCAGCTTCAAATCGAACACACAGTACTTAAACAAGAAATGTCAGTCTCCCCTCCAAAGCCTTCTGGAAACTGAACGCCAACTCTGACATTCTGCATATCTTTTATCGTTCTTTTTACTGTCAGTTTTAACCTTCACTTTTATCTGCTAGTAAGGAAGTTTATGAGTGAAAAACACAAGCGTGCTTGATCGTGTGGTGAATGTGTGCAGTAAGATTGTGGGAAGAAAACTAGAAAGTCCTGAAGCTGCTGTATGAACGTCGTGTGCTGCAAAAGGCAGCAAGCATTGTACAGGAGAGCAGTCATGGGGTGGCCAGCCAGTACTAACAACAACCATCAGGCAGAAGGTGTAGTTAGTTAGTTATTCATTGCTTACAGGGTCCAGCGGACTGCAAAGTGCCGAATCAGGACCACAAAATCAAGACCACAACTTTGCTGAAAGAGGACTCACCCCTGATCCGCATAAATGATCTGGCGAAACAACCCTAGTGGTAACACTGAAGGAACTCCACCAGCCGCTCACTTTACAAAAAAAGACATCCCACGCAGTGGACGCTGAGGCTATACTCTAATTTATCGAACGTTAGTTTAAAACACAAAATAGAATATAAACATTATAAAATATCAACAAAACACATACATATAAAATGCCTACATTGCCAAATAATAACATCATAGGAAGCCCCAGTGACCATCTGGCAGAAAGCATCCAATATACCCAAGCTGATCCAACAGACCTCACACACAAATGAGAAATTTTGTCCCGGAAGAGTTTTCAAGAAAAAAAGTAGGCAACTGGTCTAGCGAAGAAGATAGTACAGTGTATAAACAAATGAGAAAGACAGCGACAGTTGGAATTTAAAGCACTACATTTCCAGAAAGTGGGGATACTATTTATACTGAAACCCCCGGCACCCGCACGGGTGAGCAGAAGGTGTAGTGTGCCAAAATTTAAAACGGTACGATCACAAAATAGGTTTGTTCCAAAATAATTTGTCCTGTTAAATAGTTGAATAATTGCATTTTTTTCTTGCAACAGTGTGTGTGTGTGTGTGTGTGTGTGTAGGTGTGTGTGCGTGTGTGGATGTGTGTGGTTATGAGTGATGGAGGGAAAGGATGCACTGATAGGATGATTTAAATTCACTGGGAATTGCATGGTTTATATAAGAATGTATTTTTATTGCACCTTCGTAGCTGTGATTGATTATTTGTGATTATGTCTGGATTCTCAGATATTTTTGTGAGCTACTGTTTATAACTTATTGTGATTTACTGAAAAATGTGTTTGCGTTAATTTAAACGTGTTTTATTTGTATACCTTTTCTACAAAAATGTAACCTGTTATGGCAGCAAAATGTAATTTCTCAGTGAAATCATAAAACTATCGCATTCGGTGAAAGAGAGCGAGAGAGAGAGAGAGAGAGAGAGAGAGAGAGAGAGAGAGAGAGAGAGAGAGAGAGAGAGAGAGAGAGAGAGAGAGGGAGAGATGTGTTTATCTTCTTATACACTCAGTATCTGATCTGACAGATTAAAAACTAACTGGGGTAAAGACCAGTACAGTAGACCTTCTGCCCCAGTCTGATGCGATGTAAACTTGAACGGAAATTGATGACAGAAAATAGAAATAATGTAACGTTAACTAATATCGAGTTGAAATACCCCTTTAACTAGCAAATACAGAGTGGTTTTCTTTCATTCACCAATCAGACGAGAGCACTGAATTGATGGAAGCTGTAGAATAACGGAAAATACGATGAAAATTTTCAAAAGAATACAAAACACATACCTCCTGTTCTGGGGCTCTCCAAAATTGGGGTAGGCACTCTTTATAACAAAATGAAGCAAACAAAACTTCATCTGATTCGCTGTCACCTAATTTCTGGGAAACAAGGGGTATGCGTTTTGGCGTGTTACTTTGAGTTACCCTACATACGAATACAAATTCATGGTGCTATGACTGTACTACTCTACCACATCCTAAGGTAAAGCGTAAAAAATATTTGACAACTATTCATAAGACTCAAAATACATGCATAAAAAGGCTGAATCTGCAAATAACACCCGAGAGACACAAAGATCTGCCCCGTGTGTATACTTTTCACTACCTAGCCACTACAGACAGGCAGACCAACCAGACTATCACAATACAAAAATGCGGAGAAAAACAGAAAAGGGATTGATGGAAAAAATACAGGTGAATGACATATTGAAAGATTGAACACTGTAGATAACAGAAAAGAAAGCAAAGGCAGAAGTAGAAAGAGTGATAGAACAGATTAAATTTAAAGCACTGAACTTCCAGAAAGTGAGGAAACTATTTATATTAAAAGATCCCCGGAGGAGGGGGGGGGGGAGTAGGAGAGCACCGGGTGTGATAGATTATAATTTCCGGTCACACAGACAAGACCATCCGAAAGACTGACATTGTGACATCACATCATGAAGAGAGGAAGGGGAGATACGAGTAGTTTTGTTTAGCATCTCCCTTACCTTGGGCCAGCTTACCGGGAGGTGGTTACCATCTCTCCTCCCACGCTAATTTACCTGCCTCTGTCCTAAACAATGCCAAGTACCTACCTATCCACAGCTAGATGTACTGGAGTGTCTTGCGTGCGCTAGTTTCAATCCGTGTCGTTTGATTGCTTTCTCCTATGGTCACCCATCCAAGTAGTTACGAACCGCTCTCGAAGTTGCTGAACTTAACATGAACCACTTATTCCGTGTGTCCACACCACTACGCCACACTGAGGACCTACCAGAAGGTTGAAAGATGTGAAGACTTTGGAATGGACTAATACTATATAATATATAAATAGCTGTAAGTGAAAATAGCTTAAGCTTACATCATTGGGGACGGCGCTCGGGGCGATAAGTGCGGCTGGATGGGCTGGTGATGTCATTGAAAGAGAAGGGAAACAAACTACGTGCTGACGTAATGGTGGAGCACGCCGAGCAAGCCCTAGACAAATTATTATAGACAAGGTCAAATGTATAATACCCCGACCCGGTGTTAATTACTGCCCCCTCCACGTTTTTCCCTCAACCCACCCTCTCCTAATTTTGCGAGAGAGTGCGTGCGACTTGTGGTCATTTTGCATGGAAACATGTACCTATAGCTATTGTACTTGTGTGGCATGATAATAAAAAATGTGTTTATTGCCAATGTAAGAATAGGTCCTGATTTGGCTCGGAAGAGTCCGCTGGACCTAAAACAATAATAGTGTAATGTAATGTAAGAATGCTAGAGTGGGAGCGACTCACTTTTATTTTTGTAATAAATGTACATACATGTATGATATTACATTTCTTCTGTTCCAGTATTTTTGTATGTTTCACTTTTATTCGTTTTTTATTGTGTCCTCGTGCCCCAAGGGGTTTCATAAAATAAAGGGTTTTTGACTTTTACATTGACTTGACTAGAAACGTCATTATTCCGTGTTGTTCAAAAGAGGGAAGGGGGGGGGGGGTTGAAAAGCAGGGTGGTAACCTCAACAACAGAGAGAAGATGAGACCAGTGATGTCACAGCTGGAGGAGTGGGGTTGTGAGGGGAGGGAGGAGAAACACAACTTCCTCAGTGTTGTGTTGTGAGCGTGTCCCAAATATACACAAACTAAATGACCTTATCAACACCAATTCTTCTAAAAGGATTTTTAAAAAAAAATTATGTCGATTTGTTGATATTATTTTTTCACTGTTCCAATAGTATGATTGGATTCAATAATTGTATTATACATGTATTATTCTTATTTTATACATACTGCTGCTGTGAATGCATGGAACGATGTCAACACAGCTTTTTATTCTTGCTTTTTCTATGACTTATGTTTGTTCGACGTGGCTGAAAGCCCCGAGAGAGAGAGAGAGAGAGAGAGAGAGGGGGTGGGGGGGTGGGGGGGGGGGAGTGAAATAACCCACACCTGAAATGCTCTTTTTGTACCATACCAGGAAGAGCTTGAGGGAGAGAGTTGGGGAGAGGGATGGAGGGAGAAGGGAGACCAGAAGGAGATAGGGAGGTGACGGTAAGCGACACTACTGATATTACACAGCTTTCTCTTTCAGTGACGCAACATTCCACCAAGGACTTGTCAATAACGTAAGTTTTTAGCTTTTGTTCTCACATACTACTCCCTGTATTATTGATAGGGCGCTGGTTTCCAATGTCCAATGTCGCAGGTTGGAACCCCGCATGGGACAACTCCCTGTATTATTGAAAGGGCGCTGGTTTCCAATGTCCAATGTCGCTGTTTCCAACCCCGCATGGGCCCAACTGCCGTGATTTGTACCAGACTTTTCAGGACATCAAGTGTTTTCTCCGGGTACTTTGGTTTCATCCTCCCCGTCAATAATGGCATTGGGTGCAATCTAGATTTCGAAATAAAAATTAATATTTCTTCCGCCTTCTGTGATAGCGATGTATGCAGATCGCCGCGCTTTGAGTTTGAATGAAGAAAACATCTTTATAATGTCAAAGACTTGTATGAAAAATTAAAATTAATAAGTAATTCATAGAGCATTAAATATTCTTCAGATATTACTACTTGTTCATGTACAGGTAAAATATCAGTAAATTTTTCTTTCTTTTTTTTCAAGTGCCGAGTCCTCTTTTCAAAATTAGAAGAGCGTGGTATTAATATCAAGGACTTTGGTCAATCAAAAGAAGATATTTTATAAAACCCAAATACTATTAAAATTCTAAGTGCCATTTTAAAATCAGCTGTTAGTTTTAAACATTTTGTTTTAAATTTCAAATGAAATCAATTATTATTTTTTGTTTGTTTGTTGTTGTTGTCTAATATGACCAATGTTTGGACAGACATCAAATTAATTAAATGAATTCAATAACCTATTATCCTTCGTCTCTTAATTAGAGTCTTTTCACTGGCAATAATGAGTTCCACCGGCAATAACGAATTCGCTCCCCAGATTACCTGAGACCTATACCTGGAATGCTTCACAAATCTAATCTTTGTACAAATGAACTAGTAACGTAGTCTTCAAAACTGAAGATTTCCTGTCACAAGTGGACAGTATCAAAATACCTTATACTTTGAAGATAAGCTGAAAGTCTTTCTGGAATTCTTTCCTCCATTCTATTTAGGAGGACCAATGTTTGAGAGCAATGTGTGTGACAACTGGTTCCACCTTTGAAAGTCTTCATCAGGCACACGCTAATCCTTGGCAGTTTAGACAATTTCAATTTAAAACAACTTTTACTAGATCACGTAGCTCTAGTTACTTTTGGAAGAATACCAAAATATTACATCTAGAAAATGTCTCAAACGATAACGTCTCGCGTTCCAGATGAGATCTCTCCAGACTTACGTTTGGGAAGGTTCGCGAGGAACGATGAAGAGAAAGTTGGACGTTAGATGACCAAAGATGGCTGATGAAAACATACGCTTATAGAATGTTCTACCACGCTTAAAGTAACAAGGACTTGCACGAAGCTATTGATTATGGACAAAATATGTCAACATAATATGATAATGTGATAACGTGTACGTTTCCTTCCGTCCCCATTTCCAAATGTAAAAGGCCACGCACTCCAGACATGGTCTTCTCCAATCGCTTCTTGGTTAACATGAACAACTCTCACAAACGGTCCTCCCCTCTTTTACAACACGCTTACTTTCCTACTTCCTGTTCATAACAACTTCCAACTTCCTGTTCATAACAACTATAATTGCAATATAGAGCAGAAGAAGAAGAAGAAGAAGAAGAAGAAGAAGAAGAAGAAGAAGAAGAAGAAGAAGAAGAAGAAGAAGAAGAATATAGAGCAGAAGAAGAAGAAGAAGAAGAAGAAGAAGAAGAAGAAGAAGAAGAAGAAGAAGAAGAAGAAGAAGAAGAAGAAGAAGAAGAAGAAGGAGGAGTAGAAAAAAAACAAGAACAAGAATAAAAAAAAACAAGAAGAAGAAGAGGAAGGGAATGGGGAGAAGAATAAAAGGGATGAGGAGGAAGAAGAAGAGGATGAGGAGGAAGAAGAGGAGGATGAAGAGAAGAAGGAGGAGGAGAGGAGGCGGAAGTTGGAAGCGAAGCCTATTCCCGCCATTATATACATATATATGGAAGGGAGGAAAATAAAGATGGACGCCAGAGGTTCCTTGTCCTATAAACCTATTGCAGACTTCAATAATCTGCATTAATCCTGCACTAAAAGCGTTGTCACGAAGTAACTTGATAAATATTTTCATGTGTGTATACATCACGTGTTTATGGGTCTATAACGTATGCGACGGATGTTGACATAGGCACGTGGCGTATGTATTCGCTTTGCGTTGATACTGCATTTCCTAGTTCAATAATATTTTGGTGATGAGTCTCGGCTATATAAAGACTATTTGGAGAACAGAAGGCTTTGTCCGGAGACGTTAACTTTCAAACCATACCAGAAGGCTGTTCTCGTATGCATCTGAGAGGGTCTGTGATTGGATGGATGAAATAGGGCTAGGATAGAGGAATAGTGGAATGAAAGATAAACTGAGTGAATGCTATTACTTGTGGCACTTGGAAATATTGTGGTGTAGGCTACTTCTAATTTTCACTATGGTGATTCTGGATTCTGTTCGCGAAAGACACGGTCAATTAAATATGTATATTTTATGATTTACTTGCTGAAAATATAATACTGAAACTAATTTTGTAAATGCATAAAATATTTTCATAATTTGATAAACGTAACTGTCGGTCAGATCGGAACGGGATTGCTTCAGAGATAGATAAAATCTTATTATAGTTCAACTAATTATTATTTTATTACTCTAGGACTTATAGTTTTCTTGAATATAGTTTTCTTGAATTCCATTTTAATTATTATTCTACTATCTTGAGTGAGAAAGAAGAGAACCATAAAATTACAAAAAACGTAAATCGGCGTTGTGTCTTCAGTGTTTCACGTTTATCTGTCTCAACTTGTGTAATTGTATAACAAAAGGCCTTTTGATGAATGCGTGTATACGTAAAATTGGACCATTAAAAATTGTTTACAAACTAATATCAAGTTTGTAGGAATCTTCTGAGAGTAAAGATAATTAATCTATAACACGCACCGAGAAGTTTATGACAAGCGTGCATCCAACAACCCTGTTAATCTGCCATGAAACGTGTCTAACACCATGTACCAATCAACACAGCAATGTGCATGGCAAGGGAAAGGACACAGTTCCACAATAAAGACCTCACAAGGAATCGATACAACATGCATCTTTAAATTGGCGGCACAGACGTTGTTTAGGATTTTATCATAAAAGGATTCTTGTATAGTGCAATTCCTGCCTCCCAAACCACTGAAAAACAGAAGCGCAAAACTTATGATTCCCATGCGCCTTATAAAGCATGCAATATTTAACATAAAAATAAAGGGAAAAAAGGGGTAGCGGTGGGGAAGAAACGAAATGATGGCATAAAAATGTCAATACTGATTTTCATCTTTCCATGCTCTTGACCTTGAACTGACCTTGGCTTCCGGCTGAAGTAACCTCATATACGATCACATAAAACTACAGCAAAAGTTGTATTATGCCAAAATGCAGTGACGTAGGGATGACCTTTACCTTCATGTGAGCTCTGATGTTCATGTATGATCAAATAATCGGTGTTGCTATGGGTCAAATATAGAGACATTCTCTTATGATGAGACATTTTTTTAAAAGATTTTGTAAGGCCTAAAGTGACCTTGATCTTTAAGATCAACGCAAAAACGGAAAAATATATGAACGATCTATATATTATCTCTGAATACAAGTTTGAACTTTTATCTCTCCTAGAGTAGGTTCAAGGTCACTTCAAAGTATCTATACGATACCTAATCCTAACCCCTAACTTTGGACAGTGACCTTGACTTTGGAGCGAGGTTGACCAAATTTACAAAGTATGCGGGTTTAATTGCTATCTATCATGCATCAAAGAATCATAAGTTCAATAATATTAACTTAAGATAAGAGATAAATTTTGAGATATGTGTAAAAGAAGTGACTGTAGAAGGAGTATTGAATTGCTGAAAAACTGAAACCAACGTTCTGTTATTTTTTTCACAACTTGCGAGTTTTTCAAGTTTATTTACCATGAACGATGAAGGCAATCCCCCCAATGCAAAAAAAATAATGGATTCCTCTTTTACGGAGCCATTGCCCGTTGCAGTTTCATATATTAATACTGTTGCGAACATATAAAAAATAGAATGAAATAAAGCAGTAGCCTCATTTTAAATCGCACAACAACGTACAATAACGATTTTCTAAATACACACAACCTCCCAGTAACACGACTTGTATCTATGAATTCATAAATAATGAAATAGAAGTCCCTAAACAATGACTTGTTTAGGTCAATAACGCATTTACTTAGTAACATCTTCTAAATAACACATTATTTAGCAAATTCTGTTAAATAATTTAACACATTGTTTCACACATTCTGCTAATTAATGCATTATATAGGTAAATAATTCCTTATTTAGCAATATTTTATTTACCTATATTATGACTTACTTACCCGAACAATATATTATTTAAGTAAATAATATATTATTTTCCTACAAAATATATTATTTAGAGAAATCTTAAATTGTATGTAAACAAATAATTATTTATAAAATATAATTCTAAATAAAGATTATTTAGCTGAAAGTGGTCAACATATATAAGGGAAATCCTAATGCATGCGAGTCAAAAGTGAGGCTTTACGCGCGCTAGTGATCTGCTCATGCCGTTGGCAAGTTTGGGCGGAAAGACGTTAAACGTACACTGTAAGTGTGCTACCTCTTTGCACTGTGCACAGTGCAAGGAGGTAGAAGAAGAGGGAGACCAAAAAAAGGTGGGAGGACAACATTCGAGGATGGACTGCTTTGACACTGAGCGAAACAATCAAGGGTGCTGAGGACAGGAAAAGATGGAGTAGGCTGGTTAAACGATCATCTGTGGTGCCCCTACGACCTCCGAGTTACGGGCTAGGATAGGATAGGATAGGATAGGATAGGAAGTGTGCTAAGAGTCACACGTAATAATAATAATAATAATAATAATAATAATAATAATAATAATAATAATAATAATAATAATATCCTATCCTATCCTGTCCCGTAACCCGTAGGTCGTAGGGGCACCACAGATGATCGTTTAACCAACATACTCCATCTTTCTCTGTCCTCAGCAGCCCTGATGGCTTCGCTCAGTGTCAAACCAGTCCATTCTCGAATGTTGTCCTCCCACCTCTTTTTCGGTCTCCCTCTTCTTCTACCTCCTTGCACTGTGCCTTGCAGAATAGTCTTTGAATAATAATAATAATAATAATAATAATAATAATAATAATAATAATAATAATATGAGGACTTATAAGGCGCACATATCAGCACAAGCAACTCAAGGCGCATTGATGTAATGTAATATTTGTATACAACGCTTTTGCAGCTAGATAAAGACCAGTCCATGGCGCGGGCCACAACAAGATCTAACCCAAACCTTCCGAGGCGCCAACTTCCTGCCTTAACCGACGACCAAAGATGCATTGTAACAAGCAAAACACTCCGCTTAGAGTGCGGATTTTCCCATGTGTCTCAATGGTAACATAGGGGCCATTACAAACCAAAACACCATTGATCATTGAAATACAATAATACCACAATTACTCATTAGAAAAAACACTATCGTGAACAAGTGAAGAAGCACTGTGTAATAATATCTGGTATATGGACCAATGGAGTACACCAGCAGGACAACAAATAGCACACTAAATAAGCAATAAATAATAATATTATTATTAATAGGCAGCAGGAATAGCTCAATGGTCAGAGCGCACGACTTGTGTACGTGCGTCTCGGGCGGCGTAGGTTCAAATCCTGACTTCAGCAAACTATTGTGTGATTGCTGGATATTAGTGCTCAGCGCTTTGAGAAGCTCTCTGACCTTGTAAGTGCGCTATATAAGAGCAATCTCTTTCTTTTAATAATACTAATAATAATAATAATAATAATAATAATAATAATAATAATAATAATAATAATAATAATAATAATAGCACACTAAATAAGTTAACAAGCATTTAATAACCCTAAATCAAAACCCTAATCCTACTGTACAACTAAAACGGTACCTTGAAGGACAGGGTTCAAGCTGAAGGGTCCTTTCAGTTGCCCAACAACAGGAGAAAACTGCCAGATGTATGCACGTAGTCTCCCTTTGTGGCTTCTACACGCGGCAGGAAACACCTAGCCCTCGCACAGTCCCAATCCTTGACCGCGGCAAGAACTATGCCCCGGCTTGAGGTTACCTCATCACCAGACCCACTTCACTCCCGCTTCTCTCTCTCTCTCCCGCTCACCCTTTTGACCCACATCAAGTCAGCCAGCAAGGCCCGAACAGCCAATCCGCAAATGTGGTTGGAAGGGAGTAGGTCAAGGTCAGTGGACTGGATATATTATTATGCAACATTTGAACCGAAGGCCGGACGCCTAGGCTGCGTTGTGCAACTTTCTGACCCAACCACACGTTCTGTTGGACATGGTGGCGTTGCGGGCCTGCTAGTCCTATTACGACCCTACCTTCATGTTTGTCCCACCGCCGTTGCTCAAGTGGTAGAGCGTTCGCCTGGCACCCGATGACCCAGGTTCGAATCCCGTGGTGGGCGATATAAAATGTGGCAATTTTCACTGTCCATTTTAGCAGTATGATTGCTCTGGTGGTTCAGTGTTGATTTAGGTCCCTACCCCTTGTTCCCTGTGATGGTTATCCCCGTCTGCCATATCGCCAATGGTGGGTATAGACGTTAAACCTCAATGTTCATTCATTCTACTTTCACAAAACTGATCACGCTGACCTTCTGGCACCAGTGGGGCCAAGTAGCTGGGTGTAGACGCTAAACCTCAATGTTTATTCATTCATAAAACTGATCACGCTGACCTTCTGGCACCAGTGGGGCCGGGTAGCTGGGTGTAGACGCTAAACCTCAATGTTTATTCATTCATAAAACTGGTCACGCTGACCTTGTGGCGCCAGTGGGGCCGGCAGCTCAGTTGATAGAGCGATATGGGTAGCTCAGTTGATAGAGCGATATGGGTAGCTCAGTTGATAGAGCGATATGGGCAGCTCAGTTGATAGAGCGATATGGGTAGCTCAGTTGATACAGCGATATACAATACAATACAAGGTTATTGCTTTAGGTCCAGCGGACTCTTCCGAGCCAAATCAGGACCAATACAGCGATATGGGTAGCTCAGTTGATAGAGCGATATGGGCAGCTCAGTTGATAGAGCGATTTGGGTAGCTCAGTTGATAGAGCGATTTGGGTAGCTCAGTTGATAGAGCGATTTGGGTAGCTCAGTTGATAGAGCGATATGGGTAGCTCAGTTGATAGAGCGATTTGGGTAGCTCAGTTGATAGAGCGATTTGGGTAGCTCAGTTGATAGAGCGATTTGGGTAGCTCAGTTGATAGAGCGATATGGGTAGCTCAGTTGATAGAGCGATATGGGTAGCTCAGTTGATAGAGCGATATGGGTAGCTCAGTTGATAGAGCGATATGGGCAGCTCAGTTGATAGAGCGATATGGGTAGCTCAGTTGATAGAGCGATTTGGGTAGCTCAGTTGATAGAGCGATTTGGGTAGCTCAGTTGATAGAGCGATATGGGTAGCTCAGTTGATAGAGCGATTTGGGTAGCTCAGTTGATAGAGCGATTTGGGTAGCTCAGTTGATAGAGCGATTTGGGTAGCTCAGTTGATAGAGCGATATGGGTAGCTCAGTTGATAGAGCGATATGGGTAGCTCAGTTGATACAGCGGCTTACTAGTAACCGAAATGTCCCTGTTTCGAATCCCGGATTGGTCAACGTGTGGCCATATTATTTTCCTCTTACCATCAACTGGTTCGCTGGTGTCAGAATACTTTGACCAGTAGTCGCCTATCCCCTCGGGTTTGGTGTACAATTAACCTTCTGGCGCCAAACTGACAGCCACCTTTTTTTACCACACTGCGTAGCAGAGACGTCGCCTCTAAGCCATCTTTGCCAGGTTTGTCCGTGGTTTGCTTGCTTATATAAATTAACGTCCCCGGACAAAGTCCGTGGTTGTGAATAGATCGCAGTTTTATTGAAGTATTATGTAATCGCTGTTCTCATCCCGAACTAATAAAGAAGGGCAGACCGTTGGTCCAACTACGCGACGTTAAATGTATCAAAAGTAACGGTAAAAGTAAGTCCAACTACGTTACGTCACCCGGTGTAATAATAAGGAGGCTATATTTAGCGGCACGGGCGACGTAAGCACCTGCCCTCTCTGCTACGTAGTGTGCGATCTTTATTTCTCAGAGTGACTACATAGGTGCGATGGAAAACAAATACACATCAGCAACCTTATGTCACCGCCCGCGTAATAGGTTAAGGCTAGCTAGCAGCAAAGAGAGAAGACGTAGGCCTAGGTCAGTCTCAGCAACGCAATGTGGAAAAAAACAGCCCTAGTTTCATTTATTATACCGCGGCTGTAATTTTAGTACTTCGATCTCCCGTCTTCCTGCTCGAGGAAAAGTGATTCAGCTACATTTGATGCTATGATACCGATAAATAAACGCCATAGAGCTTCGTTGTTTAATGTAGTTTGTAGCGAACAACTACGACAAATTCTAGGTCGTCTTCAACAATTTCATATAAATCTATGAGGCACTCTTACTACGGACAGAGTTACAACAAGGAGATAGCACCCGTAAAGTTACGACCAAATTTACGAACGACTGGAGACTTACGAACGCTCGTGCACACGGTTTTCTGGCCAATTTGCCCATTGGTAACTTTATGGTTAAAATGTACGTATGGGCAAGAGATACGGGCGTTCATGCACACCACCCCAGGGGTAGAGGATGGAACCCGTGACAGGCAGCACTGGGTAAAATGGGCGGTCTGTGAGGCTCAGTTTAGTTTTCTAGGCTACACATAGCGGTTCGAGACTAAATCCGTTTTGTGCCAGCTCGCACACTGCGATCCTATCCTATCCTATAACTCGAAGGTCGTAAGGGCACCACATGCACAGATGATCGTTTAACCAACGTACTCCATCTTTCTATGTCCTCAGCAACCCTGATTGTTTCGCTCAGTGTCAAACTAGTCCATTCTCGAATGTTGTCCTCCCACCTCTTTTTCGGTCTCCCTCTTCTTCTACCTCCTTGCACTGTGCCTTGCAGGACGGTCTTTGCAAGACCTGATGATCTGGTGACGTGGCCATACCATCGGAGTTTCCGTTTTTTCACGATTGTGAGCAGGTCATCGTGTTGTCCAATGGCTTGTGTGATGGTCTGTCGGACTTCGTCGTTGGTGATGTGCTGGGTACTGTATAGGAAATCAGAAGTCTTCTGTACCACTTCATCTCCATGCTTTGTATTCTTCGTTGTAGATCTGCTGTGAGGGCCCATGTTTCGCAAGCAAATAGGAAGATGGAGATGACAAGGAAGCGCAGCAGTCTTACCTTAGAATGTAGGCTGATGGTCTTGTCTTTCCAAATTGGCTTCAAACTTGCCAGGGAAGCAGTTGTTTGTGCGATCCTGGAGAGGACTTCCTGTCGGGACCCATTGTCTGATACAATGGCTCCTAAATATTTGAAGCTATGCACTGTGTTGAGGGATTGGCCTTGAACTTTGACGTCCGTGGTGATGCCATTGGAGTAGTTGGTCATCATTTTGGTCTTTCTGCACTTATTTCCATTCCAAAGGCTCAGATCTGGAGGTGGTGTCAAGTCTCTGTACCAGCTGTTCAATTTCTTTTCCTCTCCAGCCAAGCAAGCCATCAATGTCATCCGCAGAACGAAGGTTGAAGATTGCTCTATGCTTACTGTGCCTTCGTGATCTGCAATGGGCACTGCGATACCGTATTGCTTAATCCTCATTCCCAACCCTTAAACCCGCTCCCTCGGACAGCGGTCAGCAACAATGGTCACCCACACCAAAGAAAGTACAGCTACGCAAAGAAGGTTCATTTCGACTCTTACTGCGAAACGGAAGTTGCGAGCGCCAACTAGCGGAATAAGTGATAACTCGCTTCGGCCTTAGCGCTTAGCAATGGAGGAAAGCGTATCAAATCAAGTAAACAAACCTAGAATCCGTCCTGGTGGGCAACACTGCAGCGCTTTTAACTGCACAAATGGACGATACAAGTGCCCTGGACTTTCGTTTTTTAATTTTCCAAAGGAAGAATTAAACATAATTATAACCAAATCTAACAACGTTGATCTAGATCTACCACTCGATGTAAACTGTATTTTCTTTGTTGATACTGAAATTTATCATATCCCAATTTCTTACAAATGGAAGATGAGGGGAGGGGGGAGGGGAAGGCGTAGTTTTAATTGCTGCTTAAGAGTAATTTTAAAAAAAAAAAGAAAAAGAAAAAATAGTAGGCCTAATGAAATATTATTGCATGACTCATTGACTGGATGTGTTGTCTTGTAAAGAAAAACTATTAAAAAAAAAAGAAGTAATTTTTAAGCAAATAATTCTTCATAAATGCATCTAAGAATAAAAATCCAAGAGCAAAAACTATTAATTATTATCCTTTTAATGTATAATGCTACTAGTTAATTGTCTAGTATTATCAGATTTTGTTGTTGTTGTTGCATGTGAAATGTATGCAGAAAAAATACCAAATGTGATTTTTTAAATCTTTCAAATGTAAAATACCATTTTCTGTGTGACTGTATTCCCTTTCCATTACATTTGGTTTAAGCAGACAGGAAAAGGGTTAATTGTATTTGTTTTGTCTTGCAAAACTTCTGTTTCTTTGTAGGTATGTCTTAATCTTGCTAAACAAAAAGTAAACAACAGATTTAATTATAAAAACCTAACATTCTTACCCTTTTCATTATTTTAAAAAAAAAAAAAGGTAAAGGTAAAGGTAGTCCCATAGCCTTGTGGCCGTAGGGGAGCGTGATGTTGGAGATCACACTTATCTTGGGCCAGCGTAATGAGGGTGATGCCCAACTCTCTCCCTCGCTGCTTTACCTTCCCCACCCTCAAGAGAGTAGGTACTCAATCACAGTTGAGTCAACTGGGGGCGTTGTTGTTTGTCGCTTCACACCTTAGCGGTCACCCATACAAGTGCTAACCGCACCGGACGGTGCTTCACTTTCGACACAGTAGCGAGTGCTCCAACCACTGCACTATCCGACACCCCTATTCATTATTTTAAACATACATTTATTGAGATGACAGTACTTTACAAAAAATGATAATTGCTGAAGTTTCCTTTATATGAGAGAGAGAGAGAGAGAGAGAGAGAGAGAGAGTCATCATTGTTGCTTTTTGTTGCTATAATATTCATATTAAATGTCATAAAAAGAAACACAAATGTTTGAAGCTATTTTTTTCAGCTTTTATAAATGCATGATGGTTTAACAATAAAGTAACATAATTGATGCAGCCTGCTGCAATGTACAGATCTAATATTATAAATGACTACAAATATTTCTTATTTGACTATTTTTATTGTTGCACTTTTTGGTCTTATCTAGGTGCAATTTCCAATGTAATGATTCATGCAAAAAAAATAATGCTTTTAAACGTTAAATGTGTTTTTTTTAAAAGCTTCACTGTTCACTCTTCTTGTTGCATTGCTTTATTTCTCTACTTCTATAGTCTTGATGTCTGTTGGTTTATATATTATTTATTTCTTCAGAATACATATAAAATATATACATCACAAGCAGCAGGGACAAGCAACAAGCATGCTTATATAAGCCTATCCCTGTGCGAGTAAATTTCAGAGTTAAATTTGGCAGAAGAATATTAACATTGTGCAATATATACATATACACATACACACACATGTCTGTTCTTTTTCTTTAGTCTATCTTAACCTATCAAATTTCCTTTTGCAACTACAGTTCTATTATAGAGATAGCCTATATTAAACCATAATGATGATGATGATGATGAAAATGATGATGATAAACAGTAGGCCTAATAATTTATAGGCTTATTTACACAGTTGATCGAAACGAAAGCAGTAAATATAATTTTAAGATGAGAGCCTAACAGTAGGTTAGCAGCGATTAAAATAGTGTAAATGAGATAAACAGTAGATTGGAACACAGTTATTAACTGGAAATGCTAAATCAAGCAATGTTCAGAAAAGCTATTACCGGTATTCAAGCTTACTTTTGGGTTTGAGTTTTGACGGATCTAGGATGAGTACAGGCCGAGTACAGGCCTACTGAATCATCAGCATTGGTACGGTAATTTAATCGGCTGAATGCATAATTCAAGCAACTTGTTGGCAAGCTGTATTTACATTATTAAAATCAGACACTTATTAACTTACTTTCAAAAAAAAAAGCAGAATCGCTTGTTAATTTAAGCAAGCGAGTGTCCGGAACATAATCTACTGAAGCGGTTTGTTTACATAGCGCTAAGAACAAATTATCGCTTTTGGAATCATTTATCACGAGAATCGCTGGGGGGCGCTACGAGTGGCTACGTTTTGTAACTTTATATAGGCACTCGCCGAGATGAACCTTCTTTGCGTAGCTGTACTTTCTTTGCCCACACAGACTAAGGAATTTAAGGCAGTTGCTGCAGCGCTAGTTTCCAGTGTCAATCGGGAACCAAATACTTCACTTAAGAATGAGACTTATTACGTTACAGAGTATTTCCTTAGGTACTCCGGTTTCCTATATTCATACCTTTCATTCTTCTCTACTAGCGATCTCTTCAAATTACCGCACGTAGAGTATGGTAAAACTATGCTTCGCATCTCCTACAAAGAGCACAAGACCAACGATTATGTGCCGAGCCTTCAGAATCCTTTGTGGACCACCAGCAACCTATCACCTGTGCTATCAGGTCAGCAGGCAACAAGACACAATGAAGAAAGATGTCAGCTGCCTCTGCTGTCAATGTTTCTCGACGACTGCACAAGTCGATAGAATGAGGGATGGAGAGAGTGAACGGGAAGGAAAAGGATGTGCTCGTTATTCTGTATTATTATTAATATTGCTAGTATTATAGGTCAGTCACAACTGGGTGCATAACAATCAATAACGATCAATCAATCAATATTTCATTTATTGTCTATTCACACAGTCAGGTGATATTAGACATTAATTAATAACAACAACAATATAATTTATAAATCAAATCACAATTAAGAACCTTATAACAAAATGAAATGAAAGGGGAAGAGGGATTTAATACCAAACTATAAAAGTCTACCAATAGGAGTCATTGCAATAATTTTCACAACTGCTGTTATCTGTGAATGATGTAATACATCATCTAAGAATGTCCATATTCAGTCAAATGATGTCCTTGGTTTTCATACAGTGCATTTAAAACTGGACATTCAAATAAAATATGGTAAACTGATATATTTTTGCCACACATACACTAAATATCTGCTGAATATTTAGTATTCCATGATTTCATTCTTAACTTGTATATTAATTTTGACAACTGTCGTGAACAGTTTGGTATAGTTCTTAATTGGCTGCAAAAAATTAATATGTTAAGTTCTTTTGGGATAGTCTTCTGCATCTATAAAAATTTCTTCTTGTACTGAATTAGGGACAGATAAACATCTTAGTACATATTTTGAAGTAGCTAAGTGACGTTGTTGGTTTAACGGTAATATTCCAGCTTCTTGGTATGTTTAAATTGTATTAGCATGAATGGGAACACCTAATGCAACTTTAATAAATCAATAATTAATAAATCAATAACGACGAATTGTGGTGAATGGTTGCAGTACTGCGCTTTACCAGCTCAAAGAGCTCACAAAGCCGGAAATCCACGCTAAAGGAACACCATGATTTCTCTATAACAATGGCCCACAACCACCTCACCATCTTCTCCGCAAACAAATAATGACACAAATATTTGCATTAAATATTTTGATAGTAGGAACATGCATGGACAACATAGCGCTAAAGTAGTATAGCGCGCGTTGTGTGAGAAGAGCGCTGCACGATAGCTCAATAGGTTTAAGTAGGAAAAGGAACACACACAACAAGTGGGATTCTCTCAATTTCCTGCTACGTGTTCACATCAAGTTTCCAATTTTGGGATCTATCCTCCCCCTAACACCCCTCAACAAACCCTTTTCCCAAAATCCCATTCCAAAATGTAGTACGACACTAGCTCAATTAGATGGGTAGGACTTTATAATCCCGTCCAATGTCTTTGACAGCTCTTGCGCTGGTAAAGTGCTAGATGATGATCATGACGGCGACAATGACGACGACGAAGATGATAATAATACTAATCCCCTTGCCTGCCGGCCTCCTTCCCTCTCCCTCTCTCTCTCTCTCTCTCTCTCTCTCTCTCTCTCTCTCTCTCTGGCAACCATCAGGCAAACAATGTTGTGAACACTGATATTCAGCAATTAATTAGAAAATGAGCCTGAGGTCCACCCCCCAACTTGTCCACTAGTGTGTGTCACTCTCTCTTTTTGGAAAGAGGACATTTCAAGGGAAGAGAGTCCCAGAAATATACTGTATGAAACAAGGCGCCTCACATATCAACAACTGATTGAACAAACCCAGGCCTAGCTCACTTGGTCAGAGTACTTGACCGCCAACCCACGTCTATCACGTCTATTGTCTTTCATCTTCGCTTCTGTGACTTGCAGAAGAGTCTGCGCATCGAGAACATAACTCCAAAGTCTAAATCATGCTTTTGGATGTTCCGTCTACTCGTATCCTCTCTGTATCTGTGATGCACGAAATGATCTCTTCCATACACAGTGCCTGGGCCTGCCGAGGAATACGCCATACATGAATAAAGTAGACGTATATAAGCAGTCTGAGGTAAGCTGTGTGCTCCTGTCCCCTATACGCAATGTGTCCGGGGACGTTAATCTACACAAGTCAAGTCAAGACTGTGTGCTGTGTGCGATCTGTGGCTGCAGTGAGTGGTACAGATCTTTGTGCAGGATGAATGGATCCTTCTGTGAACTGACGTATAATTTCAAAACTGTGAAGTATACATGTTTGTGTTCTTTTTTTTTTTTAATACACTTATTATATTTGATGTGATGGTTAATATACAAATTTCTTTCCATACTGAGCCAATGTAAACTTTAAAGCGGGTGTTTGACATTTCAGATTTGTCTTGTGATGCCTATCGAGCAGTCTTTTTAATGTCGTTCATTGTTTGTTTGTTTTTTTTGTTTTTTTTTAAAATGATTGTAATCCCCATTCTCCCATCCCCTCTTCTCTCACTACTTTTGACCTCTGAGCTATAAAGAGTATGGACCAGTGTGAAGAGAAAGTGACCTCTGAGCTATAAAGAGTATGGTCCAGTGTGAAGAGAAAGTGACCTCTGAGCTATACAGAGTATGGACCAGTGTGAAGAGAAAGTGACCTCTGAGTTATACAGTATGGACCAGTGTGAAGAGAAAGTGACCTCTGAGCTATACAGAGTATGGTCCAGTGTGAAGAGAACCTGCTCTGAGTCTGACACTGACAGAGCTCCTGCATATACCATTCGCAGAGGTGTTGGGCACATCTCCTGCCGACCTGCATCTTCCACTGCGGCGGTCAAGCCGACCTGCATCTGCTATCGCGGCAGTCAAGTTATGACGACCTGCAATCGCCACTGCGACGGTCATCAGGCCAGCATGTACCACTGCAGCGTTCACACAAGGCTCAGCTCACATCTGCTCAGACACCAGCCGCTACTGCTTCGGAATGTCGAGTTGAGCTTTGGCTTGGCGATAGAGCAGACCGCTGTTGGCCTAGGAATCCTCGGATAACCGTTACTACTGCGGACTGGGGAGGTCCCGAGACGATACACCACCTTAAATTTTAAACTCTTCAAATCTTCTTATTCTTTGGGGCTCCTTGGACTGAGTGCCGGTGTTACGAGTTAGAGAAGTTGTGAGACGGGAGAACACACAGATTTTACGCATGCATACACGCAAATTCTGAAATACCACTCTTCGTTATACCTTAGCTCTCTCAACCCGGTTTGGCGCCAACAGAACAACAGAATAGATATGAAGGCATGTTATATAATAAATATGGAGGCCTATCTGGATCCATTATAACTTTGTCCTTTTATTAACAAAACCACACACAATTCCAAGCATAAAACAAGGCTCATAGCCCAGGGGGCATTTTAGTCAAAAGTAGTGAGAGCAGAGGGGATGGGAGAGTGGGGATTACAATCATAAAAGATAAAAGATGTAAATAAAACCAGCTTTACTAATAAAATTTAACCAAGAATATAAACCAGATGACATAACCTATATGCGATAAAACAAACCAACATCATTTAAAAACTGAAACGGGTGTTTAATATTGCAAACTAAAAATCTCATTAAAAGGTACCGAACCAAAATATCTTTCTCTTTCATCAACCAGATCAGCAGGTGACGGTGATGATGGTGATGAATGAAGCAAGAGGTCAGCTTTAAGGCTCCCGGATGATCTGGGATTAGATGAGGGGGATGAGGTAAAAACTTGGGTTTTGGCTGGTTGCACAGACAAGAACAGCTGATGGCTAGCCTGGCCACAAGATCAAATCCCTCCATCTTTATGGACCTATCACATTCAATGAATTAACGAAATGTATAGACTGTGAAAGTGTATTTATCTTGATTATGTAACAGTCTATCCTTAGTTGATTTCTTGTATGACAACGTTCCATATGTGTGCAAAAAAAGTGGTAATTTGTCAATGTTTAACAGTGCTGAGCTGTGGTAATGCGAGTGTCTGTAGGTATATATACTGTGGTGCTGCAAGTGTATGTAGGTATATGTAGCTATACTGTGGTGATGCAAGATTATGTCGGTATATGTAGATATACTGTGGTGATGCAAGATTATGTAGGTATATGTAGATATTGTGGTGATGCAAGTGTATGTAGGTATATGTAGATATTGTGGTGATGCAAGTGTATGTAGGTATATGTAGATATACTGTGGTGATGCAAGTGTGTGTATATGTAGATATATTGTGGTAATGCAAGTGTATGTAGGTTTATGTAGGTATATATAGGTATACAGTGGTGACGCAAGTTTATGTAGGTATATATAGATATACTGTGGTGATGCAAGTGTATGTAGCAGGCTGCAGAACTCTCCTCGGATCCGCGATTTTCCGAAGAAAATAGTTGCCGTCCCGAGAAAAAAAAATTGAAGTTCCGAGATTTTTTTTTTTTGGAGGGTAGCAATTTTTTCCCCGATGTTTGCAAATCCGATCACTGATCCACCTTATTTTGGCAGCCATTATGGTAATAGAAAAGAAACGCGCCGCCCGCTAATGTTGTGTTCTTGTTACCCGCGCTCAAACCGCTGCTCAGATCAGAGTAACTTCAGCGGGCACGTACAGTTGTTGAATGCTTTTATGACTTTGCGCGGGCCACTGAAAAACAGTACCTTTGTCAGAATTTTGTGTCTGCGAAAATTACCATGTGCGTTTCACGAATAATTAATGGTGGCGAGCCTTTCATTGAAGGCAACATTGCAAACAAATGGAAGTGGGAGTGGATGGAGAAGTCTATAAAAGTAGGAGAATGTGACCAGCGGCTTTCTGCCTTTTTACGAAAAGTCGACTATGTTGGAATGGTGGAAAAAAATTCAAGTTTATCTCTCACGAAAAGCATTCTTTTAGGGTTTCAAATGCTATGAAGCGTTCAGCTTCAAGGGGGCTTCGCCCCCCCCCCCCCCAGACCCTCCACCGGGGCTTCGCTCCTGGACCTCACCAGGGACCCCGGCCGGATTTCAGAGATTTTTTCCTTGGACTGTTCTGCAGCCTGATGTAGGTATATGTAGATATACTGTGGTGATGCAAGATTATGTAGGTATATGTAGATATACTGTGGTGATGCAAGTTTATGTAGGTATATATAGATATACTGTGGTGATGCAAGTTTATGTAGGTATATGTAGGTATACTGTGGTGATGCAAGTTTATGTAGGTATATATAGATATACTGTGATGATGCAAGTTTATGTAGGTATATATAGATATACTGTGGTGATGCAAGTTTATGTAGGTATTATATAGGTATACTGTGGTGATGCAAGTTTATGTAGGTATATATAGATATACTGTGGTGATGCAAGTTTATGTAGGTATTATATAGGTATACTGTGGTGATGCAAGATTATGTAGGTATATGTAGATATACTGTGGTGATGCAAGTGTATGGAGGTATATATAGATATGCAGGTATATGTAGGTATATATAGGTATACTGTGGTGACTTAAGTACGAGACTATTGAGGTCACCGAGGGTTTTCTCTGGGCACTCTGGTTTCCTCCCTCCCTTCAATAATGGTACAGAACGCAGTCAATATAAAAATTTCAAAAATAAAAATTCGATTTTCTTTCCCTCTTCTAATAGCGATTTCCCTGCCTTTACACCACCTGTTTGAGTGATGGATGTGTATTTGGTGTGTGTGAGGGTGGATGAGACAGGTGAGCGTGTATGTTGGTATAGATCTCTGCGCTTTGAACCTGATGGGAAAGGCGCGTATATAGCATCCTATATTATTATTTTTTTAACATTATTATTATTATTATTATTATTATTATTATTATTATTATTATTATTATTATTATTATACCTTTAGCTCCTTCTAGCAGGGGTGGGGGATATAGGTCAGCTGGATGAGGTCACTGCCTACCTTAGTGAGAATCTAGCCTACCCATGCTTAGCACAAACCTTTAACTTCTGTCGTCTTCTAGGCATCGACTTTAAGTTACAAAGGCTACAGCAGGATGAACTATGTGAGGCGTGAAGCTTTAGTGCTGGGTCCAAACTCGCCTCTCGTGACAGAGGGTAAGGACCTAAATCAACACTGAACCACCAGATCAATCATACTACTAAGAAGGAAAGCGAGAAATGGGGTTAATCATTCCATTTCGCTCCACTGAAAGGTTGGGCTGTCATGCTCTATCGTTGATAGGTGTTGGGACAGCTTAAACAAAACGCTAGAAAGCTAACAACCACACTTATTACCTCATCTAAGATACTTTAATCAATTGGGAACGGCAATAAGAAGTGGTAGATCTATAAAAACACGCCAACGCGACCACACAATATGGTGAGGGGAGATGAAATACCGAGAACACAATACAGGCACTTAATGCTTTTCATGGCCAAACTATCATCATTGTCTTTACTTTGACAAACTCAAGGAGGGAGGGACAGAGACAGACAGATACACCAACAGACAGAAATATCTACGCAAGTATGGGAAGACAGAGGGCCCACACAGAGACACAGATACAGAAGCAAAGCTACACACACAGAGACACACACAGAGACACGCCCAGAGACACACCCAGAGACTCCCACACATTCTTTCTCACACACGCACGCGCGCGCGCCCACACACACACACACACAGAACAGCCGCGTTAAAGGTATCTGAAAGCATAGCGAACAAACTTCCCCATCACTCACGCTCAACCACCTTGTTTCTCTTCACAAATCAAAGTAAAACCAAAAGCAAATATGTTTAACACTAATACAAGCTAACTCTATCGACATTGATTATTTCCTTTGACATAAATACTCTGGGTGTGTGTGTGGAGAGGGGGAGGGAGAGTTAAGAAAGTCTTCACTTTAGGAGATACATGTACCACCAGAGAGCAAGACAGACAGCCAGCCTTAGGCAACAGAACAAAAAAAAAAAAAAAGAGCAAGCTTTGCCGTTACTTGTTCAAACATTTATATATAGATTTTTTTCTCCAGGTCGGCAGTGTTTAGCCATCTGCGGTTCTTCTGTTGTTGTGAAGAGCACGATATGTGCTAATATAAAGGTCCATTTAAAGCGGGATAGCGCAATCTTGGCACATTTATCTCTATGGCAATTGTGACTACGCTATAGCAGCCAAGGTGTCTCAAAAGGAGTGTACGCTTGGTAAGTTCATCTGAATTGACCCTGTCAACGTGCAAAAACAGTCTTATTTGAAAACGTTACCTTTAGGGTGATTTTTGTTTGTTTGTTTAAATGCACATGTACAGTACAAAGGTATTCACTTCAATGAAAATCATGACTTCACTGAAGCGTCCTCTAGCATTGTACACAGCATTACTACCACTACTAGTGGAAGCTACGCTTGGCAAGTCTGTCTCAGTAGAAGTTGTCAACGTGCAGAATTTAAAACATGACTTTTAGGCTCAATTGCAGGGCTTGAACAATATTTCACGAAGCGGGTGCAAAATGCTTTAACTGCAAAATGAACACACAAGAAATACAATGTACCATTTAGTTCTACCACTCACTGCCAAAGGGCATGTTATCTGGATTAAAACAGTATTTCTATAAAGTACTTTAGTACAGTCGATTTAAACAAAATCTCCTTCAATAGGATTTCACCACTGAAGTACTTGGCAGTTAAAGCATATTACAACCGTTTCGTTAAAAATTTTTCAAGCCTAGTAATTGAGCCTAAAAGTAATGTTTTTAATTTTGCACGTTTACAACTTCTACTGAGACAGGTGTCCTCAGGCATACAAACAACTGTGCTAGCAGGCCGCCCAAAGCTTACACGCGATTACTGTAAGGTATCCTCTTCACACTACCAGCAGATCTCTAGTCCCCAATGCGCTCTGTGTCCGGGGACTTAAATTTACCCAAAGCTTACAAGCTAGCTCGTTATTCATTGATGACAGGGTCCAGCGGACTGCAAAGAGCCGAAACAGGACTACAAAATCAGGACCACAAAATCAGGACCACAACTTGGTTGAAAGAGGACTCACCCCCGATCCTTATAAAAGGTCTGCTAAAACAAGGCACTCCACCAGCCGGTCTCTTTACAACAAAGGCATCCCACGAAGGGGACGCTAATTTATCGAGCCCCCGTTTACAAAAACAAGATAGAATACAAAAATTATCAAATATAAACAAAACAGATACATAAGAAATGCATACATTGCCAAATGATAATATCACAGGAAGCCCTATTGAGCATTTGGCAGAAAGCGGGCAATATCTCCAAGCTGACCCAACATACCCCATACGCAAATGAATTTTGGAAGAGTTTTCAAGAAAAAAAGGTAGGTGACTGGCCTAGCGAAGAAGAAGATACAATACAATACAAGATTATTGCTTTAGGTCCAGCGGACTCTTCCGAGCCAAATCAGGACCATAAGAAGAAGATAGTATAGTACATTGATAGTATGATCGAGAAAGAACAAAGGAGAAACACAGCGACAGTGGTAATTTAAAGCACTAAATTTGCAGAAAGTGGGGATACTGTTTATACAGAAACACCAACAGATCTCTAGTCCCCTAGCTATACGCTCTGTGTCCGGGGACGGAAATCTACCCAAGCCCAAAACCAACAGATACCTGACCTATTCTCTACATAGCACAGCTGAAAGGCGCCTGTGTGGGCCGTTTCCGTGAAAAGTTTCCACAAGCATCCCCAACAAACCTCATCAAAGATACCAGAAAACTGACCTCATTCCCCACGTTAGACAACAGCGTCGGCAGAAATCACGACAGTTAAACAAAAGTAGGGTCACGGTATCGAGGATAACTTGGGCAATTGCTTTGTCGCGACATGAACAGAATGTATTAAATAAGGCTTAATCTTTGCTCAAACTGACCGTTAAGCTTTTAATTGTAAGCACTTCCTTGCTTTGTAAACCCTAAACTGGACTATTAAACCACTTTTGCAGCGGCGTTATTTTTAGAATCACTGTTGATGCTATTAATAGGCATATAAACAAATGCATTTATCGATGAACATCAAAACCGTACTTCTGAAAAGAGTTATTATTTGGCTTCATCTTATTTTTGAAGGTGGGAGAATGTTTACTGTGAATGTAAAATCAATCTGTGACGCTGACATGTTTAATCTGGGGGTCCGTAAAACATTTTTTTTCCTGGTCGTCCTCCACATAAAAAGTGTCCATAGATATAACCCGATACTACACAAATTTTTCAAAACAAACTCCACACACAAAACTAACTGCACACACATAAAAACCAGCTCAGTTGTACTAACAGCCCAGGTTTCCAAATGTCTCGTCTCCATTTAAACCCACACACAACATAGAACATCAAAGCACACACTTGAACTATTTCAATTCAATTCAATTCAATATTGAATTGAATTAAATTGAACTATTTGAATTAAGTTGGAATGACTGTTCCTAACTGCTTCTTATTATCAAAGATAAGTCTGATATTTCACCGGAACTGCACTACAGAAGTTTCTTCTGAATTTTTTCATTTGATCCTCTTGTAAACTTGTATTTCCTATATCTAGCGCAAGGCACAAATGTAATGTCTTCAGTTCATCTCTCTGCAAAACTAGGACGATATTAAATGTTCTAATCACTACGTCTAATTCAGTGCAATCTTGTCATCGTCTTCCATAAACAACATAATCTGACTCAGAATAAAAAGGGTATTTAATACACACACGCACAACATTATTATTATACTTGGCCGCGCATACACACGCAGCACACTTGACAACACCGACAAACATGAATCGTGGCAATGGCTAGCGAAGTATTTCATTTGCGTTTTGTCATGTCAGTGGCACGAGAGAGAGAGAGAGAGAGAGAGAGAGAGAGAGAGAGAGAGAGAGAGAGGGGGGGGGGAGTGAGAGAGAGAGAGTTTACTGTCCCCATAAAATGAGAATGTATTTGTTCAATGTCCGTCAATTCCACCTCCGTAGTTCAGTGGTAGAGCGTTCGCCTGGCGCACCGATGACCTAGGTTTGAATCCCTAGGAGGTTTTTCCCGTCTGCCATATCGCCAATGGTGGGTGTAGATGTTAAACTTCAATGTTCATTCATTCATTCATTCATTCATTCATTCATTCATTCAATGTCCGTCAATACGAATACAAACACTACTGGCGGACAAACGACATGGCAAGAAGTAAAGGCGTTATAAAGGAAACAAACCTCAAAAGTTGACCTACACACGTCTTTTTGCTGCTAGGATTATTGACAGGATCCTCACACACCCTTCCACATCCGCTTAACTTTCCTTCCCTCTGATTCATGCCAGGCAAACTATCAAATGATTAAAAAGATCTCTAAATAAAAAAAATATACAATGAAGAAAAACGTCTCTAAATAAACAAATATAAAATAAAGAAAAAAGTCTCTAAATAAAAGGGGACACGTCTCTAAATACATCTCTAAATAAAATGGGAAACAAATCTCTAAATAAACAAACTATTCTAACTAAAATTCTGAACTAATTTATAAATCATGCGCTTCCCCCAGTTGCAAAGATAACCGACATTGGTTCCTGCAACTATACGACCAGATCCAGATCCAGAACTATACCATGACTGATGAGGTAAAAAAAAATTTAAACTATACAATGAGGTAAAACTCCTCTAAATAAACAACTAAAACAATTAAGCTTTAAAACAAAAATGTAAATAACCGAATAAATAATGACATAAAAAGTCTCTAAATAAACATACTATAGTATATATACAAAGGGATAAATATAAATAAACCATGGTACAAGGAGGTTAAACCTCTCTAAAATGAGCCTTGAACTTCACCATCTGAGACTTGACATTCTAAATCCATGGGCCAATCAGTATTCTATATATGTGCCAACACTTCAATACATCGATACCGCTATCTCTCTCTATCAGCTCACTGAACACCCCACCAAAACCATCATTCCTCCTCAACCTTCAGAGACAACTGTAAGTTAATTCTTACGGTTATATTTAAACTACTACGTTCTTTTATTACACCTGTATTTCTTCCACTGAAATAGGCCTACTTGCTTGTCATGAAAAAAAAAAAAAACGTCTTTCAAATGATCTTCGCTTTGGAGGTTTCAAAAGCCATGGGAGGCACTGTGGTCTATGGGAGGCACTGTGGTCTAATGGTAGTGCTTCGGCTTGAGGATCTGAAGGTCCCGGGTTCGAGCCCTGGCCGGGCCATTGTGTTGTGTCCCTGGGAAAGACACTTTACTCCTGTTTTCCTACTCCTTCGGATGAGAGTATAAACCGAGGTCTAGTCTGTGCCGCATACATTCCATCATAACGGACTTTAAAGATCCTGACGCTCATGTCCTAGACGGGTGAGTGCCGGTAACAAGAACACACCCAGCATGCACTTGGTCCTCCTCCCCCATCCCTGGCTGCCCAGGATTGTGCTCAGTTGTCCGGGCGTCAGACCATGCGCCAAAGTCTGCGGGTGGGCGTCTCGGACGGTTTGAGTTAGATCCTGTATCGGCCAGCGCCTTGATCCTTAGGCTAAGGCGCCTTATAAACGAACATTATTATTATTATTATTATTATTATTCCTGTATGTTGACAACATCAGGGTTCCAAAGCCTGTTCATACTGACTATGAAAGTGAACTTGGTTGGCCCTTGGGACACAATACTCTGGACGGTTGATGCCGAGTGGGGGAGGCAATGGAATTCCCGGAAAGAGAGCATTACATTACATTATATTACATGATTATTGCTTTAGGTCCAGCGGACTCTTCCGAGCCAAATCAGGACCAGTATAGCCGAATCAGGACCACAAGATCAAGACCACAACTTCGCTGAAAGAGGACTCGCCCCTGATCCGCATAAAAGATCTGCCGAAACAACACTAGTGGTAACACTGAAGGCACTCCATCAGCCGGTCACTTTACAATAAAGACATCCCACGCAGGGGACGCTGAGGCTATACTCTAATTTATCGAACCCCCGGTTACAAAAACAAAATAGAATATAAACATCATTATACAACATCAACAAAGCACATACATATAAAATGCCTACATTGCCAAATAATAACATCATAGGAAGCCCCAGTGACCACCTGGCAGAAAGCGTCCAATATTTCCAAGCTGATCCAACAGACCTCACAGTCACACACAAATGAGGAGTTTTGTCCTGGAAGAGTTTTCAAGAAAAAAGGTAGGTGACTGGTCTAGCGAAGAAGAAGATAGTATAGTAGATTGATAGAACAGAGTAGGAATGAGAAAGAACACAGGAGAAAGACAGCGACAGTGGGAATTTAAAGAGAGCGAGGAGAGGAAACAGAGATAGGTTAGGGTAGGCAGGTTTGAGAGAGAGAGAGAGAGAGAGAGAGAGAGAGAGATAGAGGGGGAGAGAGAGAGAGAGAGAGAGAGAGAGAGAGAGAGAGAAGGGAGGGAGGGTCTATTATACTCTTTAAACTTACGTGGATTGTACTTTGAGGTAAAAGGTAAAGGTAGTCCCATAGCCTTGTGGCCGTAGGGGAGCGTGATGTTGGAGATCACACTTATCTTGGGCCAGCGTAATGAGGGTGATGCCCAACTCTCTCCCTCGCTGCTTTACCTTCCCCACCCTCAAGAGAGTAGGTACTCAATCACAGTTGAGTCAACTGGGGGCGTTGTTGTTTGTCGCTTCACACCTTAGCGGTCACCCATCCAAGTGCTAACCGCACCGGACGGTGCTTCACTTTCGACACAGTAGCGAGTGCTCCAACCACTGCACTATCCGACACCCCACTTACTTTAGTATTTTCAAAAATAAGTTAACATCCTCTGTGTGTGTGTGTGTGTGTGGGTGGGTGTGTCTGTGGATTGGTGTAGGTGGGTGTGAGTTGATGGGTATGGGACGCGCGTAGGGTGTAGAAGAGGCATTGGGAAGTTAAACAGTTTGACTGCTGATGTTTTCAGACTATTCAAGGAATGAACAATGATTACTTTTTAACATCTGCAATTGAATGTGAACTATGTAATATTCATTTTATGCCGCAACGTTTTACCCCGAGGAAGCTTGTATGCAATAAAGGCCAAGAGACATTGTATACCACTTGCTTGCCTTTTGCCTTTCTTGTGCTTGGTTGTACTATGTTATACGACTTTGCTTTTTGGTTGAACGAATAGTCAGTCAGTCATTTGCAGACGACACACAACTCCACACCTCTTTCAGCTCTTCACAGGCACACGCCTCCGTCCAGTCCATGCAGGCATGCATCACTGACGTCAAACAATGGATGTCCGAAAACCGTCTAAAGCTCAATGATGACAAAACTGAAGCGCTCTTGATCAAAAAGAAATCCGACAAATCTGATTTACCAAATAGCATCACAGTAGGAACCTCATCCATTTCATTTTCTGACCATGCCCGCAACTTAGGTTTCATTCTGTCTTCTGACATGTCACTTGACCAACACATTTCCAACATATGCCGCTCTGCCTATTTCGAAATTCACCGCATTAGCTCCATCCGACAATATCTTACAACCGAAACAACCAACACTCTTGTCTGTGCATTTGTTCTATCTAAACTTGACTACTGCAACTCTCTTCTCTCTGGCTCCCCTCTCTACCTTCTTGAAAAACTTCAGAAAGTCCAAAACTCAGCCGCCCGCCTTGTTCTTAAAGCTAAAAAACGAGACCATGCCACCCCTCTACTCCGATCTCTTCATTGGCTCCCTGTTCGAGCTCGCATCTTTTACAAGCTCTCAACTATTGTTTTCAAATTCTTCACTGGTTCTGCCCCCTCATACTTTACTGACCTTCTCTCTGTCTACTCTCCTACAAGACAACTCCGCTCTTCTTCTGATACAAGACTGCTTTCTATCCCCCGTGTTCACTCAAAGACCTATGGTGAACGATCTTTCTCTTTCTCTGCTGCAACTGCTTGGAACTCACTACCGATGCAACTCCGACATGCTCCATCACTTTCTTCCTTCAAGCGCCAATTAAAGACCCACCTTTTTAACATGCAAACTCAATAATTTTCACCCCCCCTCCCTTCCATCCCCATATGTAATCTTCTACCAAGTCACGTCATCTGTTCATGGATGGTGGCGGCACCTGCTCGGTTCTTGGTATTCATATTATCTGTTGTTTTGCATAGCCATGTGTGTGTGTGTGTGTGTGTTTTTTTTTTTTTTAACTGTAATTATTTAATCATTTGATAAGTGTATACGTGTTCTGTGTGCGTGTGTGTGTGTGTGTGTAGGTGTGTGTGTGTGTGTGTGTATGTGTGTGTGTGTGATTGCACGTGTGTTGTCAAGCGCGGTGAGCTCGCTTTCCTTACCGTTTGCGAGGTACCGCGCGATATAAATGTACTGTATTATTATTATTATTAATAGAAAGAACAATGTGAAAAGTGAAGAACAAAGACGAAAGCTGCCAAATACCCACTGAAATGTGCATTCAGGCCTAGTCAAAAAAGACCACCATCAGAGACAAAGCATACAGTATTAGTATGGTGTATGGACAAAACTTCAATCGACAAAACCCAAAGGGATTAATCCCTAGTGGACAAACTCCAACGGACAAAACACTTACATACACTCTTTCAAACGAGCGCAAGCGCACACGAAAACACACACACACACAACCACGCACACGCATACACACAACCCACAAGCAGTCACACACACACGCTTCGCCAGGAGGTGAGGTCAAGTTCACATTTCCTGATTTCCATTTTATCCAAATCCTATCCTATCATATCCCGTAACTCCAAGGTCGTTGGGGCACCAGAGATGATAGTTTAACCAGCGTACTCCATCTCTCTCAGTCCTCAGCAATCCTCATGGCTTCGCTCAGTATCAAGCCAGTCCATTCTCGAATGTTGTCCTCCCACCTCTTTTTCGGTCTCCTCTTCTTCTGCCTCCTTGCACTCTGCCTTGCAGGATGGTCTTTGCAAGGCCTGATGACATAAGACATAAGATTCTTTATTCGCTTCAAATGTAACACATAGAAGAATTTGCTTTGCGCGTCTGGGAATGGCATAAATCATTAAAAGTAAAGATGCTCTAGTGACGTGGCCATACCATCGGAGTTTCCGTTTCTTCACCACTGTTATCATGTCATCGTGTTGTCCAATGGCTTGTGTGATGGTCTGTCGGACTTCATCGTTGGTAATGTGCTGGGTATAGGAAATGCCCAGAAGTCTTCTGTAGCACCTCACCTCCATGCTTTGTATTCTTCGTTGTAGATCTGCTGTGAGGGTCCATGTTTTGCAAGCGTATAGGAAGATGGAGATGACAAGGGAGCGCAGTAGCCTAACCTTGGAAGGTAGACTGATGGTCTTGTCTTTCCAAATGGGCTTCAACCTTGTCAGAGCAGCAATTATTTGTGCGATCCTGGAGAGGACTTCCTGTCGGACAATGGCTCCTAAATATTTGAAGCTATGCACTGTGTTGAGGGATTGGCCTTGGACTTTGATGTCCGTATTGATGCCATTAGTGTTGTTGGTCATCATTTTGGTCTTCTCTGCACTTATTTCCATTCCATAGGCTCTGGAGGTGGTGTCAAGCCTCTGTACCAGTTGTTCAAGTTCTTGTCCCTCTCCAGACAATCTTTCAACGTCATCCGCAAAACGGAGGTGGAGATTGCTCTACCCCTTATGATGACTGTGTCTTGCATCTGCAAGGGCATCCGACATGATGCGCTCTAGGAAGATGTAAAAGAGTATTGGAGAGAGTAGGCATCCTTTACTCACACCAATTGTTGTTCTGAACCAGTTCCCGATGGCGCTGATGTGGAGGACTACACTGGTAGTCTTATCATACAGGCTTTTGATGACTTCAATAATTTTAGAACTGATGTATATTCTCATGGTTGCCCAAATGCTGAAAACAGAACGGTGCCAGGCCTGTCAAAATAATGATCAACTCATCCTCACCTTTCAACTCGGGGAAAATCGCTTAGCTCAACTCTGGTAAAATGATCTCTGGTGGGCTCAGGTCAAGTAGAATGACCACATAGGCTGGTTATAAGGTAAGCCTCTTTTATCCCATTCGTTTATGGAAGCCATATAAAACAAGTGCGGCTCGAGACTGAATGTCTCTGATTTCGAAGCTATCGTTTGCTAAAAGCGCGACTTCTTGAAAAAAAAAATTAAATCCAATATTTTGTTAATTACGTAGGTGACCGGGGTTTTGTCCACTTTTCATGTAATGGATAGGGGTTTTGTCCGTTGGTGTTGTCGTCATAGAATCCATTATTTCTTCTTCGTTGGCATACAGCCTAGTGAGATTAGTGGACCTTTTTCCTCTCTGATATGTTACGTAATGGTATTGCCAGCAGATTCCCTTGCCACTTTGCCTACCGCCCCTCGTTATGCCGGCCTCCATCGTAGCTCAGTGGTGGAGCGACATAAAACTTAAAAGTGGCTATCTTCATGGCCCTTTGCAGTATATTTGCTCTGGTGGTTCAGTGTTGATTTAGGTCCCTAACCCTTTCCCCTGGTTATCCCCGCCTGCCAGACCGCCAATGGTGGGAATAGTTGTTAAACTTCAACGTTCATTCAGTCATTATCGTCACCCGCTTAAGTGGATAGATAGGTAGGTAGTCCTTGTTTATAGGAACCAGCGGACTGCAAAGAGTCGTATCAGGACCACGACTTGGTTGAAAGAGGACCCTCCCCTGGGGTGGTGTGCAGCATGAATGAATCCCCGTATCTCTTGCCCGGACATACATTTTATCCATAAGGTTACGAATGGGTATTTTTGCCAAAAAACCGTGTGCATGCGGGTTCGTAAGTCTCTAGTTGTTTGTAACTTTACAGGTGCTACCCCCTTGTTGTAATTCTATCCGTAAGTCAGTATGCCCATAACTTCGCTCAAAAGTGCATGCGTGAGGGCAAACATGGCTTCCAACAGGCTTGTTTATCAACTCAGGTTTCAAAGAGCATTTTGACAAGAAGGCGTGTTTAGGGATAATTTGAAACCTTTTTATTATTATTATGATCCAGAAATTCAATCGAAGTTTCGGATTTAACGTGCCGACATAATAGATTTATTAGAAGTTGTTGAAGACAACCTAGAATTTGTTGTAGTTCGCTACAAACTGCAGTAAACAACTAATTTTTGCATCGCTCCAACTTTATGGCGTTTATCTATCGGTTCCGTCGCATCAAATGTAGCAAAATATGCCTTTTTCTCGAGCTGGAAGACAGAAGGAAGTATGAAAATCACAGCCGCGGTCGATAAAATAAAACTAGCGCTGCTTTTCTTCCACATTGCTGAGCTGAGACTGGCCGAGAACTACGTCGCCACTCTTTGCTGGTAGCCTACCTATTACGCGGGCTTAACATACTGTTGCTGGCCCTGCGGTCTCATACATAGCATGTAGATGAGGAACGAGAAAGAACAACTGAGGATGACAGAAACAGTGGTAATTTAAAGCACTAACTTCCATAAAATGGGGATACTATTGATACAGAAAACTCATTACCCCAACGAGGGTTTAGAGGGTAGGTCTTCCGGGATGTCCGCTGAGATGTGTAAGAGGGAGAAGGTATAACTACACGTTACGCCAATGTAAAACAGGTAAAGGTAGTCCCATAACCTTGTGGCCGTAGGGGAGTGTGATGTTGGAGATCACACTTATCTTGGGCCAGCGTAATGAGGGTGATGCCCATCTCTCTCCCTCGCTGCTTTTCCTTCCCCATTAAGTACTCAGTCACAGTTGAGTCAACTGGGGGCGATGTTATTTGTCGCTTCACCTTTTGCGGTCACCCATCCAAGTGCTAACCGCACTGGACGGTGCTTAACTTGCGACACAGTAGCGAGTGCTCCAACCACTGCGCTATCCGACAGGCCAATGTAACCTACTGCCAAACAACCCAATACAGCACACATGGCACAAGCTATATATATATCTTAAATAGTGCTTAAGCGCTGACTTACCACGAACTTAATATAGCGTATTGACAGTGATGTAACCTTACATCACATTGCGAATGCAAGCTGCTAGGTATAAAGGGGTTTGTGAACTCAAAGGTTGTTGAGGGAAGAGTCTCCTCTCTGAAAATCCTAAACGGGAAGAGAGGGGACTATAAACTGATTTTAAAAAAAAGGTTGAGAGAGGGGCCGGGTAGCTCAGTTGGTAAGAGCGTCTTGCTAGTAACCGAAAGGTCGCTGGTTCGAATCCCGGATTGGTCAACGTGTGATCATATTATTTTCCCCTTTACCAACAACTGGCCCGCTGGTGTCAGTATAAATCGGTCCAGTAGTCACCTATATGCGAAAGTGTCGTGTGACTATAATCTACAAACAACAAGGTTGAGAGGGGCCGGGTAGCCCAGTTGGTAAGAGCGTCTTGCTAGTAACCGAAAGGTCGCTGGTTCGAATCCCGGATTGGTCAACGTGTGATCATATTATTTTCCCCTTTACCAACAACTGGCCCGCTGGTGTCAGTATAAATCGGTCCAGTAGTCACCTATATGCGAAAGTGTCGTGTGACTATAATCTACAAACAAACAAAATCAAAGGTTGATCAAATAACCCTATATTACATTTAATATAAACAATATCTAGTTTAAAAAAAAATTAAATTAAAAAAAGAAAGAGTAGCGTGTGTGTGTGTGTGTGTGTGTGTGTTGGTGAGGGAGTAGCGTGCGTATGCCTGTCTGTGTGTGTGTGTGAGAGAGAGAGAGAGGGGGAGAGAGAAAGAAAGAAAGAGAGATCTACTAATACCTTTTACCACAGCCGAATTTTTTTTTTAAACCTATAGGTTTTATTGCTGAGAGGGAAACAAAAGTGTGAGTTCGAATACCTGTGTGTATGTATATAGGTATTTACCTTTTATTTTAGACATAACAGAAATCAAAATACAGTTATTTTAAACCTCCCAGACAATTGGTACAATAAACCCACATCTTTACTATAAAAAGAACTCAAGGCCGCCTGAACCAAAGAGGGGCCGGGTAGCTCAGTTGGTAGAGCGTCTTACTAATAACCGAAAGATATCTGGTTCGAATCCCGGATTGGCCAATGTGTGACCATATTATTTTCCCCTTACCATCAACTGGTTCGCTGGTGTCAGAATAATGTGACCAGTATACGCTTCGGTGTCGTGTGACTATAAATAATAATCTACAGTTACAGTTACCTGAACCAACTAACAGTGTGGTCAGACATTAAACGCATGCGTCGTTCAGTTACTACATAATACTGGCCAGTTATGTACCATATTAAGTAACCATATCAGACCTTTATATAACTATACACGTAACAGTCCTTGCACACTCAGGGTTCACGTAATAGGCCTTACGCGCTCAGGGTTAAGGTGAGGATTGGTAGGTCTATCTAGGTTTTGAGCTGGCCCTAGTGCAAAGCCACAGGCGCTTGTATCAGGACACGCGAGTGCCTATGCGTGTGACGCGTCTCCCTTTGGTTATCTATAATACAAGGTCCCAAACAGAAGCAAGCAAAACTTACGGGTCATCGCAGTTTTCAAATCTATATGAACAAACTACAAAATTTCTCCCCAAAGAAGGCAACGCATTCATTTCAGCAGTGATTCACGCAAACATGCAAAATAATAAATATGCTCTGTCTATTTTCAAACCCGTTACATTTCGGTAAAATTGTCAAAAAAATGACTTTTTTCACAATCGCTTCACGGAAGTGCCCTTTGTTTACCGAACCTATAACTTCCGTCTGTAGTAAACGAGTTTCGGTTTAAACTATCAATGTCCATCGGTTCTCAAGAACGAATTCAAGCGTGTCACTTTTGCTTTTGGGATGGATGCTAAGATTTTTTTGTGGTAAGAGCTTAATTACAAGAAACATATTGAAATGTAGCAAACATGAAAACGCCATTTCTGTTGCTATTTTAGGGTTGCACAAAAAAATATGAGGATGAATGAAAAATAAAATCTACTGCACTAGAGCATAGATCTATCTACACAGATGCAGTTCAAACCAACGTAGGTCCATGCGTAACAAGATCAACTACAATGTCACTAAGATATAAAAGACTTTTGTTGTTGTTTATTCCTTTTGAGACCTTTGTGTGTGTAAATAATCCCCACCCTCTCTACCACCGTTTCCCCCTTCTTAATAAATATTTGTGTAGGCCGTTGTGACAGGAGATTGTGGGAGCATCCGTGTTTTGTTTATCTCGCTTTGTTGTTTAACTATTTATTTATTTCGTAGTATTCCCGCATGTTACATGCTAGTTATAATGATTCAGGATAAGATTTTAGAATAATATAAAAGTCATGTATATGACGTAAACATTAGTATGGTGTTGGTTGTGTCAGTTTTCATCAGTACGACAAATGAATTGTTCTAATATAGCCCTTTTCCATTTTAAGAGCTGCTCAAGTTCCAGTTAATATTATGATGAATGTGAGCAAGGTAATCACAACAGAAGGGAAAGAGAGAGTATTAATAAAATGGAAAACATGAAAAAAGAGAGACAGACAAACAAAAAGAAACGGAGACAGAGAATGTAAAAAGAATGGAAGACAACAGTGTCATCACATCAAAGAATAACACTATGCAAATCCACTCTTCACTTATACGTACATTTTAATTTTATTTATTTACATACTTTCACTCTCTGTTCACCTTTTCTTGAGCGGACGAGGAAATACAAATATACAATAACTGTACACTGCTTTCGTGTTATTAGCTTAAAATTACAAATAAAACAATTTATTAAGAAAATTTCTATGTAATTTGTCAAGATTACTACACTGATCTTTTCAATGTGTATGCAAATAATAAATAACAAGGGAATATAAGAAGAAATAAATACATGAAATAAATTAAACAATGAATCCCTTAATGTATTTAAAGTTATTTATTTTTTTTTTTCATAAATATCAGTTATTTATGTATTTTTACACTTTTATTTTCTTTCCCTTCATACTAGTATTGGGAGAGTACAGCAACACTGAAGCAGTATTTTATTTGAAGTTTTTAGTCATAGTCATACTAATACTTTGTTTTTGCAGCTGCATTCACATCTTTATAAAAGATCAAACCATGACTTGTGATAAATAAATTCAACGACAAAGCTGTGTGTTTTATATGGCCAAAGAAAATGTTACAACAAAGAATGTTTAGCTTTTCACCAATTCTTGTTGATGACGAACTCTCATAGAATACTGAGTGTACAGGTAAACAAACCCATATTGGAATACTGCATGATCCGATTGCCGCACACTGTTCATCACAATCTTACTAATAAATGTATCTTTTACTGGTTACTGTTGTAATTTACACGAGTGAAAACATGTGATTATTGATTAGCACAATTAATGATTAAGAAGTGAATTACAATAATAACATTAAAAAAAAAAAAACTAACTGAACAAATATTTTAGTTAGCGCTCATTATGCTGATTTCCTCAACAATCAGTACGTTGGTTGTTAATAATTTGTTGCATTTTGAACGTACATCCGAGACAGCCTCCTCTTTAATGTATCTCCCATCCCTGCCCACCGATGCAAAGTTTCGCCATTGGCATTTGTGATTTCAACTGCGTTGCTGCTATTCCCATTTGAAACAGTAACAGCAACTTTCTTTCTCATTTTACCAAGTACCATTGCACTTCCTCGCACAAGAAATGTTTTGACACTGCCTGCTTGACCTAAAACAGCCACTTTTGGCCCAGAAACTATCCGATCGAAGGCATTTTTCTGACATTGCAAAGCTGAAGTGAAAGCCATACTTTTGTAACGAATGAGGAGTAATTTCCCTTTTAGTCTCGGCAGAACTCGCATTTCCGTGAAGCGATTACGAAAAATGTCACTTTTTTGACAATTTTACCGAAATTGAACGGGTTTGAAAATAGACAGAGCATATTTCTTATTTTGTTTGTTTGCATGAATCACTGCTGAAATGAATGAGTTGCCTTCTTTGAGGAAAACTCTTCTAGTTTGTTCATATAGATTTGAAAACTGCGATGACCCGCAAGTTCCTCTTGGTTCTGTTTGGGACCTTGTATTATAGATAACCAAAAGGAGACGCGTCACACGCATAGGCACTCGCGTGTCCTGATACAAGCGCCTGTGTGCAAAGCTAATCTCTACTGTCCTCGAACGTTTGCCTATTAAACACGACGTTTACATATCTGCAAAACTAGCTCTACTGGCAGCACAGCACTTCACCCGCCCATCTTTATTTCTTTGACCTAGTCTTTATCTAGATCAATCCGCTATCTCCATTCTCTGATATCTAGATCAATCGGCCGGCTATTCCCATACACTTACGTGTCAGGAGACTATAATTCATCCCCTTTCTCTTCGCTGGAGTAGTGACACAAAAATGCCGGTAGACAAATTGTTAGCTGAAAACCGATTGTCTGCACAAGACAGTCTACTGCCTAAGAAAACTTGATGGTGAACTGAGCTGTCATTTTTGCAACCTTCATCGTTCAACCAGTTAAATACTTCCACGCTTATAAATAGCTTCAAATATTTAGGAGCCATTGTATCAGACAATGGGTCCGAACAGGAAGTCCTCTCCAGGATCGCACAAATAACTGCTGCCCTGACAAGGTTGAAGCCCATTTGGAAAGACAGGACCATCAGTCTACCTTCCAAGGTAAGGCTCCTACGCTCCCTTGTCATCTCCATCTTCCTATACGCTTGCAAAACATGGACCCTCACCGCAGATCTACAACGAAGAATACAAAGCATTGAGATGAGGTGCTACAGAAGACTTCTGGGCACTTCCTATACTCCGCACATCAACAATGACGAAGTCCGACAGACCATCACACGAGCCATTGGATAACATGATATACATGCTCACAATGGTGAAGAAACGGAAACTCCGATGGGATGGCCGCGTCGTCAGAGCTTCGGGCCTCGTTAATACCATCCTGCAAGGCACGGTGCAAGGAGGCAGAAGAAGAGGGAGACAGAAAAAGGTGTGAGGACAACATTCGAGAATGGACTGGCTTGACACTGAGCGGTGCCATGAGGGTTTCAACTTGCTGAAGACAGAGAAAGATGGAGTACGCTGGTTAAACGATCATTTGTGGTGCCCCAACGACCTTCGAGTTACGGGATAGGCTAGGATAGAACGATTATAATTAAAGTAAAACATCAGTCGCAGTTAGTACATTGAGTTATTTGTTTGAGTGGTGGGTTGAATTGAAATGCAGTTTGATCTGATTATAGGAAAGGCTGACATCATCATCATCCATCTAAAATCTACTCGTAGATTTCTTTCACCCTGTATGCATAATATCAAATCTATTTCTTAATATTAAAAAAAAAATTAGGAGTAGACATGGCTTTTTAAAGGTGAAACTTGTTGATAAAATGTGCATGAAGAGTTCGATGAATAGTCTAGTACAATTTAAAGGTGAAACTTGTTAATAAAATGTGCATGCAGAGTTCGATGAATAGTCTCAGAAATGAATTTAGCAAGCATCTACTTCCCAAGTCAAAGTGATTGTAGCATGCATCTACAGTACTTCCCAAGTCAAAGTGAATGTAGCAAGCATCTGCTTCCCAAGTCAAAGTGAATATAGCAATCATCTACTTCCCAAGTAAAAGTGAATGTAGCAAACATCAACTTCCCAGGTCAAAGTGAATGTAGCATGCATCAACTTCCCTGGTCAAAGTGAATGTAGCAGGCATCTACTTCCCAAGTCAAAGTGAATATAGCAATCATCTACTTCCCAAGTAAAAGTGAATGTAGCAAGCATCAATTTCCCAGATCAAAGTGAATGTAGCATGCATCAACTTCCCAGGTCAAAGTGAATTATATATAGCAAACATCTACTTCCCAAGTCATTTAGCAAGCCTCTACTTCCCAAGTCAAAATGATTGTAGTGGAGCGCAGTTAGCTCAGTGGTGTACGCCGTGTGTTCCACTGTCAGGCGATAACATTGCAGCCTGACCAAACAATGGTTCAAACTCTTAACGCCGTTAACGGCCTGTGAGGGGAGGGGAGGGGGAAGGAGGAGAGAGAGGGGAAAAAAATAAGACTGCGCTCCTACTCCTTCAGATGAGAGTATATAAACCAAGGTCTAGTCTGTGCACGCACGCATTCTATCGCACGGACTTTAAAGATCCTGACGCTCATGACATAGACGGGTGAGTCCAACGACAGTACACAAATACACCCAGCACGCACTAGTTCCATTCTCCCCAAGGGCGTCAGACCATGCGCCCAAAGGCTGCAAATGGGCGCCTTGGGCGGTTTGAGTTAGATTCTGTATCGGCCAGCGCCTTGAGCGGCACTTAAGCTGGTAAAGCGCTATATAAAAGTGATTAAATAAATAAATAAATAAATAAATAAATAAATGATTTATTCCCTAAACCAAACTTAGGACACAGAGGTAAAAATGAAATGATGGCGAGGGAAAAAAGAGAAAACACCAAACCCAAAACACCAACAAAGAAACATTGTTATTCAGCAGATTCAGACAATAAGAAATATAATATTAATATATTAAATTTACCGTCTGTTTATTTATTAGACTTAACGGCACATTGGTCAATGTTACCATTAGTACCCAATGGGCATAGCGCGTGTCATAACCAGAGTGACGTAAACACGGTGGAACAAGTCCCTAGTTCAACCGCAACATTGCGCAACAACCACATACCGCTACGTGCAAAACAAGGGCACAGGCGTAGAACAGCCTCGCAGCGCGCCCTTAAGCTATGTACTTAAGGAACCGTTAAGAGGAGGTGAGGGTTAAACGCTTAATGTGTCCGGTGTGACATCGTCACAGTTCCTAGTATCTTAGCTGGGCTGGGAGCGAATGGGAGCATTCTGATTGGTCGACGCGTTACAAAATTCGACGCATGCGCACAGTGCTATCATAGCCTTCGTAAGGGTTAGGGTTAGGGTTTGGGTTAGAGTTAAGAGTTTAGGGTTAGGGTTTGGGTTAGGGTTATGACGCCTAAGAACTTCGTGAAAAAGCCGGCCCGACATGACCTGGCGCATGCGCAAATGCGCTCGGATAAACTAGGAAACCCGGAACTTGAAGGATGTGACACCGGGGACGTAAATTTTACCCCCTCCCCCCCAAAAAAAAAAAAAAAAAAAAAAAACAGGGGGGGGGGGGGGGGGCCGGGTAGCTCAGTTGGTAAGAGCGTCTTGCTAGTAACCGAAAGGTCGCTGGTTCGAATCCCGGATTGGTCAACGTGTGATCATATTATTTTCCCCTTTACCAGCAACTGGCCCGCTGGTGTCAGTATAAATCGGTCCAGTATTCACCTATATGCGAAAGTGTCGTGTGACTATAATCTACATTATACAACCATTAAGACACCTACACAAATTGTACAGGCCTACTCAAGATGATGTTTCTATTGGCTGCGGATGGGAAACTAACACTGATTGGTTTTCCCAGACTTATCCATGGAATAATGTAAATAATAGGAAGTACTACAAACGGAATCTTTATTCATCACCTCCAAAACAATCTCAAACGTGACTTAAGTTCTGGACCTGTGGCAGACATCTGTTCATGCTAAGATAGTCCTAATAGGATGCTAGTTATGAAGCGCCATTTGTAAATTAAATGGTTATTGTCATTATATCTATAGAACATACATTTTACCTGTATAAAAGATATGGTATAATTATAAAATGAATTATATACCTATAAAATACATTCTATAGCAATGCAACACTTTTTATAGCTATAAAGCAACATTTTTATAGCTACAGACTACATTTTACGATATACAAGAGATCATACACGAATCGTCACGCCGTTTGTAAATATTAAACACAAAAAAACTATTTTATTTATAAACAAAACATTTTATAAGTAACCAATTCATTTTATCTATAAACAAAACATTTTATAAGTAACCAATTCATTTTACCTATAAACAAGTCATTGTATCTATAAACAAGTCATTTTATAGCAAAAACGATCTATTAAACTTCCTTTTATCTGTAAACACTTCATTTTATAGCAACAACGAGCACTTATATCTATAGAATACATTTTATAACACGTACAATGAATTGTTCCTGTAGAATGCATTCGCGACAATTATTTTACAGTCGGCGCCTTACAATAATTTTATACTAACTTTCTCATTGTATAACTGCTTCTCTCCCTTCGATTATTTTTATTTTGTAATGTTCTAAGCGACCCAAAGTTGCTATGCGGTGCGCAAAGATGGCTGACGTGTGTTTTTTTCGATTTTTTTTCTTTTCTTTTTTAAATTAAAATTTACGTCCCCAGACTCATTAAGCGTATAGGGGACGAATGGTTAATAGGTACATTCAACCAATTCAACGAAAAAAGGCCCCCCCCCTCCCCTCCCTCCTGCACGTATGCGCTGGGCTCTCGCCTTTTCATGTGGAAGTGACGTTGCATAAGCTAAATTTAGATAGCTACGGCGCGTTTAGGGAATTCCCGCTAGGCCTATATCGACTTCCCGCGATGTCAACAATCTCCAAGGTAACAGTTACGATGGAAGCTGGTTTGCCTTCGTGCTTATCGATAGTTTTTCAAGACGACCAAAAAATAATTGGAACAGTCGAGACTGACAATGATGTCGCTGATGTTTTATCAGCATTTCACTAGTATGGTCCTCGCCAATTTATTTAGTACACTAGTATGGTCCTTGCCATTTTTTGTAGTAGACTTTAATGGTCTTTACCATGTTGAGTCGCTTAGAAGTTTACAAGTAGTCTACACGAGGATGGCGTTGCTTCCCTGGGATCAGCAATTCGAAAGTCAGTATAAAATTAATGTCATGCGCCGAATGTAAAATAATGCTCCGAATGCATTCTACAGGTAAAATGCATTGTATATATTATAACATTTATTTTATAGATATAAAAGCTCTTTGTTGTTATAAAATGAATTGTTTACCTATAAAATGAATTGTTTATGTATAAAATGTAGTGTTTAGAAATCAAATGAAGTGTTTAGAGATAAAATAGTTTTTCGGAATAATATTTACAAACGGCGTGATGATCGCGTATGATTTCTCTTGTATATTGTAAAATGTAGTCTGTAGTTATAAAAATGTTTTTAGCTATAAAAAGTTTTGTATTGCTATTGAATGTATTTTATAGACATAGAATTCATTTTATAAGTATACAATATCTTTTATACAGGTAAAATGTATGTTCTATAGATATAATGACAATAATGATTTAATTTACAAATGGCGCCTCATAGTTAGTAATGTTCCCAGCATGTATGATGCAACGTGAAATACTCCGCCGAGAAGCGCAGTTGGCTGATTGGTGTATGCTACAGCAAAACAACTGAACTGTAAAACGATAACATTGCAGCCCGTACAGACAATAGTTCCAAATCAATTAACAGCCACAGTGCACAAATAAACAAATAATATGAGTCAGTTAGCTTAGTGGAGTGCACAGAGGCCAAAACGGTTTAGACATTGAATGTCAACTGATAACATCACAGCCTGTACCGGTACCATGTACGTGTAATCAGTGGTTCGACTCTGGTTGACAATTTGGAGCGCAACAAACAAAATCTGACCCTGAGACAATGTGCCCCTATAACTTTGTGATGACAGTATCAGTATAAACTGAAGTGTAGTCTGTGCATGCTGACATTCCATCCTACAGGCTTTAAAGATCTGACACTCATGTTCTAACTTTGTGATGACAGTATCAGTATAAACTGAAGTGTAGTCTGTGCATGCTGACATTCCATCCTACAGGCTTTAAAGATCTGACACTCATGTTCTAACTTTGTGATGACAGTATCAGTATAAACTGAAGTGTAGTCTGTGCATGCTGACATTCCATTCTACAGGCTTTAAAGATCTGACACTCATGTTCTAACTTTGTGATGACAGTATCAGTATAAACTGAAGTGTAGTCTGTGCATGCTGACATTCCATCCTACAGGCTTTAAAGATCTGACACTCATGTTCTAACTTTGTGATGACAGTATCAGTATAAACTGAAGTGTAGTCTGTGCATGCTGACATTCCATCCTACAGGCTTTAAAGATCTGACACTCATGTTCTAACTTTGTGATGACAGTATCAGTATAAATTGAAGTGTAGTCTGTGCATGCTGACATTCCATTCTACAGGCTTTAATTTACCTGACACTCATGTTCTAACTTTGTGATGACAGTATCAGTATAAACTGAAGTGTAGTCTGTGCATGCTGACATTCCATCCTACAGGCTTTAAAGATCTGACACTCATGTTCTAACTTTGTGATGACAGTATCAGTATAAACTGAAGTGTAGTCTGTGCATGCTGACATTCCATCCTACAGGCTTTAAAGATCTGACACTCATGTTCTAACTTTGTGATGACAGTATCAGTATAAACTGAAGTGTAGTCTGTGCATGCTGACATTCCATCCTACAGGCTTTAAAGATCTGACACTCATGTTCTAACTTTGTGATGACAGTATCAGTATAAATTGAAGTGTAGTCTGTGCATGCTGACATTCCATTCTACAGGCTTTAATTTACCTGACACTCATGTTCTAACTTTGTGATGACAGTATCAGTATAAACTGAAGTGTAGTCTGTGCATGCTGACATTCCATCCCACAGGCTTTAAAGATCTGACACTCATGTTCTAACTTTGTGATGACAGTATCAGTATAAACTGAAGTAGTCTGTGCATGCTGACATTCCCTCCTACAGGCTTTAAAGATCTGACACTCATGTTCTAACTTTGTGATGACAGTATCAGTATAAACTGAAGTGTAGTCTGTGCATGCTGACATTCCATCCTACAGGCTTTAAAGATCTGACACTCATGTTCTAATTGGGCGACACCAACCAAGCACTAGGTCATTTCTCTCTCATATTAGATCACCCAGGATTGAGCTCAGTTGTGTGTGCATTGGACTATGCGCCCAAAGGCTGCAAGTGGGCGCCTCAGACGGCTTGACTTAGATCATGTATTGGCCAGTGCTTCGAGCAGCTCTTACGCCAGAAAAAGGTGCAATAGAAGAATGATTAAATAAAATAAATAAAAAATTTATGGCACCTTTGACATTGTAATAAAAGTGCGACACGTTTTTAAAAAAACATTATACTACAGTCATAATAAGAAAACAAACAAAAGCACAAAAGCAAAATTCTTTAAAAAATTATATGAATCATAATCCTGCAGTAAATTTAACCACACATATTAATCACAACACATTTCAACCAACAAACTTAAATCCACGTCAACTTTTTAATATAGGGTGTTGGTAGAAAAAAAAAAAAAGTAAAACAGCAAAAAGTTGGAAGGAAAAACACAATAAAAATTAGGGAGCAACAAAAGATTTGATGATATTTGCCATCGATCATCTTTATTAAAATAAGACTTTTTTGTTGTTGCAAAACCAAATAAAATAATCTGAAAAGTCTGCCTTAAAAAAAATTAAATCAGTATATTAATAATCTGAGCTTTAAAAAAAATACCAATAATAAAAATAAATGAGTAAATTAAAAAAATAGTGATCATCAACGCACTTCCTATGTGCAAACAGACCCACAGACACCAGAATGACATAGACTGACAATACAGAATGCAGGGCAAAATATAAAAAAATTTTACACTTACAAAATTACACATTCACAAATCAACTTAAAAAAATTATTTAATTACTTAAATTAAATAAATACATTTTTAAAAATTTAAATAACAAAATGAAATTATTATTGTTGATACTTTCTATTACAACTAACACATCATCTTGTCTTCAAAACTAACAATAATAAAAACATTTCCTTGGCCAAAGGCAAACAATTTTACAATGTATAGGTTTGACTAAGCCAATGTGCTTGATAAATTTGATATGACGCAAGAAATGAAAAAAGAACATCACGGCGTGCACCACACACACCCATACACACACACTTATGTGCACTAACATTGCATAATTCAGTGTACCAATAAATGTAACATTTTAAGTAAAACTATAAGTATTTATCAACATTGGAGAAAATCTTAAAACTGAAACTGACTCAATTTGTCAACGCTTATTTGCAGAACGGTCTGAACCCAAAGTATTCTACACAAGATCTGTATTGATCACTTTCCTTCACAGCACTCATTTTATTAGTATAGTATAGTATAGTATAGTATAGTATAGTATAGTATAGTATAGCATAGTATAGTATAGTATAGTATAGTATAGTATAGTATAGTATAGTATAGTAGTGATGGCATCAGCATTTTGCCCTCTAGACAGATCTGCCTTTATGAGCACACTTATCACTTGTCACACTGGCAGGCTTTAGTTTCAGGCATCAGTTGTGTGATAAACTTTGCCTATCAGAGGGAGGTGGGGTAAGGAAATCACCTAAGTCGATGGACTACACTATGTTAGACACAAATTTACATTTTTTTAATGCATTTACTGTAATAATAAGGCCATTTATAGCATCTTGTCCTAAGTATACTTTAGTATTTATTTTATTTTTTAAAATTTATTTAATCGTTCTTATATAGCGCTTTTCCAGCTCAAGAGCTGCTCAAGGCGCTGGCCGATACAGGATCTAACTCAAACCGCCCGAGACGCCCACCCGCAGCCTTTGGGCACATGGTCTGATGCCCGGACAACTGAGCACAATTTCCTGGGCAGCCAGGGATGGGGGAGAAGGACCTAGGTGCATGCTGGGTGTGTTCTTGTCACCGGCAAACCCGTCTAGGACATGAGCGTCAGGATCTTTAAAGTCCGTTATGATGGAATGTATGCGACACAGACTAGACCTCGGTTTATACTCTCATCCGAAGTACTGACTCTCTACATAACAACTTGTTCATAACTCTCCTGCCATGGGCCCTCTAAGCACTGACTGCTACACCATGGCCAAAGTAAAAATCAGCTCAAGTTCTGTACCTTAAATGTGCCTAAAAGGTACACCTAATACACATTATTTTTTAGACTCCTGCAATGTTCACCTTTAAAAAATGCTCACTTTTTAGCCTTCCTGGGTGAGACTGCCTTAAACCTCTTGCTCTGCTGCCCTACAGCTAGCTTATTCCAAAGTGTAAACAAACACACCATCAGAAAGTATTATTTTCCCTGTAAAAAGTAATATGTTTTGTGGAGCTTCATCAATACTGTTGGGTAGGTTCACAAACAACGCCACCTAACATGCCCTATAGTTAATTTAATTACAACACTGCATGCGAGGACAAACATACACCTGAGCTCAAAAAGCATACAAGATGGGTCCTATGGCTTTGGACAGTGGTGGAAACAGTTATGGGTAGTCTCTTTGTTCTGCCAGTAGTCTTAAAATGTTTTAAAATTAAATTAGGAATATATGTTTGAAATATTATATACACAAAAAGAGGAGTAACTGCAAAAATCTTGGATTTCTTATCATTATTGGTGTCCATTGTCTGAAACAGGGGTATGTAATTAACATTTAGCTTAGTATATTTTCACTCACAGAGGGACTAAAATTGGCCGTATTATTATAATATAAGTCATTTGGGTTTGATCTATATTTGCTCAATGGTTATGCAAATTGTTAACTGTCATG
>CM072517.1:73833565-73970453 GCA_036898135.1 Oncomelania hupensis
AAGAAATCCCACAGAGAGGTAACCCTGACACGTGGCCTGCAACATTGAGCAACGAGAGCATTGGGCTCCACTAGCTCAATAGTCAACTACCAAGAAGAAGAGACAACAACACCGCACATCGACTAGAAAGTTAAGTCCTCCGAAACCGTGCCCAAACACTGATCTGCGATAGTCTACTCGTCCAGAAAAACGAATAATAGGACAGAAAGAACTCATAGCCCAATGATGAGACAGTAACAAATATCGAGAACAGTAGCTGCATAGACCCATCAAGGAGCGAACTACTCCAAGTGAAATTTGTACATTTAAGTTAGTGTAGAGATTAGAAGATTTTGTATAGAGTAGAGGAAATAAATGTGTGATATTTACACAAGTGGCTGGACTACCTATGTTTCATAGCCGTGTGAGAGCTAGAGTGTCAGTGAATCTTTACCATTTTCTCCCTATCTCTATAACCCTATCCGGACACAGACCGAGCTAAACATATAAATGTATCAAGATTAGTCATAGGGTGATTATACTAGCCGATATCCGCAGACAAAGACGAGTGGGTAACAGCATTCCATTTTGCAGAGCCCAGTAACAATAGACCCACCGTCACAGAAAGTCATGAATATTCATGCCGCTGTGGATAAAAATCGTTTGTTATTTTCAAATATCTCATCACAGAATTAGCATGTTTACGGTTTTAACAAATATTCTACTCCCCCTCCTCCTCCTTCGCCTCTTCCTCATCCTCATACGCATCCTCCTCCTCCTCCTCCTCCTCCTCCTCCTCATCATCATCATCATCATTATTATTCTTCCTCCTCCTTCTCGATCCTCCTTCTCCTCCTCCTTATCAGTTAATGTGATTTTGAACGGCGCTGCACCGAGTTTTCAGCCTTATTTAGAATCAAAGTCTTGTACATTACATTACATGATTATTGCTTTAGGTCCAGCGGACTCTTGAGAGCCAAATCGGGACCGGACAACCCCCGATCCGCATAAAAGATCTGCTGAAACAACCCTAGTAGTAAAACTGAATGCTCTCCACCAGCCAGTCAATTTACAATAAAGACATCCCACGCAGGGGACGCTGAGGCTATACTCTAATTTATCGAACCCCCGTTTACAAAAACAAAATAGAATACAAACATCATTATAAATTATCAATAAAACACATACATATAAATGCCTACATTGCTAAATAATAACATCATAGGAAGCCATAGTGAACACCTGGCAGAAAGCGTCCAATATTCCCAAGCTGATCCAACAGACCTCACACACAAATAAGGAGTCTTGTCCCGAAAGAGTTTTCAAGAAAAAGGGTAGGTGACTGGTCTAGCGAGAAGAAGATAATATAGCAGATTGATAGAACAGAGCAGGAATGAGAAAGAGCAAAATAGAAAGACAGCGACAGTGGGAATTTAAAGCACTAAATTTCCAGAAAGTGGGGATACTATTTATACAGAAACCCCCGGCACCCCAACGGGGGACAAAGTCTTGTAGCCTATGAACATTATGGAAGTCTGTCTTTACAACACCCTCAAATGTACCCCTAAATCTTGTCGCTCGGGGTGGACTTAAGGCAAAACATATTTCTTCTTTTTATATCTTTCTTTGCCTCACTCATGCGTTGTGTCATGGCGCCCAAATGAAAGACTGCTCATGCCGCTGTCAAAGGGCCGAATCCGGATACCCGGAATCTGCTTATGAATACGGAAAGAGCGAAGGACTGCAAACTAAAATACTAACACGGAAATGGAATAACACAGAGGACTGCTAGCATTCAACATTTACCATAGGGACAAGCAATACATATAATGTGTACATAAGCCAACACAATGCTAATGCGGACAACAACACAACACAACACACTGCACATTGTGGAGCTAAGCTTTCATCAGACGGACAACAAGACAACGCAACACAGTGCATATTTTGGAGCTAAGCTTTTTTTTCACTCGGACAAGACAACACAACACAATGCACATTGTGGAGCTAAGCTGTTCGTCAGTCGGACAACAAGACAACACAACATTAACACAATGCACATGTTGGAGCTAAGATGTTCGTCAGTCGGACAACAAGACAACACAACATTAACACAATGCACATGTTGGAGCTAAGATGTTCGTCAGTCGGACAACAAGACAACACAACACTACACAATGCACATGTTGGAGCTAAGATGTTCGTCAGTCGGACAACACAACACAACATTAACACAATGCACATGTTGGAGCTAAGATGTTCGTCAGTCGGACAACATACATAACACAACAAAACAACAATTCCCAACACAAGTCCTAGAAAGAATTATACAATATTAAGAAAAGACTATACCAAACAAAAACAACAACAACAACAACAACAAAAAGACTTGAAAAACCCAAAGATCAGATTGTGTCATCTCATCTAACAACATATTAATGACGTCCAATTCCAGGCGGCATTGCGTGAGCAAACGTGATCACTATGTATTTATTATAGCACTTTTTCCCCCTAAGTATAAATCAGCTCAAAGAGCGGTTCTCTCTCATTTATATATAAATGTTACAGCAAACTTTATGGAAAACACACACACACACACACACACACACGCACACACCCCCCCCCACACACACACATACACACAGACAGAATGTACTGTCTTATTGAAGAGATAGTTGACCCATTTTTGTTTCTTGACCTAGTTGAGTGCTTACATATTACGAGACCTAGGTAATTTTAGCGATCTTCATTTAATAAATTCTGTAGATAGGTTGACTTTCAACAGTTGTTTATGATAAAATTAATACATTTGTGAAGGATAGTTTGAGTCCTGGCCTGAATAACAATTACACAGTCGTTGACCTACTTTTCAGACCATGCCACGCCCACCTAGTACAACTGAAGTGCTTCTTCCCCTCAGATTCATAATCCACACTAGTGGTTTTGCACCCTGGCAAGCCAGGGTACACAAGTTGCTGTTTAAAATGTAGACAAAGAGACAACTGCGAGTTTCATTTGGACGATGATACCTCCCCATATCCCCCTTGATACCTCCCCATACCCCCCCCCTGATATCTCCACGTACCCCCCCCCCCCATGATGCCTCACCATACCACCTTGATACCTCCCCGAACCCACTTGATACCTCCCCATACCCCCTTGATACCTTCCGTACCCCCCTTGTAACCTACCTGTACCCTCCTTGATACTTCCCCGTTGATCGTTTCGCAGGTATGGATGAAAGGAATCGACCATCACCATACCACCTTATATATACCCGTATCCCCGTTATGCCTACCCATGCCCGTTTAAACCTACCCGTAGCCCCCTTTTACCTACACGTACCACCCCATCCTGATCCTTGGTATTAATACTAATACTAATACTAATACTAATACTAATATTGAATATAGAATAATACAAATAGAAATCATAAAAAACACCAAGGTTTTAAAAGAAAATTTGATATAAGGTATTATAATAATAATAATAATAATAATAATAATAATAATAATAATAATAATAATAATAATAGTAATAATAATAATAATAATAATAATAATAATAATAAATTAAAGGTAAAAAGCCTAAATTAAAAAGAAACATATCCATATTGTAGTGTAAAAAAAATATATATGGCCCGCGTGAGATTTGAACTAGGGTTGCCCTGCACGGTAGGCGAATGTTTTACTAAGTAAGCTACCAAGGCTTCCTAGAAAGACCATCAATTTTTTGGTCTATATGGGAAAACATGCTGAAACCTCAATTTGATTTTTAATGGAAGCGTGCGGAATGAGGCTATTGCAGTTTGTGGACATTTTGTTTATTTATTTATCTCAGAAACGGTTAAACGTTCTGTAAGGAAATGTCGGCTATAACGATTTCGCTGGATTTGAGCGCACAGCAGGCCGATCCGCAGCGCCCAGCATCTGCCCAGATCAGCGTCCATACCGGACAAACTTTATAGTAGAGGCGAAGAAGGACTTCCGGCTAAGCAATTTATATATATAGATGGTCTTACGCATTATTTGAGCCATGGTGCATGCTTTTTTCCAAAAGTGCAATCTACTGGCATAATGCTGGTCTTAGCGATCGTACTATAGCCGGACGCAGCCTTGCTTTATCCAAACTCTAGAGCCTCTGACAACAGTACGTGCGCATTTTTACATTTCCATTCCGGCTGGGCTGAGTAGAACGCAACCTTAGAAATCAAAGATGGCAAACCATTCAATTGTATTTTTAGCCACTCATACAGCCCCAAAATCGTCATTTTTAAAAGTGGCCATTTTATTGGCACAGTTGTGACTCGGCTTTACTCTTAAAAAAAATCTAATGTAAACGAAAGAACAAATGAAGAATTTGGGTTCAGTTATTTTATTTTAAATAAGTCAAAAAGTGTGCGGTTTTTTTAACAACAAAGTGAATTCTGGAGAGGCGGACCGATCGACTGACCGACACCCGGACTGCTTTTGAAGGATGGCCCATCATTTGAACAACATGTGTACCGAAACTCAACAAAATCGTCTCAGCCGTTTGTGAAATATTTAACAAAACGTGTTAAGGATGCCTTTAACATAGGTAATATTCCTATGAAGTTTGGTCACAACCTAGGTAATGTTCCTATGACGTTTGGTCACTGACCTAGGTAATATTCATATAAAGTGTGGTCACTAACCTAGATAATGTTCCTATGAAGTGTGGTCACTAACCTAAATAATGTTCCTATGAAGTGTGGTCACTAACCTAGATAATGTTCCTATGAAGTGTGGTCACTAACCTAGGTAATGTTCCTATGAAGTGTGGTCACTAACCTAGGTAATGTTCCTGTGACGTTTGGCCACTAACCTAGGTAATGTTCCTATGAAGTTTGGTCACAACCTAGATAATGTTCATATGAAGTGTGGTCACTAACCTAGGTAATGTTCCTATGAAGTTTGGTCACTAACCTAGATAATGTTCCTATGAAGTGTGGTCACTAACCTAGGTAATGTTCCTATAAAGTTTGGTCACAACCTAGATAATGTTCCTATGAAGTTTGGTCACTGACCTAGGTACTGTTCCTATGAAGTTTGGTCACTAACCTAGGTAAAGTTCCTATGAAGTGTGGTCACTAACCTAGGTAAAGTTCCTATGAAGTGTGGTCACTAACCTAGGTAATGTTCCTATGAAGTTTGGTCACTAACCTAGGTACTGTTCCTATGAAGTTTGGTCACTAACCTAGGTAAAGTTCCTATGAAGTGTGGTCACTAACCTAGGTAAAGTTCCTATGAAGTTTGGTCACTAACCTAGGTAATGTTCCTATGAAGTGTGGTCACTAACCTAGGTAAAGTTCCTATGAAGTTTGGTCACTAACCCAGGTAATGTTCCTATGAAGTTTGGTCACTAACCTAGGTAATGTTCCTATGAAGTGTGGTCACTAACCTAGGTAAAGTTCCTATGAAGTGTGGTCACTAACCTAGGTAAAGTTCCTATGAAGTGTGGTCACTAACCTAGGTAAAGTTCCTATGAAGTTTGGTCACTAACCCAGGTAATGTTCCTATGAAGTTTGGTCACTAACCTAGGTAATGTTCCTATGAAGTGTGGTCACTAACCTAGGTAAAGTTCCTATGAAGTGTGGTCACTAACCTAGGTAAAGTTCCTATGAAGTGTGGTCACTAACCTAGGTAATGTTCCTATGAAGTTTGGTCACTAACCTAAGTAATGTTCCTATGAAGTTTGGTCACTAACCTAGGTAATGTTCCTATGAAGTGTGGTCACTAACCTAGGTAAAGTTCCTATGAAGTTTGGTCACTAACCTAGGTAAAGTTCCTATGAAGTTTGGTCACTAACCTAGGTAAAGTTCCTATGAAGTGTGGTCACTAACCTAGGTAAAGTTCCTATGAAGTGTGGTCACTAACCTAGGTAATGTTCCTATGAAGTTTGGTCACTAACCTAGGTAATGTTCCTATGAAGTTTGGTCACTGACCTAGGTAAAGTTCCTATAAAGTTTGGTCACTAACCTAGGTAAAGTTCCTATGAAGTTTGGTCACTAACCTAGGTAATGTTCCTATGAAGTGTGGTCACTAACCTAGGTAAAGTTCCTATGAAGTTTGGTCACTAACCTAGGTAATGTTCCTATGAAGTTTGGTCACTGACCTAGGTAAAGTTCCTATGAAGTTTGGTCACTAACCTAGGTAATGTTCCTATGAAGTGTGGTCACTAACCTAGGTAATGTTCCTATGAAGTGTGGTCACTGACCTAGGTAAAGTTCCTATGAAGTTGGGTTAAAATCCGTTCAGTGGTTCATGAGATATGACGTCCAACGGACCAACAGGTGGACATTTGGCTCCTTCCGTTTATCCCGACTATGTCAAAGGATTTGCAGATAAGCTTGGAAACAGGAAATATTAATACATGAAATAAAGCCGCGCTGTCCACCTTCTGCAACGAGGCTGTAAGTTGTAAACAAGGCTGGGATAACGCTTTATGGGAACAGAACTGCGCACAACGAGACAGCTGTTGCTGTCCCCACTCCACCCTTCCTCACCCTTATCCTCTACCACCCCCCCCCCCAAAAAAAAAAAAAAAAAAAACAACAACAACAACACAGTACAGTGCATGTACATCTACATGATCATGGACAGTCCGTGTGCATAGGGCGCCAAGTCTGCCCTATGATGTACAACTACTACACAGCTCTGTGGAGAGAGAGAGAGAGAGAGAGAGAGAGAGAGAGAGAGAGAGAGAGAAGTCGAAGTCGAAACCTTTAATAGGAGGCAAGGCAAAAGGCAAATTTTATTCCAGAAAAACCCCATTAAGGGCACATGGACATGGTTAAAATAATATACACAAACGTGCAAAATAATTAATTATATAACATTTTAGATTTAAAAAAAAATTAAAACTATTTATTTATACAGCGGGATAGCGTGGGGGTGGGGAGGTGGCAGGGGGAGGTATTGAGTGGGGAAAAGAAGAAAAAAGAACTTGATTGGGGACAACAACTATGAATCATAACTAACAATACAATTCAACCTAAACACATCAATGACAAACTACTGAAATTGTTTTTATTACACATAACCTGTCAACATCAGAACTATATTAATTTTTGACATGGGATAAAAAGGTTACATTTGTTTAATTATTAATTTCATTAGACTTACAAGCTTTAATAATTCTGAATTTTTGTTAGATGACAATAATTCTTGAAATTTGATGGCATAGGGATATCTATAATAATATGATTTTAATAATTCTCTTCTCGAGTTAAAAAAATGTGAACACAAAAATAAATAATGAAACTCATCACTAAGATCGCCACTTACAGCTAGTCCTTAATAAAATTGTAAAAGAAAAAAAAAGAAGAAAAAAAAAATTCAGAACAAACAAAATAATTAACATAAAATTGATTGCAAACTAACACAAACCTTAACAATGGTAGGAATTTAAAAAAATTACTAAGAAAATTAATGTACCGAAATACACATACTCCCTCCCCCCACCTTCCTCCAATACCCCTTTCCTACTCCCACTTTCCCCACCCCCTCCACCACAACCACACACATACACAAGCTAATTCACACATGAACAAATTAAACTGTCGCAAGATAGGAAAGAACAAAATGTATACAATCATCTTAAATATTAGGAGCAAGGGAAAATATAAAAAATGTGGATTCTAATTTTAAACAATGTTAATAATTTACTTTCCTTGATCTCTTGTGGGAGAGAATTCCACATACTTGAACCAGAATATGACAGAGATGTTTTAAATATGTCTAAGCGTGGTTCTGGCAAGGTTAAATTATGTCTGAAAATTGAATAACGAGATGAAGGCTTGCTAAAAAGTACTTTTAAATAATCAGGAGCTCTATTGTTTAGTATTTTGTACATTAAAACGGTTTTATTGTAATGAATGTGTTTGTTAAAGGGTAGCATACCAGCTACTTTTAATTTTGAATCAGTTTTGATGGAAGTGTTGGAGATAAGTAATTTTGCAGCCCTGCGGTGAATAGAATTATTTTTTTTTCCCATATTGTTGATGCATAATCAATGTGATGTTTGAAATAAGACTATTCTGCTGAAACTGGCTAGGTTTATGAAAATAATAATGGATAGCTTTAGAACGTAATATAATGATTTGTAATATTAATGATAGTAATAATAGGGATTTTTTTTCAGTAATGACAATATAAATACCCAATACCAGTGTGTACCCCCCCCCTTCTCCCCTTCTTTATCACCCAATCTTGCGAGAGAGTGCGTGCGATTTGTGATCAGCTTGTGTGGACATAAGTTTTATGTAGTATGCTTGTGTTGTGTGATAATAATGAATGTGTATTTTGTAAATGTTTATTATGTCTCTTAGAATGCGAGTGTGAAAGATTAACTTTTATTTTTGAAAAATATATGTACATATGTATTTTATATTGTATTTTATTATTTTTATGGATATTCTACATGTATGTTTATTTGTATTCATTTTCATTGTATCCAAGTGCCCCAAGGGGTTTTATGGAATAAAACGCTTTTTGACTTTGACTTTGATATAAGCATTATAAAAAAGCTTTTTAGCATCTGCAGTTATGATAGATTGAAGCTTAGACAACATAAATAATTTTGTTGAGAGAGTTTTACAAAGATTTTCAATATGTGAATGCCAACTGAGTTTGTTGTCTACGAGGACGCCTAAAAGTTTATGACTTTCAACCCGTTTAATATTATATTTATTCACACAAAATCAAGAGAAAGCGGTGCCCGCTGATGATTTTGTCTAGTGGTTATTAACATTGCTTTTGATTTAGCTGGATTCAGTGACATATGATTTAACCTGCACCAATCAGCAACATTGTTAAGAACACCTTGTAGAGATTGCTGAATTTCACCTATGTTCCTCCCCTGATTGTGCAATGTCGTGTCATCAGCTAACATATGGCATTCAACAGAATTATCTGAGAGATGTAACGGTAAATCATTAATATAAATACAAAATAAAATAGGACCTAGAACCGATCCTTGAGGAACCCCATGCATTGTATGGCCTACAGAGGAATTTATTCCATGAATATGTACAAATTGCGTACGTTCATAAAGATAGGAACGAAACAAATTTAACGCAACTGAGCCATTGAGGTACAGTTCAAGTTTCTAAAGCAGAATGTGGTGATTGACGAGATCAAAAACTTTGGAAAGATCAAGAAAAACAACTCCTGACAAAGTAGATTTATTCATTGCAGAGAGCCATTTGTCAGTTAAAAGTGCCAGGGCAGTAGAGCAAGAATGGTCAACGTGTGATCATATTATTTTCCCCTTTACCAACAACTGGCCCGCTGGTGTCAGTATAAATCGGTCCAGTAGTCACCTATATGCGAAAGTGTCGTGTGACTATAATCTACAAACAACAACAACAACAACAGCAAGAATGGTGGCTACGGAAAACAGATTGTAGATGATGAAAAAGGCCAAGATCATCCATGTATTTTGTAAGATGAGTGTGAATATGTCGTTCCAGAATCTTTGAAAGTGTAGAGAGCAGAGATATTGGCCGATAGTGATTAAGATCAGAACTGACTTTTGATTTAGGAAGGGGAATAACCTTAGCTTGTTTCCATACAGTCGGAAATATATTTTTTACAATGCATAAATTGAAGATGTATGTAAGGGAATTAATAATATAAGGCAAAGAAATTTTCAAGATCTTATTACTAATTTCATCTGAACCCGCCGAGTTTTTATTTTTAAGTTAAGTTAAGAGAGAGAGAGAGAGAGAGAGAGAGAGGGGGGGGGGGGAGAGAGAGAGAGAAGGAGAATAAGATAGAGGGAAAATAGAAAGAGAGGGAGAGAGAGGACAAATAGCAAGAAAGAAAGGGAGAGAGAGAGAGGAGAAATGGAGAGACAGAAGAAAAAGAGAGGGAGAGAGAGAGAGAGGAGAAATGGAGAGACATAAGAAAAAGAGAGGGAGAGAGAGGAGAAATAGAGAGACAGAAGAAAAAGAGAAGGAGAGAGAGAGGAGAAATAGAGAGACAGAAGAAAAAGAGAGGGAGAGAAACGGACAGAGACATACAAATAAAGATAGACAGAAGGAGACAAACAGACATAGACTAGAGGGAGACATAACCCGAGAGAGAGAGACAGAGAGACCTGCAGATGTCCACCATGAGTACAGTCCCGTACATTGTCATGCGTTGTGAAAGTCAGGCGAGTCCTTTTTTTTCCAGATCCAGCCAACAAAACCAGCAAAGCCTGCAATCAAACCAGCCTTCAAAACATACACACACACTCACACACACTCACACACACACACACCCACCCCCCCCCCCACACACACACAATGGATTTTCTCCATACTAGTAATGAATTACGCCATATGTGTTGGTCAGAGAAGGCAAAACCACAAGATGGTGTAAACACTTAGATCAGTCCTGTGTTATCGTCACATCGCACCTTCGCCGGTTCCGTTACCACACTACAAATCAATAAGACGTAACAGAGGAAACCCAATACAGCGGCTTTTTTTTTCCGTTATAATTATTGATCAACTAATTGATGTTTTAATGAGATTTTATTTTCAGGGGGATAAATGGGTCAGAATTTTAAAAAAGGAAGAAAGGACGACGACGACGACGAAGAAGAAGAAGAAGAAGCAAGAGGGATACGAGGAATGGGAGGAGAAGGACAAAAAAAAACATGCCAACAAAAACAAACACATGCCAACAAAAACAAACACATGCCAACAAAAACAAACACATGCCAGCAAAAAACAAACACATGCCAACAAAAACAAACACATGCCAACAAAAACAAACACATGCCAACAAAAACAAACACATGCCAGCAAAAAACAAACACATGCCAACAAAAACAAACACATGCCAACAAAAACAAACACATGCCAACAAAAACAAACACATGGCAGCAAAAAACAAACACATGCCAGCAAAAACAAACACATGCCAGCAATAACAAACACATGCCAACAAAAACAAACACATGCCAACAGTTGTTTTGGCGCGTTGTCGCACTGTACACTGTTGTCAAATTTACCACACGCGCAAACCTCCCTCTCCTGCATTCTCCCCTCCCCCTCCCCTCTTCCACCTGCATCCCCCACATACACACGCACGCACACAGACACATACACACACATTCACTCTCTCTCTCTCTCTCTCTCTCTCTCTCTCTCTCTCTCTCTCTCTCTCTCTCTCTCTCTCTCTCTCTCTCTCTCTCCTTCGTGACAGGATAGTCGTGACTCTCTGTAATCCTTTCTGTGCATGAGAGGAGACACAAGGGACATAATCGGAAATCCGCATCGATTCCTTCCCTTGCCTTGAGGCAGAAGATCATTCCTTTAGAATCGTTTGATTATTCATTGGTCTGACGAAAATAGATGAAAGCACGCAAGCACGCATGTCCAATACCTACGCCCGCCCGACCACGCACACATTAGACTACGCTCGCGCGAACCACCACCACCACCACCATCACCATCGCCGTCACACACCTTACTGCAGGTGTTAATGAGCTGTGCTCACTTACCTATCACTTGGTAAAGTTGGGATATCAAAAAACAACTGGGTATAACGCTCCATTATGCTTTTTTATTTTTTCAGTCTACATAGGCTACAGAGGGGATGTGCTGCCCGAAAGCGAATGTGGTAGCGAGACGAGATGAACGAGTGTTAACTTCACAATCACCATCTTTATTGTCCTAACTAAACAAGGCAATAACCAATCACGGACCTCTGGAGAAACAAATTAAACAGAGAGAGAGAGAGAGAGAGAGAGATTTTATAACTAAACATGGTCGTAAAGACATAGCCTAAATATTCATTAACCACTTCAACCTTTACACCTTCAAAAACCCACAGTTCACAGGGCCGGACCTGGGAAAAGTTGAGGGGGGGGGGGGGGGGGTTACAGATTCAGCGAAGGCGCGAAGCGCCGAGCCTTCAAGGGGGGTCCGGGGGCATGCCCCCCCTGAAATTTTTTTTCAAGGATGCAAATGGTGCAATCTGGTGCAATCTGAACCTTGAAAAAGCCATTTATGATGGTCTGGGACTTTGAGCTTTTTAAACAAATTGAACTGACAAACTCTGGGGTACAAAAATAATCATCTGCCCGTCCCTTAAAAAAACAACAAAAAAACACACACACACGAACATTTATTTATCAGCAGAGATGTTTTGTATACTATTATTATTCACTACATTTTGTTGATCGTTAACAGTATAAAGCTTTACCTTGTAATTTATGAACATCACCGCCCTGCTTTCACTTTCAGTCTTGCTGCACTAGGTTCCTCGGCATTAGTACCATTTGTGAATTGTATCTTCTGGCAAAACAGTTCACTGCCTCTTTGAAGTCAATATCAACATCCCTGTGCACTTTCAGTAAAGCAAGTCCATTGAGTCTATGTTGCCCCATTGTAGAGCGCAGGTAGTTTTTCAGGTTGCGCAACTGACTGTTTGAACGCTCACACTCGGCAGTAGTGACAGGCAGGGTGCAAAGGTTCTTTAGCATGATGAACAGGTTGGGATAAAAATCCCTGTCACAATGTTTCAGTGCTTCTGATGCCGTGGATGGGATGATAGCTGTCGCATTCTCAGCAGCACTTCGCCATTTGCAAACCCACCTTTGGTATTCTGCATCAAGGGTAGCGTTGTCTGGTAGATCAGACTCCCACAACATTGCCAGTGTCTTCACCCCTTCTGGAACCTGCATGAAACCATCCTGGTTGTCTATTAAAGTGCTTGGCACCAGACAGAGACCATCAACTGCTAGGTCAGCATTTTTGAACCTCGAGTCCAATTCGATTGACAGGTGTTCCAAGAAAGGAATGGCAATGCTAATCTTGAAATATTCTTCTGGAGTGGCCGCAGTTGGTTGTCACGGAGAGTCTGTCGGGATGCTTGACGAGGAACAATAACATCAGTTGTCAAAGCATTCGCCATTTTGCTGACTTCACCGAACCAGGCAACGAACGCTGTGTCGACATCTCTTCTAATAGAAGACATGCAGTTACTGACCGCTTTGATTTCCCTGTAGGCATCGACAACATCTTTTGTCCTTTTCTGCAGCTTCACTGTCAAGGGTTTTAAGTAACGCAAACAATTGCGGACGACAACGAATGCAACGAGGAAAGCACTGCTGCTCAAGGTGTGGAGAAAGCCAGTTGCCTTGGTCAGTGTCTCACTGTCCCAATTGTCACTGTCTTCACACATTTGTCCCAAACAGTCGTGAACAACCAGAAAGAGAGATGTATAAACCTCCAGTGCTTCATGTTTTTCTACCCATCTTGTTCTGCACAGATCAACAAGCTTTGTTTTTGTCGTGTCAGGCTGAGATGATTCGATGGTATCTTCAAGTTTTCTTTGTCTCTTTGGAGAGTTTGAGAAAAACAGTGACAGTTCCCTCAGTGCTCCCATCATGTTCTTCACTGCAGGCAAGCCGCATGCTTTTTCAAGCTATGGGAAGCACAGTGTCTCAGGTAACAGAATGTAGTTACTTGTGATAAAAGAATCAGTGGTTGAAATTGAGTAGAGTGGAAGAGGATTTATTTTTTTATAGTGCCTAGGGGAGAGGGTTGAAATTTCTCCCCGGATTTACTTATGATTGTAACGTAGCCCCCCCCCCCTCCCCCCCAAAAAAAAATAAAAAAAAAAAAGAGGTACATAGTCAGGCCAGGGGGGGGGGGGGGGGTTACGTAACCCCTGTAACCCCCCCCCCCTAGTCCGGGCCTGGTTCATATTTGGACAAAAATCCCCACTTTTCTAATTACCATAAGTTTTGTTTTCTCAGAGGGAGAGAGAGACAGACAGACAGACAGACAGAGACAGAGAGAGATCCAGAGAAATTGCCAGAGAGAGAGAGAGAGAGAGAGAGAGAGAGAGAGAGAGAGAGAGAGAGAGAGAGAGAGAAGAGAGAGAGAGAGGGGCAAAATGTTTAATTTATATGAGAGAGTTGTGAATATTGTTTGCAACAGCCACAGCTTGCCCTCAAAACAATGAATTAATGAGTAAAGGGAATATAATAGATTTTAATTTTGTTCTCAGATGAAGATGTTACGAAGGCTCGAGTTTTCTCCCCTTCTTTTTGACACCTCTCTCTCTCTCTCTCTCTCTCTCATATCTCTCTCTCTCTCTCTCTCTCTCTCTCTCTCTCTCTCCTTCTCTCTCTCTCTCTCTCTCTCTCTCTCTCTCTTCTCTCTCTCTCTCTCTCTCTCTCTCTCTCTCTCTCTCTCTCTCTCGTCTAATAGATTTTAATTTTGTTCTCAGATGAAGATGTTACGAAGGCTCGAGTTTTCTCTCCCTTCTTTTTGACACCACTCTCTCTCTCTCTCTCTCTCTCTCTCTCTCTCTCTCTCTCTCTCTCTCTCTCTCTCTCTTCTCTCTCTCTCTTTCTCTCGTCTCTCTCTCTCTCTCTCTCTCTCTCTCTCTCTCTCTCTCTCTCTCTCTCTCTCTCTCTCTCTCTCTCTCTTCTCAAATTAAACCGCTAAACAGTCTTCATAAAAGAGCAATCAAGATACTCTATAAGTCTTATAATATAAATACAGATATTCCAACTACTGAGAAATACAAAGAACTCCGAATACTCCCACTTCAAAAACAATTTGTATTTAATACAGCTATCCTTATGTTCAAAATCACACATGGAAAAACACCAGCATATCTTGATATATTTTTTACTAAGCCAATTGTTGGGTATAGACTTTATAATTATAAACTACCCCTCCCTCGCATTGATTTATACAAAAATAGCCTATCATTTAATGGAGCTGCTGTATGGAACTCTCTTCCTCTGGAGTGTAAACATTGCACCACAATATTTTCTTTCAAAAATAACCTATGCAAACATCTGCAAAATTAATTATAAAACTGATATTTTTATATGATAACACAGTTTTTCATGACATTGTAGTATGATAGTAATAGTAATGATGATGATAATAATAATATTAATTATAATTATTATTATTGTTGTTATTATTATTGTTATTATCATTGTTTTTATGATTATTGTTATTTGTATTATTATTATGAGGGTGAGGGATAGGAAGTGGGGGGGGGGTGGTTGCCTAACATTGTTTAAAGATCATGATGAAGATGTTGGTGTGATTGTGTGTGCATGTGTGTGAGTGCATGTGTGTGTGATTGCTATGATTTCCAAGTTAATGTTAAAGGTTATTTATTATGTTAATTTGTTAAGGGACAGATTGGAAGATTAGACTTCTTATTAGTCTAAAATCTTTATCCCTAATAAAAAAAAGTTTCCAAAAAAAAAAGTTTCTCTCTCTCTCTCTCTCTCTCTCTCTCTCTCTCTCTCTCTCTCTCTCTCTCTCTCTCTCTCTCTCTCTCTCTCTCTCTCTCTCTCTGAGCATACAACATTACATTACATGATTATTGCTTTAGGTCCAGCGGACTCTTCCGAGCCAAATCAGGACCGGACAACCCCTGATCCGCATAAAAGATCTGCTGAAACAACCCTAGTGGTAAAACTGAAAGCTCTCCACCAGCCAGTCACTTTACAATAAAGACATCCCACGCAGGGGACGCTGAGGCTGTACTCTAATTTATCGAACCCCCGTTTACAAAAACAAAATAGAATACAAACATCATTATAAATTATCAACAAAACACATACATATAAAATGCCTACATTGCTAAATAATAACATCATAGGAAGCCCTAGTGACCACCTGGCAGAAAGCGTCCAATATTCCCAAGCTGATCCAACAGGCGTCATACACAAATAAGGAGTCTTGTCCCGGAAGAGTTTTCAAGAAAAAATGTAGGTGACTGGTCTAGCAAGGAAGAAGATAGTATAGTAGATTGATAGAACAGAGCAGAAATGAGAAAGAGCAAATGAGAAAGACAGCGACAGTGGGAATTTAAAGCACTAAATTTCCAGAAAGTGGGGATACTATTTATACTGAAACCCCCGGCACCCCAACGGGGGTTCTGAGCATACAAAAAATATGGTACATGTATTTAGAACAGGAGGATTTTTATCCAAATATGTACAATGTTTTTTTGATGGTGTAAAAGTTGAAGTGGTTAATGAATACTGCTATGTCTTTGCGGTTAGGCTTAGTTATACAATTGGTACAAACCATTTGGTTCAAAAAGAAAAAAAAAAGATCAGTATTTAACCTATTACGTGTTTTTCAGAAATTGAAGGAGATGCCTAAAGATAATTTTTTCAATCTTTTTGACTCAAAGATCCAGTCCATTGTGTTTTATGCATCTGAAATGTGGGGTACGTTTAGGATGGATTCTATAGAAAAAATGCCTCTTTCTCTCTGTACCCCTAATGAAATGCTTTACTGTGAATTAGAAAGATTTTCTTTCTATATAAATGCTACCATTTGAAGCCTAAAATATTATTTTCGCCTGCTAGAACTACGTCCAGACCGTCTACCTAAACAAGATTACACTATGCTATTTTAACATGGATAACAATGGAAAACAAAACTGGGCATCTAAAATTCGCCAAATTTTGTCAGTTTGTGATTTTATTTTGTCTGGTTGAAGCAATGTGTTGGAAATGTCACCGTTTTCTTGAAAGAATTTAAACTACGTCTTCAAGACATGTTTAGACCAGAGTGGAATGGTGCCATTCACTCAAAAGAGCGTATTTTGGATCATTTAAATCTGGACCAGAGTAGAATGCTGTCATTCACTCAAAAGAGCGCTATTTTGATCATTTAAATCTGGACCAGAGTAGAATGCTGCCATTCACTCAAAAGAGCGCTATTTTGATCATTTAAATCTGGACCAGAGTAGAATGCTGCCATTCACTCAAAAGAGCGCTATTCATTATTTCGATCATTTAAATCTGGTTTTAAAGAAGAAAGCTACATCACCAAAATTGACATACATTGTTTCCGCGTTGCTCTGACTCAACTCATATTTGGTGTTCTTTTCATCAACTGCAATATGTATAGATAGTCTGAAACAGTCAGTGATAAATATATTATTTGTTGCAAAAACATTATTAAAGATGAACAACACTTTTGGATTAATTGTCCTCTGTATGAAGATTTAAGATCCCGCTTCTTAAGCAACCAACCAAGTAATGTTTCCAATCTCCTGTCATTACACGACAGCAACAGTTACTCTACAGTCAGCAAGTATACATATCACGCCATTTGTAGAAGAAAGAAATTAGCTAAAGCTATTGGTGATAACTATAGATACTTCTAATGCCCATTGTCATTTCCAAGACTGATTAACTAGATAACGCTTTTTGTTTGTCTTAAGATAAGATAATTAAATTGTGGCCTCCTGACTTTTCCCCTCAACTACTTTTTGACAGGTTTATGTGTGTGCGTGGGTGTGTGTGTGGGTGTGTGGGTTTGTGTGTGTGCGTGTGTGTGTGTGTGTGTGTGTGTGTGTGTGTGTGTGTGCGTGGCTAGGTAGAAACGCCGTTACTCTGACATACACTTGAAACTCTACGTACTTTCTTTTGACGGCCCCGTTATTTTGACGTCAAAACAATGTTCCGTTAGGCTTAGGGTTAGGTTAAGGGTTGCGGTTATAGTTAGGGTTTGGGTTAGGGTTCGAGTTAAAAAAAGGGTTATGGATAGCTTCAAAAAATGGAAAATGTCAAAATAATGTTAAAAGTGTCAAAATAATGTATGTAGAGTTTCATGACAGTCATCACAACGTCGTTTCTACACTGTTGTGAGTGTGTGTGTGTGTGTGTGTATGATCAATGCCAGGAAATAGAGAACAGTCTGAACAAGAACAACAGTAAGAAGGCCTATCAGACTGTGAAGCGGCTGACAAGTGTTAAACAGCCCAAGGTCTCCACGATCCAAAGCAAATCTGGCATATGCCTTACAGGAGAACAAGAAGTCTTGGTTAGGGGGAAAGAGCACTGCTCTGACCTTTACAACCATACACCAAACGGAGACTCATCAGTTCTAGCATGTCCCCAGATCATAGAAGAAGAAGAAGGAGGAGAAGAAGAAGAAGAAGAAGAAGAAGAAGAAGAAGAAGAAGAAGAAGAAGAAGAAGAAGAAGAAGAAGAAATCCTCCCAATTCTCCGGGAAGAAGTTGAGGCAGCAGTGCAATCGCTGAAGAAAGGGAAGTCAGCGGGAGTGGAAAACATACCCGCGGAACTGCTTCAAGCAGGAGGTGAAGCGATGATTGACGACCTCACCATAATCTGTAACAAGATCTGGCAGAGTGGGGAGTGGCCTACACCATGGACCCAGTCGCTTGTCATCACTCTTCCCAAAAAAGGTAACCTTCAGGAGTGTGAAAATTACCGCATCATCAGCCTCATCAGCCATCCCAGCAAAGTCCTCCTGAAAAAAATACTCAACAGGTTGAAAGCCCAAGCTGAACAAATCATAGCTGAAGAACAAACAGGATTCAGGGCATGGCGAAGTACCACTGAACAGGCCAATTCACCAGATCATCAGGTTTTGCAAGGACATCCTGCAAGGCACAGTGCAAGGATGTAGAAGAAGAGGGAGACCACAAAAGAGGTGGGAGGACAACATTCGAGAATGAACTGGTTTGACACTGAGCGAAGCCATGAGGGTTGCTGAGGACAGAGAAAGATGAAGTACGAAGGTTAAACGATCATCTATGGTGCCCCTACGACCTCCGAGTTAAGGGATAGGATAGGATAGGATATAACCAAATTTGAAGCGAGAGACGCGGTCAAGGCATAGGAGCTCGCGTGTCCAGATACAAGTGACTCATCACAGGCATAGGCGCTCTCGTGTCCAAATACAAGCGCCTTTGGTGTTATTACAGTCTAGCCACGGGCTCTACCGAGAGCAATATCAAGGGAAGCAACTGCGTTTAAAGGTTTCTTCTATGGTTGTCCTAAGCTCTTTCAAAGGTTGCGTCCCTTTATCTAATTGACCGCTTTGTCGATAACCCTGTCGTTTATACATATATACAAACACATACACACACACAGCCGAGGTTACACAGTATTATCATGACTTTTCCGAAACGCCACATACGTTGTGCTGACAATGGGTCATATTTCGTCCCCATTTTTAAATACTTTGCAGTGTTCGAACCCTAACCCTAACCCTAACACAGCCCTAACCCTAACAAATCATTGTTCTGACGTCAAAACAAGTAGGCATGTCAATACAAGTTATGTAGATGTTCACTGATTTGTCCAAATAACACTGTGTAAACAAGGACACATACACACACACACACACACACTCACACCCACCCACACACACACCCACACCAACACACACACAGAGCCACCAGTTCCCCTCTCCTCATCCCGCCCCACTCTCCCCCCCCCCCCTCACTCCCTTCACAACACGCACACACACACCCCAGCGTTCACCATGGAGAAAATATTGGGCCTTCTGTGAGCGTAGGTTGACCATTGTAAACTGCGACGAGCTGGATGTTAAGTTCACTAATAAGAAGACACGTCATTTTTTTGTTAAATATTTTGAGACTTATCTAGAAATACTTTAAAATAGTCAGGGGTAGTCAGTGCGAACCAAAAGTCGGTCTGTAGGTCTGTCGGTCTGTCAGTCGGTTCATTGGAAGCCACATCTCAAGAAGCACTGGACGGATTTTGACCAAACACCATGGAAACATTACCTATAGGTTAGTGGCCTGCCTCCCGTGCCATCCTACATTCTCTACCGCAAAGCTAAAGGTCAAGGCCACTGGAGTCATTTTATTGCTAGACACGCTTTGCTCAAAATCTCAACAATGGTAAAAGTGATTTTGTTGGATTTTAGTACACTGGTACTTCAACTCATGCTCCATCTTCAGTAGCAGTCCTATTGTCAAACAGTGGGTCAGATCTTCAGTAGCAGTCCTGTTGTCAGACAGTCAGTCAGATCTTCAGTAGCAGTCCTGTTGTCAGACAGTCAGTCAGATCTTCAGTAGCAGTCCTATTGTCAAACAGTGGGTCAGATCTTCAGTAGCAGTCCTGTTGTCAGACAGTCAGTCAGATCTTCAGAAGCAGTCCAGTTGTCAGACAGTCAGTCAGATCTTCAGTAGCACTCTGGTTGTCCAACAGTCAGTCAGATCTTCAGTAAAAGCCCAGTTGTCAGACAGTCAGTCAGATCTTCAGTAGCAGTCCTGTTGTCCAACAGTCAGTCAGATCTTCAGTAACAGTCCAGTTGTCAGACAGTCAGTCAGATCTTCAGTAGCAGTCCAGTTGTCAGACAGTCAGTCAGATCTTCAGTAGCAGTCCTGTTGTCAGACAGTCAGTCAGATCTTCAGTAGCAGTCCTGTTGTCAGACAGTCAGTCAGATCTTCAGTAGCAGTCCTGTTGTCAGACAGTCAGTCAGATCTTCAGTAGCAGTCCTGTTGTCAGACAGTCAGTCAGATCTTCAGTAGCAGTCCAGTTGTCAGACAGTCAGTCAGATCTTCAGTAGCAGTCCTGTTGTCAGACAGTCAAATCTTCAGTAGCAGTCCTGTTGTCAGACAGTCAGTCAGGCTGTCGGTGGGTCACTCCCAATTTTACTTTTTTGTTCAAAACATTTTTTTTGCCTTCTGTCAAGAATAACAAAACTGAAATTCTTCATTGTTCGCCAATACTTGAACTGTTGCTAAGCTGTCTACATCGTTTGTATTTGTACAGTCTCAAAAGGTCAAGGTCATTGTGCATCACCGTTTTCTAAACACTTTTTGCAATGTATTTATGGTTAGGATAGGATAGTTTAGATAGTGGACTATGATAGTTTAGATAGTGGACTATGATAGTTTAGATAGTGGACTATGATAGTTTAGATAGTGGATTATGATAGTTTAGATAGTGGATTATGATAGTTTAGATAGTGGATTATGATAGTTTAGATAGTGGACTATGATAGTTTAGATAGTGGATTATGATAGTTTAGATAGTGGATTATGATAGTTTAGATAGTGGACTATGATAGTTTAGATAGTGGACTATGATAGTTTAGATAGTGGACTATGATAGTTTAGATAGTGGACTATGATAGCTTAGATAGTGGACTATGATAGTTTAGATAGTGGACTATGATAGTTTAGATAGTGGACTATGATAGTTTAGATAGTGGACTATGATAGTTTAGATAGTGGACTATGATAGTTTAGATAGTGGACTATGATAGCTTAGATAGTGGACTATGATAGCTTAGATAGTGGACTATGATAGTTTAGATAGTGGACTATGATAGTTTAGATAGTGGACTATGATAGTTTAGATAGTGGGCTATGATAGTTTAGATAGTGGATTATGATAGTTTAGATAGTGGATTATGATAGTTTAGATAGTGGACTATGATAGTTTAGATAGTGGACTATGATAGTTTAGATAGTGGACTATGATAGTTTAGATAATGGATTATGATAGTTTAGATAGTGGATTATGATAGTTTAGATAGTGGATTATGATAGTTTAGATAGTGGATTATGATAGTTTAGATAGTGGACTATGATAGTTTAGATAGTGGATTATGATAGTTTAGATAGTGGATTATGATAGTTTAGATAGTGGACTATGATAGTTTAGATAGTGGACTATGATAGTTTAGATAGTGGACTATGATAGTTTAGATAGTGGACTATGATAGTTTAGATAGTGGACTATGATAGTTTAGATAGTGGACTATGATAGTTTAGATAGTGGACTATGATAGTTTAGATAGTGGACTATGATAGTTTAGATAGTGGACTATGATAGTTTAGATAGTGGACTATGATAGTTTAGATAGTGGACTATCATTCTTATTTTTCCTTTACTTCGTTAAGGATAAAGCTGAGTCAGAACACCGCCAACTAAAGTAATGTGAAATTGCGTATTTTTCGTCTATGTGTATGAATGTCTGGAAATACATTTCTTTGGCTTGCAATCTTGTTTATACATATTTTGTTAAAAAAAAACAACAACCAACAAACTATCACGCGTCATATCGACGTCACGAACAGGGACCGATACTGTGACGCTAATGATGACAGGAAATACCTTACTTGCGTCACAGAAAGTGACGTATCCCGTGTTCCAAGTTGACGTGTGTGGGACATTCACAAACAATTTTGGCAGTCCCAAGAGTCTAAGTGAGGTGGCTAGTCATAATGAAATGTAAACAGTCAAATGAAAGGAGGAGAAGGAAGAGGAGACGGAAAGGGTTAGAAGGAGGAAGAGGAGAGGGAGGGAGGGTGGGTGGGTGGTGAATAAGAGTGGGGTGGGGAAGGAAGGTGTGAAAGAGGTGGATGCCGACGAGGGTGTTATAGCACTGGGAAAGATGGCTGCGCAGTGAGGCGCAATGACGGCCATCACAGTTCTACCAAAGATAATAGTATAGGTATTAAAAGTCTTGGGTTGTGTTTAATTCCAATGCTGGTGGTATCTGTTGTAGCCAGGAGGGTTATGTTTACCAAATTCAAAGAGGGGGCCTGGCAGCACAGCTGATATTGTGCTGCTTTCCTAGGCCCAAGGTCGCGGATTAGAACCCCGGATGGAACGAACTTACGTGACTTAGGTACGAGACTTTTCAGGACACTGAGGGCTTTTTCAGGTACTCCAGGTCATCGTGTTGTCCAATTTTATCAGTACAACTTATGTTAATCTGATGGATAAAAATTGATACAACAAGTTGTTTGATGGCTTGTGTGATGGTCTGTCTACACTGGCTCCCAGTTGAACAACGAATTAAATATAAAACTTCATGTCTTTGCTACCACATCATCTCTGGAACTGCTCGTAGCTATCTTTCCGGATTTTTGACTATGTTCCTTCTCGCTCTCTCCGCTCGTCTGCAGATGATATGATGTTCCGTGTACCAAGATACGACAAGGTGAGACACGGTGGTCGAGCCTTCAGTTTCTTCTCCGTTCGGACCTGGAACTCGCTACCTCGGTCCGTCCGTCACAGTCCTTCACTGGCGTGTTTTAAAATGAACTTGAAGACATCTTTTTAGAGAGGCCATTTCTTAGGCGCCATGAGTGAGTATTTTTGGGTTTAGGGATGTGCGTGGCTGCGTGTTATCGACCAGTGTACGCATGAAGTGTTTTCCAAATTTATTAAAGAAAAAAAGTAATTAATTCATGGGTTTGGCTTAACTACTGCCAGTCTATGTTTGTGAGAGAGAGAGAGAGAGAGTGTGTGTGTGTGTGTGTGTGTGGGTGTGCGTGTGTGTATGCGTGTGTGTATGCGTGTGCGTGTACTGCCAGTCTGTATGTGTGTATGAGTGGGTTTGTGTGTAAGTTGTATGTGCATGTTTGTGTTTTTAAGTGATTTTTTTTTCAACTTTTCTCCCCTTTCAACACCCATCGTCATGTTCCACTTTCCACACTCTACAATAACCTCTTTCCACGTTCTAGTCTCCTCTTTCCACACTCTACAATCACCTCTTTCCACACTCTACAATCACCTCTTTCCACACTCTACAATCACCTCTTTCCACACTCTACAACCACCTCTTTCCACACTCTAGTCTCCTCTTTCCACACTCTACAATCACCTCTTTCCACACTCTACAATCACCTCTTTCCACACTCTACAATCACCTGTTTCCACACTCTACAGTCTCCTCTTTCCACGTTCTACAATCACCTCTTTCCACACTCTACAATCACCTCTTTCCACGCTCTAGTCTCTTCTTTCAACAATCTACAATCACCTCTTTCCACGCTCTAGTCTCTTCTTTGGTGAAAAAAACGTAAACTCCGATGGTATGGCCATGTCACCAGATCATCAGGTCTTGCAAAGACCATCCTGCAAGGCACAGTGCAAGGAGGTAGAAGAAGATGGAGACCGAAAAAGAAGTGGAAGGACAACATTCGAGAATGGACTGGTTTGACACTGAGCGAAACAATCAGGGTTGCTGAGGACAGGGAAAGATGGAGTACGCTGGTTAAACGATCATCTGTGGTGCCCCTACGACCTCCGAGTTATGAGATAGAATAGGGATAGGGATCTTGCTTTGAATATTCTACAAGTGATAGCATCCATTTATTATTACGTTTAGTTTTGAGTGGTTTCTATCTTGTTTTGAATATTCTACATGTAGTCTACATTTAGACTTTGGAAATCGCCAAATTGTAAGAATGAATGATGTTTATTTTTAAAATAAGAATGGTGATTTTTTAAAAAAAGTGATTTTTAGAGATACAAATGGTTATATCTTACACACACACAAACACACACCCCCACGCACACACACACACACACACACACACACACACACACACACACACACACACACACACACACACACACAGAGGATACGCCAGCATTAAGAGTAAATAATGAAGCAATGATAAAAATAGCTCTAAAGTTTATTATTTGAAATATAAGTATATATAATTATGATGTTTTTGAGTGCATTAAGGAGTAGACCAATAACAACAGCAACAATATATTAATAATAATAATAATAATAATAATAATAATAATAATAATAATAATAATAATAATAATAATAATAATAATCTATATATGTGTTGCCGCATGACAAAACCCGGCTAAAGACGCCAGGATTGATTCGCTGCTACAGCCGTAAAACACTAAAAATAGGCTACCCCATCAATTTTGAGATTTTTGCCTCTTTGTCTTTATTTAAGACTTTTCTTTAATATCCCAAACGGATTTTGTTCAAAAATTACTAAAACATTGTTTATTTTGTTGATTTTGATAAGGGTGTTGATCACAACTTGCTAAAACAATGGCACTAATTGACCTCCGATACCCCAACTTTTCTTGTCCGACTATGAAGGGAAATCCCCAATGTGGATTGATATATAACGTATGGAGAGTGAAAAGTCCCTATTGGTACTACGTTTTGGTACATAAAAGTGTGTGGCGTATGAATTTTTCATGAAATTCCTTGTTCCGAAGCTTGCTTGTGACACAAGTTGTGTTCGAATGTGTCTCTAACCGGGTCGTGAAAAACTGAAGTGTTTCCTATAGATTTTCGACGATTTTTAGTTCAAAGTGAATTTTTTAATGTAGATAAACTAATCATACATCTATTTCAAGTGTTTTCTTGCAATATTTATGTTGCATTTGTTAGAAACAATTTGTCAAAGTAAGTGACCGATTCTTTTTGGAAACCGGAAGTGATGGCTTCGTCTCCAGCGTCAGTAGATGTGTCGTCTGCTAGAGTAGCTAGGGCCTTGAATCGACCCGGTTTTGCTTCTGAAGAGCTCCAAGACCTGCTTTCAGACTATTTTTATGATGGTGCCAGTGGGAACTGTGATGAGGATTATGATTCTGACGAGCAGAAGCTTGATCCCGTTATTAAACGATACTGTTTGTTTTCATTCAATGATTCATGTTTCGTAGGCCTCTTCGCTATTGGCGTGTCTTTAATAATCCGTCATTCTACTTGCATAGATTTAGGTAAAGGTTGAAAAGGCGATATCAGTGAAAGAATTATAGTAGGAGTGTGGAAAATATTTCAGTAGTATATTTTGTTGGGTGGAGGTGGGGTGGGGTGGTTGAAAAGGTAAGTAGTCTGGCCTGCATTCAATATTACTAGCATGACAAGTTGACTATGTTCTCAGTATTTATTATTGTTGGTTTGTCTGTTTTAGGAAATGAACATGAGGACTATTTACCAAATTACTAGTAATTAGTATTTGCTTTGATATTTGTGTTTATTTAAACTTTATAGAGCAAAATGACATGTTATTTTGATTTACACCTGTGACGCGACAGATTTATTCGACGTGCGGAAGGGAGTGGAGAATCGGGGAATTATTAAAGCTTGATTATTAGGACTGAAAACTACCTAATGAAACTTTTGTTTTAGGTTTGTAATCTTTGTTTGACTATTTGAACTGAGCTGATGTAGCTGCTTGCAATTAAACAAAAGATTACTTGACGGACAAGGGATTTAAGAGGGGGGGGGGAGGGAGGGGGCATTATGATAGGGTTTATTTTAGAAAAATGATTGATTCAGGCCATGTTCTTGATAAATTATTATGTGTTTGAGTTATTATAGACTTGCTAAACACTTGTTTTATTTCTAATATGTTTAAAAACACTATGCATTATGGATGGGTACAGAATAAAATTGTGCGTACTGTTTTAATTTGTTTATGTTCAGTATTGTGTGAATGGTGTATAATGTGAATTTTCTCATCTTATCTCAACTCACTGCCATATTGCTGCCATCTTCCTGATTGTTTTGATACCAAATACATGCATGGGAAAATTCTGGTTGTGAAGTAATGATCATTTTACAATTCAAAACTTTGAAGGCAATTTCTGGAAATTAGCCCCCGAGAAAATAAAATATTAAAAAAAATCATAAAACATCAACCAATAAAGATAAAACAATTCTGTTTTTTGCATTTTGAAGATTATTTTTAGTACTTTGTTAATAAATAAATAAGTAATTTGTCATATTTTGACACTTTAGCCTGGTTTTCTCATGCTGCAACACATATATAAATTGCTTAGCCGGAAGTCCTTCTTCGCCGTTACTAAATAAATCAAATTGAGGTTTCAGCATGTTTTCCCATATAGACCAAAAAATTCATCGTTGTTCTACGAAGCCTTGGTAGCGTAGTGGGTTAATCGTTCGCCTAAGGTTTCGGGCGACCCAAGATCAATACTCACGCGGGCCATATTTTTTTTAAGTTTTTTTTTTTTTTTTTACACTACAATATGGCTATTTTTTTTAAATTTAGACTTTTTACCTTTAATTTATTATTATTATTATTATTATTATTATTATTATTATTATTATTATTATTATTATTAATAAACTAATAATAATAATAATAATGGATATTTTTTTAAATTTAGACTTTTTACCTTTAATTTATTATTATTATTATTATTATTATTATTATTATTATTATTATTATTATTATTATTATTATTATTAATAAACTAATAATAATAATAATAATGGATATTTTTTTTAATTTAGACTTTTTACCTTTAATTTATTATTATTATTATTATTATTATTATTATTATTATTATTATTATTATTATTATTATTATTATTATTATTATTAAACTAATAATAATAATAATAATAATAATAATAATAATAATAAATTATTATTATTATTATTATTATTATTATTATTATTATTATTATTATTATTATTATTATTATTATTATTATTATTATTATTATTATTATTATTAGTAGTAGTAGTAGTAGTAGTAGTAGTAGGCCTGCTGTGTGCTCAAAACCAGCGAAATCGTTTTAGCCGACATTTCCTTACCGAACGTTTAACCGTTTCTGAGATAAATAAATAAACAAAATGTCCACAAACTGTAATAGCCTCATTCCGCGCGCTTCCATTAAAAATCAAATTGAGGTTTCAGCATGTTTTCCCATATAGACCAAAAAATTGATGGTATTTCTAGGAAGCGTTGGTAGCTTAGTTAGTAAAACCATTCGCCTACCGTGCAGTGCGACCGAAGGTCAAATCTCACCCGGCCCCTTATTTTTTTATTTTTTTTTTTAGTACACTAAAATATGGATATTTTTCTTTTTAATTTAGACTTTTTACCTTTAATTTATTATTATTATTATTATTATTATTATTATTATTATTATTATTATTATTATTATTATTTATAAACTAATAATAATAAATTATTATTATTATTATTATTATTATTATTATTATTATTATTATTATTATATCTTATATCAAATTTTCTTTTAAAACCTTGGTGTTTTTTATGATTTCTATTTGTATTATTCTATAATCAATATTATTATTATTATTATTATTATTATTATTATTATTATTATTATTACTTATAAACTAATAATAATAATAATTATTATTATTCTTATAATAACAATTATACTATCTTATATCAAATTTTATTTTAAAACCTTGGTGTTTTTTCTGATTTCTATTTGTATTATTCTATATTCATTATTATTATTATTATTATTATTATTATTATTATTATTATTATTATTATTATTATTATTATTATTATTATTATTATTATTATTATTATTATTACTACTACTACCAAGGATCGGGATGGGGTGGTACGTGTAGGTAAAAGGGGGCTACGGGTAGGTTTAAAGAAGCATGGGTAGGTATAACGGGGATACGGGTATCTATAAGGGGGTATGGTGATGGTCGATTCCTTTCATCCATACCTGCGAAACGATCAATGGGGAAGTATCAAGGAGGGTACAGTTAGGAACCAAGGGGGTATGGAAGGAATCAAGGGGGTATGGGGAGGTATCAAGTGGGTTCGGGGAGGTATCAAGGGGGTATGATGAGGCATCATGGGGGGGGGACGGGGAGATATCAGGGGGGGGGGTATGGTGAGGTATCAAGGGGGATATGGGGAGGTATCATCGTCCAAATGAAACTCGCAGACAAAAGTTCTCTCTGTCTACATTTTAAACAGCATCATGTGTACCCTGGCTTGCCAGGGTACAAAAACCACTAGTAATAATAATAATAATAATAATAATAATAATAATAATAATAATAATAATAATAATAATAATAATAATATTAATCATCATCATCATCATCATCATATCATCATCATCATCATCATCATCATCATCATCATCATCATCATCATCATCATCATCGTTAGCGCATGCATTCTGTCTAAATTAGATTATTGTTATTCACTCCTCGTGGGTTGCAAACTGAAAGTCCTTAGACCTCTCCAGCAAGTCCAAAACTCTGCAGCTAAACTCATCTTTAAAGCACGAAAATCACAGAATTGCACGTCTCTCTTTCAAGAACTACACTGGCTCCCAGTTGAACAACGAATTAAATATAAAACTTCATGTCTTTGCTACCACATCATCTCTGGAACTGCTCGTAGCTATCTTTCCGGATTTTTGACTATGTTCCTTCTCGCTCTCTCCGCTCGTCTGCAGATGATATGATGTTCCGTGTACCAAGATACGACAAGGTGAGACACGGTGGTCGAGCCTTCAGTTTCTTCTCCGTTCGGACCTGGAACTCGCTACCTCGGTCCGTCCGTCACAGTCCTTCACTGGCGTGTTTTAAAATGAACTCGAAGACATCTTTTTAGAGAGGCCTTTTCTTAGGCGCCATGAGTGAGTATTTTTGGGTTTAGGGATGTGCGTGGCTGCGTGTTATCGACCAGTGTACGCATGAAGTGTTTTCTAAATTTATTTTAAAAAAAAATTAATTAATTCATGGGTTTGGCTTAACTACTGCCAGTCTGTGTTTGTGAGAGAGAGAGAGAGAGAGAGAGTGTGTGTGTGGGTGTGCGTGTGTGTATGCGTGTGTGTATGCGTGTGTGTATGCGTGTGCGTGTACTGCCAGTCTGTATGTGTATATGTGTGTATGAGTGGGTTTGTGTGCAAGTTGTATGTGCATGTTTGTGTTTTTAAGTGAGTTTTTTTTCAACTTTTCTCCCCTTTCAACACCCATCGTCATGTTCCACTTTCCACACTCTACAATAACCTCTTTCCACGCTCTAGTCTCCTCTTTCCACACTCTACAATCACCTCTTTCCACATTCTACAATCACCTCTTTCCACACTCTACAATCACCTCTTTCCACACTCTACAACCACCTCTTTCCACAATCTAGTCTCCTCTTTCCACACTCTACAATCACCTCTTTCCACACTCTACAATCACCTCTTTCCACACTCTACAATCACCTCTTTCCACACTCTACAGTCACCTCTTTCCACGTTCTACAATCACCTCTTTCCACACTCTACAATCACCTCTTTCCACGCTCTAGTCTCTTCTTTCCACAATCTACAATCACCTCTTTCCACGCTCTAGTCACTTCTTTCCACACTCTACAATCACCTCTTTCCACACTCTAGTCTCCTCTTTCCACACTCTACAATCACCTCTTTCCACGCTCTAGTCTCCTCTTTCCACACTCTACAATAACCTCTTTCCAAACTCTACAATAACCTCTTTCCACACTCTACAGTCACCTCTTTCCACGCTCTACAGTCTACTCTTTCCACACTCTACAGTCTTCTCTTTCCACACTTTACAGTCTCCTCTTTCCACGCTCTACAGACTCCTCTTTCCACGCTCTACAGTCTCCTCTTTCCACGCTCTACAGTCTCCTCTTTCCACGCTCTACTTTCCACGCTCTACAGTCTTCTCTTTCCACACTCTACAGTCACCTCTTTCCACGCTCTACAGTCTCCTCTTTCCACACTCTACAGTCTCCTCTTTCCACGCTCTACAGTCTTCTCTTTCCACACTCTACAGTCTTCTCTTTCCACACTCTACAGTCTCCTCTTTCCACGCTCTACAGTCTTCTCTTTCCACGCTCTACAGTCTTCTCTTTCCACGTTCTACAGTCTCCTCTTTCCACGCTCTACAGTCTTCTCTTTCCACGCTCTACAGTCTCCTCTTTCCACCCTATACAGTATTCTCTTTCCACACTCTACAGTCTTCTCTTTCCACACTCTACAGTCTCCTCTTTCCACGCTCTACAGTCTTCTCTTTCCACGCTCTACAGTCTCCTCTTTCCACGCTCTACAGTCTCCTCTTTCCACGCTCTACAGTCTCCTCTTTCCACGCTCTACAGTCTTCTCCTTTCACGCTCTACAGTCTCCTCTTTCCACGCTCTACAGTCCTCTCCTTTCACGCTCTACAGTCTTCTCTTTCCACGCTCTACAGTCTTCTCTTTCCACGCTCTACAGTCTTCTCTTTCCACGCTCTACAGTCTTCTCTTTCCACGCTCTACAGTCTCATCTTTCCACGCTCTACAGTCTCCTCTTTCCACACTCTACAGTCTACTCTTTCCACGCTCTACAGTCTTCTCTTTCCACGCTCTACAGTCTTCTCTTTCCACGCTCTACAGTTTCCTCTTTCCACACTCTACAGTCTCCTCTCTCCACGCTCTACAGTCTTCTCTTTCCACACTCTACAGTCTCCTCTTTCCACACTCTACAGTCTCCTCTTTCCACGCTCTACAATCTTCTCTTTCCACACTCTACAGTCTCCTCTTTCCACCCTATACAGTCTTCTCTTTCCACACTCTACAGTCTTCTCTTTCCACGCTCTACAGTCTTCTCTTTCCACACTCTACAGTCTTCTCTTTCCACACTCTACAGTCTTCTCTTTCCACGCTCTACAGTCTTCTCTTTCCACACTCCACAGTCTCCTCTTTCCACACTCTACAGTCTTCTCTTTCCACGCTCTACAGTCTCCTCTTTCCACACTCTACAGTCTTCTCTTTCCACACTCTACAGTCTTCTCTTTCCACACTCTACAGTCTTCTCTTTTCAAGCTCTACAGTCTTCTCTTTCCACACTCTACAGTCTTCTCTTTCCACGCTCTACAGTCTTCTCCTTTCACGCTAATGTCTCCTTTTCCTTCCCCAAGCACCCCTTCATTGTTCCTTTCATCTCGTTATATCTGTGTTAACTCCCCTTAAGCGTATTATTTAAATTTGAATTTAGAACATTTATTTTTAAATAAATATGCATAATATACATTTTACCAAAATTTTTAATTGTAATGTTAAATTCTACTCAAGGTATTTTTCACTTTTCCAATGTTGAATATTTTGACTTTTTCTCACGTATTACTATGGCTGCTTTCTAAATATCATTTAATTGTTTCTGACGTATTATTATTGCCCTTTTCTAAATATCATTTCATTGTTTCTCGCGTATTATTATTGTTGCTTTCTAAATATCATTTCATTGTTTCTGACATATTACTATTGCTGTTTTCTAAATATCATTTCATTGTTTCTCACGTATTATTATTGCTCCTTTCTAACTATCATTTCATTGTTTGTTGGACTTGTGTTGGGAAGTGTTGCTTTGTAGGTGTTGTCGGCCTGAGGAAGATCTCAGCTCCAACATGTGCACTGTGTTGTGTTGTTTTTGTTGTCCACATTAGTTTTCTGTTGGCTTATGTACACGTGTGTTTCTCATTATTGTTTTATGAGGCGTTCAATGCTGACCTTAATAAAGCAGGACGTGAACCTGACCATTGTATTTTACCTCTAGCACAAATACACTTGCTCTTCGGACAATTAATAATAATAATAATTATCATCATCATCATCATCATCATCATCATCATCATCATCATCATCATCATCATCATCATCATCATCCCATTAGTGGTATAATTGTGGACTATAAAAGAGGTTTTTGCGTTTCAATTCAATCAGGAGGTTAATAACAACAGGGTCACGTGATGCTACCACAGCAGACTACTCAAAAGAGCGTCGTCAAGGGAAATAACTGGCTTTAAATGAGAAGATAACTCCTGGGACACTTCCTCTTTCACTTTAATGCAATCCCATAAGTCCTTTTATTTCCTCTTTCTGTTCAGACCTCTGCTGTTCTTTTATCTTCTTTTGTGTCAGCCTGGTTTTTGCGTTGGTATTTCGGAGTGTGTGTATGTGTGTTGTTGTTGTTGTTGTTGTCGTCGTTGTCGTTGTTGTTGTTGTTGTTGTTGTTGTTGTTGTTGTTCTTCTTCTTCTTCTTCTTCTTCTTCTTCTTCTTCTTCTTCTTCTAGACTTCTTCTTCTTCTTCTTGTTTATCTTCGTCTTTTTATTTTTTTATAAATAGTGTCCCCATTTTGTGGAAATTTAGTGCTTTAAATTACTACTGTTTGTGTCATTCCTATTTTTTCTTTCTCGTTCCTAATCTGCTCTATCAATCTACTATCTTCTTTGCTAGACCAGTAACCTACCTTTTTTTCTTGAAAACTCTCACAAAACTCCTCGTTTGTGTATAATAATAATAATAATAATAATGATAATAATAATAATAATAATAATAATAATAATAATAATAATAATAATAATAACAATAATAATAATAATGGATATTTATATAGCGCTATTATTTGTCTTTTTATAGACAAGCGCATAGCGCTTTACATGAAAAGAAAGAAACAAACATGAAACAACTTACAATATTGCATTAGAAATTATACAATGAGAACAAAAATAAAACCACACACAAAATCAAACAAAATACATAAAGTTAACTTTCTGCAAACAAGTCATCACAATCACAGCAAATCCACAAGCATAGCCAAAAGCAGAACAAATGTGAGCTGCGGCTAGGGTCTATAGAATGAAGGATTTGGTCAGGATAGTAGAGTTTGAAGAGGTGAGATTTTAGAGCTTGCTTGAATAAAGGTGTGGTCTGCTTGTGTCTGATGTTGGCAGGAAGAGTGTTCCATTGTCTGGGTGCACAATGGGTGAATGCCCGTTCTCCGTACATTTTTTTATGCAGTGTGTGCGAGAGTCAGAAGAAGAGCGAAGAGTGCGAGAAGGGACATAGACAGACAGCAGATCTGACAGGTATGAAGGGCAGGTTCCAAAGAAGAAATTGTGGACCAGTACGGAGAGTTTGTATTTAATGCGGGCCTCTATGGATAGCCAATGAAGCTTACGGAATAGTGGAGTGATGTGATCGCGGTTTTTTGCCCTGAAGACTAGCCTAGCAGCACAATTCTGGACTTTTTGAAGTTTCTCTATGAGATGACTCGGGCAGGAAGCCAGTAGGGCATTACAATAGTCTAGCCTAGACAAGACTAAAGCACAGACTAAGGTGATGGTTGCTTGAAGGGTTCAGTAGCAGCGAATGTAGCTGATCTGACGCAAGGCAGCATATGCTGATTTACAAACTTGTGCAATATGGAAATCAAGCATCATGTCACTCGACATAAAAAAGCCTAGATTTCTAGCCGTCTGAGAGAAAGAGATTTCATGCTCTCCTACACTTACAGTTGTAGGCAAGGTGCAAGCTAAGGCAGTTCTGGTCTTTTTGAACAGGAGAACCTCTGTTTTATCATCATTGAGCTTTAACTTGTTTTGTTTCATCCAGGATCGGACATCAGAAATGCAATTCTGTACAGTCTAGACATTGGCATCGATTTGTACCGGAAGACTTGATTTTAAAAGCTGAGTATCGTAAGCAAAAGCTTCAACATTTGCATCGTGTTTTTGAATCAGTTCGAGCAAAGGCTTTGTGTACATCACGAAGAGAATCGGTCCAAGAACTAACCCCTGCGGCACACCTTAAGTCAAGTTTTCCTTCTTTGAGAGCACCTCAGCAATGCTGACAGTTTGCGTACGACCTTGGAGGTATGACTTGAACCAGGCCAAGGCATTCCCTGAAACTCCAAACTGCGACGCGAGAGGTTCGAACAGAATATTGTGGTCTACAGTGTCGGAGGCAGCCGATAGATCAAGAAGTGTTAGAAGAGATAAGTTGCCTTTGTCCAGAGCAAGGCAGCAGAATATCACATGTGAATTTGAGTAATGCTGTCTCGGTGCTATGAGAGGTGCGATATGTGGTCTGTTGGGTCAGCTTGGGGATATTGGAAATGGTCACTAGGACTTTCAATGGTATTATTATTTAGCAATGTAGGCATTTCATATGTATGCTTTTAGTTAATATTTTATAATAATGTTTATATTCTTCTTTTTTTAAACGGGGGTTCGAAAAATTAGAGTACAGTTTCATCGTCCCCTGCAAGGGATGCCTTTATTGTAAAGTGACCGGCTGGTAGAGTGCCTTCAATGTTAACATTACCATTAATTCAGATACTGATAGACATGTATGTGTGTTTGTGTGTGTGTGTTTGTGTGTAGGTGTGTGTGTTTTCCAATTTCAAGGCCTTGTTGACTTTGGCGGAAAACGGGGTTACCCTAAAATTGGTGTTGCTACGACATGAAACAAGTGGTAATGCTACGACATGAAACAAGTGGTGTTGCAACGACATAAAACAAGTGGTGTTGCAACGACATGAAACAAGTGGTGTTGCTACGACATGAAGCAAGTGGTGTTGCTACTACATCAAACAAGTGGTGTTGCTACTACATCAAACAAGTGGTGTTGCTACGACATGAAGCAAGTGGTGTTGCTACTACATGAAACAAGTGGTGTTGCTACGACATGAAACAAGTGGTGTTGCTACTACATGAAACAAGTGGTCTTGCTACGACATGAAGCAAGTGGTGTTGCTACTACATGAAACAAGTGGTGTTGCTACGACATGAAACAAGTGGTGTTGCTACTACATGAAACAAGTGGTCTTGCTACGACAGGAAAAAAGTGATGTTGCTACTACATGAAACAAGTGGTGTTGCTACTACATGAAACAAGTGATGTTGCTGCTACATCAAACAAGTGGTGTTGCTACTACATGAAACAAATGGTGTTGCTACTACATGAAACAAGTGGTGTTGCTACATGAAACAAATGGTGTTGCGGGCTACATGAAACAAGTGGTGTTGCGGGCCACATCAAGCAAGTGGTGTTGCGGGCTACATCAAACAAGTGGTGTTGCTACTACATGAAACAAATGGTGTTGCTACTACATCAAACAAGTGGTGTTGCTACTACATGAAACAAATGGTGTTGCTACTACATCAAACAAGTGGTGTTGCTTCATGAAACAAGTGGAGTTGCGGGCTACATGAAACAAGTGGTGTTGCGGGCCACATCAAACAAGTGGTGTTGCGGGCTACATCAAACAAGTGGTGTTGCGGGATACATCAAACAAGTGGTGTTGCGGGCTACATAAAGCAAGTGGTGTTGCTACTACAACAAACAAGTGGTGTTGCAGGTTACATGAAGCAAGTGGTGTTGCGGGCTACATCAAGTAAGTGGTGTTGCGGGCTACATCAAACAAGTGGTGTTGCGGGCTACATCAAACAAGTGGTGTTGCGGGCTACATCAAACAAGTGGTGTTGCGGGCTACATCAAACAAGTGGTGCTGCGGGCTACATCAAAACTAAAGTTGGAATTGGCAATGTCTGTTCCATGTCTGTTATATGTCTGTTCAATGTCTGTTCTATGTCTGTTCAATTTCTGTTCTATGTCTGTTCTATGTCTGTTTAATGTCTGTTCAATGTCTGTTCTATGTCTGTTCAATTTCTGTTCAATGTCTGTTCTATGTCTGTACAATTTCTGTTCAATGTCTGTTCTATGTCTGGTCTATGTCTGTTCTGACGGGGAGTGATTTTCCAGTTTGAACGGTACACCAATACCACACTCCTGTGACCTTTGACCTTTGACCTTATTTTTGATTGAACCCCGCGGCGTCAAGAGTGCGTCTTTAGTATGTGGGGTAGGGAAGGGTAAGGTAGGGTAGGGTAGGGTGGGGGAAGGTAGGGTATGGTAGGGTAGGGTAGGGTAGGTTGAGATAGGGTAAGGTAAGGTAGGGTAAGGTAAGGTAGGGTAAGGTAGGGTAGGGTAATGTGGTGTATGGTATTGTAGCGTAAGGTAGGGTAGCGCGTAGGGTAGAGAATTGAAAGGTAGGGTAGGGAAGGGTAAAATAGAGTAGTGTAGGGAAAGGTAGGGTATGGTAAAATAGAGTAGGGTAGGGAAAGGTAGGGTAGGGAAAGGTAGGGTAGGGTAAGGTAGGGTAGGGTAAGGTAGGGCATGGTAGAGTAGGGAAATGTAGGGTAGGAAAGGATAGGTTTGGGTTGGGTAAGTTAGAGTAGAGTAGGGTAGGGTAGGATAGGGTAAGACAGGGTAGGGTAGGGTAGGGTAGGGTAGGATAGGGTAAGACAGGGTAGGGTAGGGTAGGGTGGGGTAGAGTAGGGCTATTGTATCAACCTAAAACGAAAAACCTTAGCGAGCAATTCTGTTGTGGGTTTGGGTTCTTATCGGTAGATGCTATCTTTGAGCGCCGGAGTGGTGGCCAGCAGTTGCTACAGACAGTCACAAAACAGGGAATTTAGTGATGACAAAAAAATCTTTCGAAAGAGCTATTTTTTGTCGTAAACTTTTTTTTATCATTGGTGCGACACTCACTGTGAATGTTAAACGGATGTGACCATGGGGCGTGGTCAAAGTGGGTATGTTTGGCTTGATCCACAACACTGGCAAAATACCATTCAACATCAAGAAGTTCTGCAAGCAAAGTCTTCTCTCTTTCTTTTCCGCCTCTCTCTGTCTTCCTTCCTTGTTATTGTTGTTATTGTTGTTGTTGTTGTTGTTGTTGCTGTTGTTGTTGTTGTTGTTGTTGTTGTTATTGTTGTTGTTGTTGTTGTTGTTGTTCTTCTTCTTCTTCTTCTTGATCTCCTTGTTCTTCTTCTTGGTCTTCCTCGTTGTTGTTGTTGTTGTTTTGTTGTTGTTGTTGTTGTTGTTGCATTTTTTCTTCTTCCTCTTCTTTTTCGTCTTGCTGTTGTTCTTCCGTTTTGCTTATTCTGCTTATAATAGAACTTCTGTTTAGTTTGTTTGTTTGTTTTTGTTGTAATTCTGAGACAACAAAAAATCTGAAAGTAAAGATTTTTTTACGTTCATTGTACTGCATTTACAAGGAACGGATTTGGAACATCTCTTCTTCCATTTTGTGATTGCTGTGGTGGTATTAGTGTAAGCTGTACGTTAAGTGTGACACGTGGCTCAATAAGACCGATTGATTGGCTCCTTGGAAAACCGGGAATGTGTGGAAAGCCACGTGTCGTTCTCGTTCATTTGGCCTAAAGCCAGGATTTCACTGCTCAATTGTAGCTCAACTTTGCAATACAGTGGCCTCCACTTTGACAAATAGCTTGCACTTGCTTACAGTTGACCGTGGTCTTTTTTTTTCATTTGAGATTTCCCGTTCTGTTCTGTCTTTTGTTCTCGCGTTCCTTCCTTCTGGAATCGTGAACTGTTATTTATATTATTTAGTTTATTAATATGTGATCTACTCGCTGTCTTCTGTTACAAACTATGATGGCGACGGGGTCGGTTGGTTTATTTTTGGTATATTTTTGTGTTTCAAATATTAGTTGTCCCATACTTATAAAATTTGACAGACAAAGTAGAAATGGCCTCTGATTTATGGGAAATAATACATTGTACTCAATATGGCCTTGGCAGACTAAAGTAGAAATGGCCTCTGATTTAGGGGAAATAATACATTGTACTCAATATGGCCTTGGCAGACTAAAGTAGAAATGGCCTCTGATTTAGGGGAAATAATACATTTTACTCAATATGGCCTATCCTAGGTGTAACAATTAATTATGCATGCATTAACGCGACTCTCGTTTTCATAAAATCGCACGTTTTTGTTGACTATTTCGAAGCAGTAACTTCCAGATTTTTATACTTACTTGCGTAATATTTTGGGATTATTTATAAAAATATAAAACAAAACTTTTGTCATACCGAAAGCTTCCACTTAATTTTTTTTTGTTTCAAAACATTATTAAAGGTGGTAATATAAAAATATGGCATAGATCTTAATTTCCACATGATGCAAGCTTATCAATATTATTTTCTATGTTTGTGTGAAGTTGCATGCTGGTTGCTTCACCTTTACCAAAGAAAAAATGTCAAAAACAACACAAAACAGCTTTTTATAGCCATTTTGGAGTTTTAGGCTTGTTCTGACTTAGGCCTACCCATTTTAAGATGCGCAACAAATACAGAAGTTTCAGCAAATACATTATAGAATGAGGTGCAATAAAATGAATAATCACATCATTGGTTACAAAAAAAATTTAAGAAGCACACACACACACACACGCACAAACACACACACAAACACACACTCACACGCACACGCACACACACACAGAGGCACTGTACATATATGCACGCAGACATCCCAACTGATTTGGTTTCATCAAGTGATAGATACTGTAAAGGGATGGATTTTGACCACTCCCTTGCCACAGATCCGTTTAACATTCACAGTGAGTGTTGACCATTAAAAATTATGCTTACCAAAATTAAAATTATGCTTACCAAAATAAAAATTATGCTTACCAAAATTTAAAAAAAAAAACTCAATGCAAGACGATATGCTAAACTGATAACAGTCCGCAAGGAATGTAACTGTAACGTATGATTAGGCGCTGGCCAATATAGGATATGACTCAAGCTGCCTAAGGCGCTGGTCAATATAGGATATAACTCAAGCTGCCCAAACCCAGGGTGCCAACTTGTTATGTGCATCGTCGGACGTTCCAGACTACTGAGCAGTCTTGGGCGAACGAGAGGGAATGGGATCTGGTGCTTCCTGTGGGGAGAGGTAGAGGTGCATGAGAGGGGGGGGGGGTGTAACTAACACTCACCCATCTATCTAGGGGCTTCTTCTTTTTCTTCATCTTCTTCTTCTTTTTGAGTTGAGCAGCCACAACAAATACGTTGATTCATTTGCTGCTGTAGGTTGTTACTAGGGAGAGGCCGTGTTTTGCATGGTGTGGTGAAAAAACAACAAAGAAACAAAACAAAACAAAAATAAAAACACACCGCACACTCTAGAATAAATAATATGAAGCCACTTGCTGTATGCACAACTATATTTGGAGCTGATGGACAGCCACAGCATGCCGAGGCCACAGTCTTATGCTGTGCAAGGCCCATAAGTGGCTGTGTGTGTGTGTGTGTGCAGCAAGGGACATTTAAAAAATGACGTCACTTAACAGATGACATTGACATTGAAGGAAGGAGAGGTGGGGGTTGGGGATGGGGGGGGGGGGGGCGGATGAGAGTTGAGACGGAGTGGCTGTGTGGTTTAAATGCCACGTGACAGCAGGTTGCTGTCCGAGGGGTCAGGAGCGCTGGCTTCTTCGGCGGAGAGGTCGTTCCAGTCCCTGATGGGGCTGAGTGATGTGGTGCCGCTGCAGCACTGAATAGCTCAGCATGCTGCAGTCCATGCGGACAGCATAGCTGAGGACAGCCGAGGTTTACGGTGGTCGCCCTGCCCTCGTCCCTACGCAGTGTGTTCGGACAATCATTCAATCAAGTCGTCAACATTGGTGCGAAACCTGCAAGATGTTTTTTAAAATTTACTTTATTGTCCCTTTTTCATTGGAAAATTCTGGGCCGCTTCCCCTGGGGAAAGCGTAGTCGCAGCCTGTGGCGCGCCCAAACCCAACCTACCTAACATTTGTTGTGATTTGGAAATTTTGGTTTGAAAGATGGTTTTGTTGTTGTTGTTGTTTGCGGTGGTGGTGATGATAATGATTATGATGAGGAGGAGGAGGAGGAGGAGGAAGAGGGTAATAATGATGATGATAAGTGTGAAAACAGAAAACTGTGGGAGGTAGGGGAGGATGAGATCAGGAGGAGGATGAGGAGGATGAGTGAGAGCGAGAGAGAGAGAAAACGAGAGAGAAAGAGCGAGCAAGAGCGAGAAAGAGAGGGAGAGGGCCAGAGAGAGAGAGAGAGAGAGAGAGAGAGAGAGAGAGAGAGAGAGAGAGAGAGAGAGAGAGAGAGAGAGAGAGAATATGATGTTTAGAAAGAATATGGATTTGCAGTCCAATCGATATTCATTACTAGGAATGCGTTGATTTGTTTGTAGTTGGTTGCGCGCTCAGACCCGCTAGTGTTGTCGCTGTGGCCAATGATTTGACTGATTGATTATTAATTGATTGATTGATTGATTTGCGTTATGTATATGTTCGTTTTCTGATAATTAGACCTGTTTTTCAAACGGAGGTTGATATAATTAAACGTGGCCAAATGTAGAGTTTACCGTCAATTTCCCGGAACTGATCAGAAAGTTGCACACCCTTTTCAACAGGGAAAATCCGAAATTCTGGGTATCATATTAGGAGCATGTACGTCGATTCGCGCATCGTTTTGCGCATTCATAATTGTATTATTACGAAAAGGTACGGAATAAAATTTTAAGACAAATTTTGATTTTGATATTTAGCATTAGGATTACAGTTAGTTAGAATTTGGATTAGGATTAGGTTTAGAGTTATGGCTAGTGTTAGGTTTAACTGTAATCGTAGGCCCAGACTAGACCTATGTTCACCAACAGAATTTCGGTATGTTCACCCTCTCTTTGTAGTTCTAAACATTCGCATGAAAGATTCGCATGAAAGATGAACAAACAACAGTAAGTCTCCTCTCTGAAAATCCTTAACGGGAAAAGAGGGGACTATAAACTGATTTAAAAAAAAAAAAAAGATGAACAAACCTGACGTAGCCTAACAAGAAACATATGAGGTCACAGTCATTGTTCTAAAATCTCCCATGTGTTACTATCTCCAGAAACACTACCTCTGTCTGTCACTTCGCATTATGTGAATCTCTCTCTCTCTCTCTCTCTCTCTCTCTCTCTCTCTCTCTCTCTCTCTCTCTCTCTCTCTCCCCCCCTCCCGCGCACTCCAGCATCTAAATTTACATCATTTAGAACACGTCTCCTAATCACAATAAAAGTTAAATACACATTTAATGTTAATCCTGTTAATAGATATTAGCAACATTAATTTGATATCAATTGTTTTGTTTGAAAATGATTTTATCTAATGACGACTTTGTTTATTTGTTATAACCTTGAGTTGTATTTAATAGTAATTGTTAAAGCCGCAAAAGGCAAGAATGCTGATGTAAAATAACGCATCCAGCGCTTACTCTTTTATCCTTGCAAAATAAAATTGTTATCTTATCTTATTTTATCTTATCTTATCTTCCTCTCTGTCTCTCTCTCCCCCTCTGTCTCTCTCCCCCCTCAGTCTCTCTTTCCCTCTCTCTATCTCACCTCTCTCTCCTCCCACTCCCCCTCCTTTGTATAAGACTGAACATTGATGTTTAAACGTCCATTCCATCCATTGACGATATGGCAGACGGGGATATACCCTCCAGGAAAGAAGAGATAAGGACCTAAATCAACACTGAACCACATGAGCAATCATATTGCTGAGATGGGCAGTGAAAATTGGCCACTTTTATCTTGCGCACCTAAACTTAGCTGCTTCTTTGTTTGTTGGTGTTGTTTATTATAATTATCACCTAACCTTAGCTGCTTCTTTGTTTGTTGGTGTTGTTTATTATAATTATCACCTAACATTAGCTGCTTCTTTGTTTGTTGGTGTTGTTTATTATAATTATCACCTAACATTAGCTGCTTCTTTGTTTGTTTGTTGGTAGGGTTCATTATAATTATTACCTCGCACTTTTGTTCGAGAGGTTGAAACCAAGGCAAAGGCATTGTGCCATATACGAGGTCATAACCAAGGAACAAAGGTTCGCGACCAGGACAAAAACCTCTCACTCCAACCACTAGGACACATAACCTGGGCACAGGTCGCACTTCATTCGCGAGTTCGTACCACGAGGTGACATTAAACCTGGGTGAAGGAGTCTTGACATTCTTGAGATAATGACCTCGTTTAAGTCTGTAGGTCATTCACCTGGGCAAAAGACGCAAGACTACGTCACGTCATTCGCGAGGTCGTAACCAGGACAAAGGTTTGAACCTATTAGTGAGGTTGTAACCTGGGTGAAGACCACGCTTCAATCAAAGTCATAACTTGGTGAACAACCTGTGTTTGTGAGATTACTACTATCAATCCATACTTAGGATGTACATCATTATGGTATGATTGTGTGTACAAAAAACATTAACATAATGTAGCCGGGCGGCTACACAGAATTTCTGACCGTTACGATATGTCGGCCTTACTCTGTTTTCTGTTATGTTTGAACTAGCTGTATGCAATAATTTCATATATACTTTTCAGATCCCTTAAAGCAGATAATCGTTAGACGCAGCATTAACTTCTCTATTATAATATATAAACTCTATTTGTGATTTATGTAGAAATTTTGAATTAGAGCACGATGTTTAGAATAGCGCGATCCCTATCACATTGATAAAGACACCGCGCTGTTGCGGACCAAGCCGACAGGCTTACTGGTTTGGCCGGTCTAACGCACTTGTAGATGTAGATTAACACATGATAAGAACAAAATTGTCGATGATGGCGATAGTCGGGTGGCGTCCTGCTGTGTGTTAAGAATGAATTATGTAACCATATCACCATTATTGAATCATGTGATCGAAAGGCATGTATTGATCCCCTTTTAGCAAGTAAATATAAGTTTGTTGATCACGAGTTATGTAATAATGTGTTATATTTTAAACTAGATCGCAGGTTGATAGATAGGGATATTTTATTTGGCTGTGTTTATTTCCCACCGGTAGGGTCCGACTATTTTGATGGAAATGCATTTGCCAGCACAGAAAATGATATGGTTAATTTGAATGCAGAATCCTTTTGTCTATTAGGCGACTTTAATGCCAGAACGGCAAACTTGAGGGATTGGGATTCTGATACAACTAATGAAAATGAAACCTTTGAAGCGTATGAGAATAATTTTGTTTTGCCTGATCGCTGCTCTGATGATAATGTGACCAATAGTCTTGGTTTATCTTTAATTGACTTTTGTAAAACAATGCAAGTCTGTATTGTAAACGGTCGCCGTGGGTACCCGGGTAACAGTGGAAATTTTACATCTAAAGAATGCAGCGTGGTTGACTATGTTCTATCCTATCCTATCCTGTCCCATAACCCGAAGGTCGTAGGGGCACCACAGATGATCGCTTAACCAGCATACTCCATCTTTCTCTGTCCTCAGCAGCCCTCATGGCTTCGCTCAGTGTCAAACCAGTCCATTCTCGAATGTTGTCCTCCCACCTCTTTTTCGGTCTCCCCCTTCTTCTACCTCCTTGCACTGTGCCTTGCAGAATGGTCTTTGCAAGGCCTGATGATCTGGTGACGTGGCCATACCATCGGAGTTTCCGTTTCTTCATCACTGTGAGCAGGTCATCGTGTTGTCCAATGGCTTGTGTGATGGTCTGTCGGACTTCAACGTTGGTGATGTGTTGGGTATAGGAAATGCACAGAAGTCTTCTGTAGCACCTCATCTCCATGCTTTGTATTCTTCGTTGGAGATCTGCTGTGAGGGTCCATGCTTCGCAAGCATATAGGAAGATGGAGATGACCAGAGAGCGCAGCAGTCTTACTTTGGAATGTAGACTGATGGTTCTGTCTTTCCAAATGGGCTTCAACCTTGTCAGGGCAGCAGTTGTTTGTGCGATCCTGGAGAGGACTTCCTGTCGAGACCCATTGTCTGACACAATGGCTCCTAAATATTTGAAGCTGTGCACTGTGTTGAGGGATTGGCCTTGTACTTTGATGTCCGTGTTGATGCCATTGGTGTTGTTGGTCATCATTTTGGTCTTCTCTGCACTTATTTCCATTCCATAAGCTCTGGAGGTGGTGTCAAGCCTCTGTACAAGCTGTTCAAGTTCTTGTTCCTCTCCAGCCAATCCATCAATATCATCCGCAAAACGAAGATTGGAGATTGCTCTGCCCCCTATGCTGACTGTGCCTTCGTGATCTGCAAGAGCATCTGACATGATGCGCTCTAGGAAGATGTTGAAGAGTGTTGGGGAGAGTAGGCATCCTTGACGCACACTGATTGTTGTTCTGAACCAGTTCCCGATGACGCTGTTATGGAGGACTGCACTGGTAGCCTTGTCATACAGGCTTTTGATGACTTCTATAATTTTAGGGCTGATGTTGTACACTTTCATGGTTGCCCATAGAGCTGCATGCCAGACTCGGTCAAATGCCTTCTTGAAGTCTATGAACACATGATATAGATGTTGTTGGTGCTGTAAGTATTTCTCACAGATTATTCTGAGGTTGAAAATCTGTTCAGTGGTACTTCGCCCTGCCATGAATCCTGCTTGTTCTTCAGCTATGATTTGTTCAGCTTGTGGTTTCAACCTGTTGAGTATTATTTTCAGGAGGACCTTGCTGGGATGGCTGATGAGGCTGATGGTGCGGTAATTTTCACACTCCTGAAGGTTACCTTTTTTGGGAAGAGTGATGACAAGCGACTGGGTCCATGGTGTAGGCCACTACCCACTCTGCCAGATCGTGTTACAGATAATGGTGAGAGCATCAGTCATCGCTTCTCCTCCTGCTTGTAGCAGTTCCGCTGGTATGTTGTCCACTCCCGCTGACTTCCCTTTCTTCAGCGATTGCACTGCTGCCTCAACTTCTTCCCGGAGAATTGGGAGGATTTCTTCTTCTTCTCTGCTCTCGGGACATGCTAGAACTGATGGGTCTCCATTTGGTGTATGGTTGTAAAGGTCAGAGCAGTACTCTGTCCATCTGTCCAAGACTTCTTGTTCTTCTGTAAGGCAAATGCCAGACTTGCTTTGGATAGTGGAGACTTTGGGCTGTTTAACACTTGTCAGCCGCTTCACAGTCTGGTAGGCCTTCTTGCTGTTGTTCTTGTTCAGATTGTTCTCTATTTCCTGGCATTGATCTTCTATCCAGTTCTCCTTTGCTGTGCGCATGCCTTTTCGGATGTCATTGTTGATTTTTCGGTAGACATCAGCTCCCTGTGAGGTGTTCTTTTTCTTTTTTAACTCTCTTCGTTTATCACACAGATCCAAAAGTTCAGGTGTGATCCACGGCTTCTTCTTTGGTCGGTGCTTGCCAAGGATCTCAGTGGCGGCATCTGTTACAGCTGAGTTGAAGGTATTGGTCATGGTGTTGACATCTACTTCGCCTGCCCCCAAAATAAGCAGTGGTGCAAATTTCCCTCCAATTGTGGCCTGAAATATTTTTGCCACCTCCGGGTCTTGCAGTTTGTCCAGGTCGAACTTCAGCCTAGTGCACTTTGCTGTATTTACTCTCTTCAAATGGAGCCGGAAAGACATCATCACGAGATCGTGGTCACTTCCAATGTCTGCTCCTGGAAAAGTGCGTGTCCTGCCAATGTTGATGCTTGATCTGAAGCGTTTCTTGACCATGATGTAGTCGATCTGGTTGTGATGTTCCCCGCCGGGACTGTGCCATGTCCATCGTCTGGATTTTTTGTGGAGACCAAGCGTGTTTGCCAGTACCAGATTGTTGTATCTGGCAAACTCCAATAGCCTCAGACCCCTGTCATTTGTCTCGTTGTTGCAGTGGGGTCCGCATGTGTCTCCCCAGTTGTGGTGCGCATCTTGGCCAACCTTGGCATTCCAGTCGCCTTGCACTATGACTATGTCCTTCTTCGGCACTTGGTCAAGGGCCGCCTGTATATTTTCATAAAAATCCTCCACTTCGCTGTCTTCATAGTCTGATGTTGGAGCATAGGCCTGGATGATGGTAATGTTGAAAGGGGTTGCTCTCAGACGGATGGTAATGAGTCTACTGGAGACTGGGCGGCAACCCATGACAGTGGCTAGAATGTTCTTGTGGACCAAGAATCCAACGCCGTGTTCGTGCCTGTCATCTCTACCGCTGAAATAGAGCTTGTGGCCTTTGTCAGTCGTTGTTTCACCTAGGCCTTTCCAGCGCAGTTCGCTGATACCTAGAACGTTCCATCGATAGTGGTCCAGCTCGTGGGCCAGTTCTTCTAATTTTCCTTCCGCAGTTAGGGTCCTGACATTCCAGGTTCCTATGACGATGTTGTTTCTCGTGCGGATCTTGCTAATTTGTCCATCAGTAGCATACTTTTCACCTCCGTCCTGGTGGCCAACGGAAGGCGCGGTCCTTGTGTAGCCGGGCGACGACCGATCCGGCATGGAATTAGTGGATAGCCTCATCATGTGTTGTGTCTTGGGCAAAAAAAGACCTGGCAGGGCCCAATCCTCTCCAGGCTGTTGGCCACAGCCGAAATCCACGAATACAGTGTGGCTCGCCTTGGCCCTGAGCACGTGGTCGTTGAACCTGTAGTAACGTGAGGTTCCTCCGCCCTGGCCGGTGACTTCTGTGTAGAAGACTTTCGCCCAGTGATGCCGTGCTAACATCACCCCTGTTAGTCGCCTCTTACGACACGCCGGGAAACGTTGGGTCTATTCTATTTGCCCGAACCCACAGAGCACAACTATGTTATTGTATTTTTATCTTTGTTTGATATTGTTGCCGATTTTCATGTACACGAATTTAATTATCTGTATTCTGATATCCACTGTCCGATTTCTGTTGATCTTGCATTGAACGTACTCAAGAAGGTCGATGTAAGTAACGCTCACTATAATATGCAGCCTTCTGGTAATAATAATCGGGAAAATCATGTTCTTATTAATAACCGTAGTTTTTGTTCTAGGCCTAAGTGGTTTAACGATAGTCATAGTAAGTATTGTGATAAATTGAATGACTATGAGCAGGAAATCAATGCATTACATAAACGTTTAAATGAATTAGTTGCCAGTGGAGACGAGGCCCCTCAAGCCACAATAGACTTGATTTGTACTCAGTTAGGAAATATTATGAAAAACCCTGCGTCAGAAAAAGGTTTGTTTAGGACAACGCCCACACATAAGAGTACAAATCGAAGTAATGAGAATTTCCCTTGGTTCGATGCACAGTGTGAGAAAAGAAGAAAAGAATTGTTCAAAGCTAAAACATTAACGAGAAGATTTAGGTCAAACTTTTATAAAGAGCAACAAAAAAAAGCTAGTAGAGAATACAAAAAACAACTTCGATTATCCTTCAAGAAATATAAGACTAAATTTATAAAGAAAATCCGTAATTTAAAGAGTTCTGATCCTAAGGTATTTTGGAAAATCATCAACGGATGTGTTAGTGAAAAGGCGGAAGTAACTTCTAAAATCTCCTGCGAGGTTTTTCTACATTTTCAAAAGCTTAGTGACCCAGTTGATGTTAATAATGATGGCCCTGACCACTCTCCTCCTAATGAGTTAGAGGATCAGCCTGAATACAATGACCCTTACTTAAATGGCCGGTTTACTGAAGAGGAAGTAAAATATGTACTTAAAGGTCTACATAATAATAAAGCATGAGGATTAGATAGTTTAACTAATGACTTATTAAAGGCTGCTTCTACTAGACTTCTTCCTCTATTCACTAAATTCTTTAACTTAATTTTAGTGTCTGGTAAGGTGTCAGAAGAATGGACAATAGGTGTAATTAAACCGCTTTACAAGAACAAAGGTGATGACGGCGATCCAAACAATTATAGAGGTATAACAATCTTAAGTTGTTTCAGTAAAGTTTGTTCTAGTTTACTTAATAATAGGTTGACTACCTTTTTTAATTTAAGACATACAATAGGGAGTGAACAAGCAGGGTTTACATCAGGACATAGCGTGATGGACCATATTTTTACGTTACAAGCTATTATTGATTTCTTTCTGTTTAAAAGAAAAAGATTGTATTCTGTTTTTGTTGATTATGAAAAGGCTTTTGATCTTGTCAGTCGAGCTATGCTTTGGCAGAAATTGTTAAACTCTGGTGTAAAAGGAAGGTTGTTAATTGTTATCCAAGATATGTACAGTAAAGCAAAATCATGTGTAAAGTGTAACTCCCAAGTTTCTGATTATTTTGGTTGTTTTACCGGGGTCCGTCAGGGAGAAAATCTATCACCTTTGTTGTTCTCAGTGTATTTGAATGATTTAAAATCTTTTATTGGTAACTCTGGATCCAAACTTGAAACTTTGAATTTAGCATCACAGGAGGCACAATTAGGTCAAATAGATATAGATATTTTGTACAAGTTATTTATTTTATTATATGCAGACGATACTGTTATTTTTGCTGAATCGCCTGATACTTTACAGATAGCCCTTGATTCAATGTATGATTATTGTCAGCTCTGGAAACTTAAAGTTAATGTAGCAAAAACAAAGGTTATGATTTTTTCCAGAGGTAAAGTAAGAAATGTCCCAATCTTCATGTACAATGGTGAGCAAATTGAGGTTACGTACGATTTTCAATGTCTGGGAATAAAAATCAATTACAATGGAAGCTTTAAGCCAGCTCAGAAAAACCTATATGACCGAGCCACCAAGGCGATGTTTGCTTTACTCCGCAAAGTTAGAAAATTGGCTTTACCTATTGACATGCAAATTGAACTCTTTGATAAAACTGTTGTACCTATATTATTGTATGGTTCGGAAGTATGGTGTCCTCAGATGACTGACCTGGTAAAAAAACGGAAACGGAAAACGATGCTTAACGTCCTATTGCATCAGCGTTAAGGACGATCACCACGTCGCCACCCTGACAACAATGAACATCAACATCATATCAAAAATGAGATCCAACGGATCTATAAGTTTATCTTAAACTTGGTAAAAGTATACCGACATGTATGGTTTTAGGAAAAGTAGGTCAGTTCCCTTTAGATATCTTAGCAAAATGCCGTATGTTAAATTTTTGGTATAAGCTTGCTTTTGACAGAAATAGTACTAAATTATCGTGTGTGGTTTACAGGTTTCTGCTGAAGATGTACGAACTAAACTTGTACAAACATGATTATTTAGACTGTGTCAGGAATTCTCTGGAAAAACTAGGGTTAGGAAATGTCTGGTATGATCAGTCTCAAGGCTCGAATTTTTCTGCCGAAGGGTTTCAAGAAGAGATAAAGAAAAGGCTGCAGGATCAACATGTACAAAACTGGCACTCAGAAATTAACACAAAGGATTTATATTATAATTATAGAATGTTTAAAGAAAATTTTGAATTTGAAGAATATTTGACAATTTTGCCCGCCAGCCTAGCTGCTGTTGTCATAAAATTTAGAACCTTAAACCATAAGCTACCAGTGCAAAGGGGACGGTTTCTTGGAATCCAGAGATGTGACAGAATATGTAATAAATGTACTTTTAATGAGTTAGGAGATGAATTTCATTTTATTTTTATATGTCCACATTTCGACGATGATAGAAATGAGCTGCTTAAAAGGTTTTTCTATGTGCGACCCAATGCTATTAAATTTTCTAATTTATTTTCAACGAAAAATAAGACTATTCTGCTGAAACTGGCTAGGTTGATGAAAATAATAATGGATAGCTTTAGAACGTAATATAATGATTTGTAATATTAATGATAGTAATAATGGGGATTTTTTTTCCAATAATGACAATATAAATACTAAATACCAGTGTGTACCCCCCTCCCTTCTCCCCTTCTTTATCACCCAATCTTGCGAGAGAGTGCGTGCGATTTGTGATCAGTCTGTGTGGACATAGGTTTTATGTAGTATGCTTGTGTTGTGTGATAATAATGAATGTGTATTTTGTAAATGTTTATTATGTCTCTTAGAACGCGAGTGTGAAAGATTAACTTTTATTTTTGTAATATATGTACATCTGTATTTTATATTGTATTTTATGATTTTTATGGTTATTTTACATGTATGTTTATTTTTTTTTAATTTCGTTGTATCCACGTGCCCCAAGGGGTTTTATGGAATAAAGCGCTTTTGACTTGACTTGACTTGCAAAGATTTTCCACTGTAACACCTTAAGTGTGATATTTTCCGATGCCTTAGATAGTTCATTCTCAAATAGTATGTACTTAAATTAAATATTACTTTTATAGGGACATACATCGGAAGAGGGACAGAGGAAAAGTTGTAAAAAAAGGTTGGATGTAAATATTGTTGTTGTGCTAGGTGATTTCTATTTTAGTCCGTCATAGTCGGAACCCATAATAGTAACCATGTCATATTAGATATCGTTGGAAAGAGGAGACGTTGTTCTTTCTTTGTCTTTATTATTATTATTTATAATTGTATTAAATTCAAGAGTTTTTACGAGTTTAGACTCGTGACATTCTTAAAAGCAGCAGCCAACTCCCTCTTAAATTGTGTATTATTTTTCTTTCGTAGCAGATAGGTCCGAGATTATTATATCAGTAGAAAGTTCGTAGTTCCGCGTTTCCGCCCATATATATTTTGTATAGTGTTCGTTGGCGTTTCAAGCCTTATATGTAAAATAAAGATTAACAACTAAAACAAATTACCGCGAGAGCCGAACATTCTGGGACGCGCAGCACGCGTTAAACATCGGGTTCAGTACGGTCCGCGCGCACACATAAAAGCACGCACTGTGCAAATTTCACCCGTCCCCTATACGCTTAATGTGTCCGGGGACGTAAATTTATTTAAAAAATATATATATATATTTCGGGAGAGGGGCCGGGTAGCTCAGTTGGTAAAAGCGTATTGCTAGTAACCGAAAGGTCGCTGGTTCGAATCCCGGATTGGTCAACGTGTGATCATATTATTTTCCCCTTTACCAACAACTGGCCCGTGTCATGGCAAAACTGTGGGAGAGGCGGAAGGGGTACCATTTCTTACAGTCGGACAGTGCAAGGGTCAAGCCAAGCTGCGAAAGTACGGAAAGGGCAGCGTTGTTTTGAACTAAACGGTACAATAACAAGATATTATTGTAGAGTGTAGGTCGAAGAATTGGCTAATAGATTATACAACTTAGCACGTGCTGAGGCCAAGGGCATGTTTGTGCCGAGTCTACCAACCAATCATTGGGCTCAAATTGGTTGCACAAATGCAGTACAGTGCTAGAACTAGGCATTCGTTGTTGAACTTGGGCGGCAAGCGGATCGTTGGAGGAGAGCAAGGAACAGAAGCCAAGAGGAGACATTAGAACTGGTAACCGGATTGTGGTCAAAGTGAAGACACCCGGGAGGTTAATGAGTTATCGATAGCTAGGTAGCTGTCACTCATTTATGGAGCGTCATCGGGCGTGATCCATGTGATGTCGTCAAAGAGAAATCTCTTATCATAAGTCGGTAAGTGAGATTCGACCTCTGGAACCTTGTCTCTAGCGATCGTCAAAGAGGGAAAGGGGGGAAGACTATTTAGGGAGGGCTAGTAGCAAAAATGTGTGAATGAGAATGTATAACGTGGAAGTGTATGTCCTTAAACGTTTATAAAAATATGTAAATTGTTAGGATGTTATATTTAGCAATGTTTTCATGTTAAAACGTATATTTTGTTGTAAATAATAAAATGATGAACGGAGGCAGTCAGCCAGAGTCAACAGAGAGAGGTGAAGAGAAAATTGTATATACCTGATAAAAACGGAACGAATGTATGTTGAATATGTGAAATTTTTATAATGGTTGTATGCTGTATAAATCGTATGAAATATAACGAAATGGAAAATAGATTTGTGAATATATGTATTAGAGAAGTTATGACCACGAAATTCTTCTTCAGGAGGCGAGGCGAGCAGACCAGGGTTAATTAGAGAAATAAATAGAGAAGTAAAATTATGCCAAAATAGTAGCCTGTACCTTTATTGATTTCAGGTTGGACTTATTCTTCTTATTGTTATTATTATCATCATTGTTGGACGCGTCGTCAACGGGACGTGTTGGTGATACCCGACTAGTGGTAGTCGTCTCTACGGCGTTTGGCTGTAGTGGTCATTCCTCGGGTCATCCGTGGAAGTGGGGGTTACGAGGTGAGGGTGCAGTGCCTGCCAGAGAAGTCATCTGGGGTCGGCGGAGAGAAGCAGAGAAGGAAGAGAGGGGAGAAATCAACGGAATTGAGGGGCCGTCTGGAAAGTGGATCATCAGTATTAGAAAGAGCAGAGACGTTCATCGGTAGTTATAGAAAGAAAGAATGGCACCACATTAGTTTTAAAGAAATTCGCAGTTTTGGACACAGGGACAAATAAAGACTTATCATCCAGTGACTTTAGTTAAGATTGTGCGAAAATTCTACAGGGACAACGCCTACATCCATATTGGATTGTTGAACTGTGTGTGTGTGAACTTTGAACTGTGTGGGTGTGAACTTTAATTAGGGAAACAAAAGAGAAGTGCACAGCTGGACCTGATCATCAACGGCCGCGCACCTAGTGTGGATACGTATATATGTAACTGAACTGGGGCATCAGGGGGGATTTTGTATTGTTATTTAATTATCATGGTGTATTTAATATTTTGTGTGTGTGTGTGTTTAAATTAGAAACGACCAGGTGAGAGAGTGATTTTATTTTGATTCATGATTATGCCAATGTGTTGATTGTGTATGGTTTTGAACTATTTTATGCTTTAATTTTGTTTTTCCTTTTTTCTTTGGTTTCATTCTTTTGTTTCTTAATTGGGTTTTTTGATTACATGTTTTATTAAATAAATGTTATATTGTATTTTTACACTTTATTCCGCTAGTTGTGTTCTTAGTTTAGTTTAGTGGGAGAAAGGACGCTCGCACACGCATCACCCACCCCTATCTACCCTATCACTCCTTGCATGAAGGACTAAGTCACCTACTTTAAACACCAGAGGGAGGAAGTAGGCCTGACAAAAGTGGTGGACCTGCGGGGTACGCAGGGGTACGTAAAAGAATCCGGGGGATAAACAAAAACACCGGGTACATACAGGGAAACATCAGCGTGGGGCGTGAGCGTTCAGGGGAAAGAGGGTAGTAGTTTAGGGACATAGAACGTAGTATTTTTTTGTGTGTGTGTTAGGTATAGATTTTATATGTTGTTATTATGTTTGTAGCGGGGGCGTGTCTGTGAAGGGGTTCGTAGTGCGGGAGGGGTGCGTCAATCCTTTGTGGGGGGTCTCATTGTGGGATCGCAAGGGACAGGGTGCGGTGGTCGAATCTCGGTTCACGGCTAGTCGCGATAGCCAACCATTCGCATCGACAGCTCTAAACGTACAAAACAACTCCAGGGGATAGGAGGGAGGAACAAGTCCAAGCACGAAGGAGAATACTTGCGTAAATTGAAAGGGCGAGAGATAGAAGAGCTAAGATGGCTCAACCGCACAATTTGCGATCAGGTATGGGGAAGACGACCACTGGTCCTACAAGCGTGACAGCGTCATCACCAGTTGTGACAAGTGTGCTCAGTCCGAGTACAGGCGCAGTAGGAGGAGGGTCAGTCACTGGCATAGGAGGTAGTAGGGTGACTGTAACACCGTCAGGGATAACGTCAAAGGCTTTAACAGCACCAACACCAACTAGAGGAGCTGGAAGGGGTGTAAGTAAGAAGGATTCAACAGTCGTTCCGGGTAATCCAGATCCAATAACAGCCAAGTGGCAAAAATTAGCGTTAGACTACGGATTAACGGGGTCTGCAGCGGCTATGTTCGTAGCGCAAAGTGAGCAGGCAGAGCGAAAGGAAGAATTAGAGAGGCAAGAAAGAGAGTTAGAAAGGAAAGACCGAATTAGGAAAGAGGAAATAGATAGAAAAGAAAGGGAGCGTAGGGAGGAGGCCGAACGGAAAGAAAAAGAGGCAGATAGGAAAGAAAGGGAGGCAGAAAGAAGGGAAAAAGAAGAGGAAAGGAAGGAGAGACAGAGAAAAGATGACTTAGAGCTTCAAAAACTAAAACTTCAAGTAGATGCAGAGAGGGAGCGTAGGGCACAAGAAAAGCAAGAACGAACTCAAAAGGAAGAGACTGAAGCGCAGGAAAGGCGCGAAAGGTACGCTCAAGAGGCCAAAGAAAGGGAGGCTAAAGAGGAAAGGGACAGAGAGAAAGAAGAAGCCAGGGAAACTAGGGCTAGAGAAGAGAGAGATTTGAGAAGAGAAGAAGTTAGAATACTGAAAGAAAATAGTTCTTCTAACATTAGAATGGCACCTTTTGAAGGCAAAGAAAACATAGATACCTACCTTACACACTTCGAACGAGTAGCTACTCTGAATGAGTGGAGAAATGAAACGTGGAGCAAGAAATTGGCACCATTACTGTTAGGTCCAGCTAGAGACGTATACGTTCGAATGACACCTGAGGAAACCCAAGACTATCAAACACTGAAACAGGCTTTACTAGATAGGTTCCGACGAAATGAGGAATATTACAGGAAGCAGTTCAGGACAGTAAAGAAAGAGGGCCCAGAATCATTTACAGAGTATCTAAAGAAACTCAGACACTTATTGAGTAGGTGGTTTTGTATGGCCAAGGTCAATCCAGAAGATCCAAATGCAGTGATAGACTTGTTCTTGAAGGAACAATTAGTGGAAAATCTAAACCCCGACTTAGAACTCTTTGTCCGAGACCATGCTCCGAAAACGGCAAACGAAGTGGCAGAATTAGCCGAGAAGCATTCTGTCGCGAAATGGGAGACGAAAAGGTCAAGGTTCAGGGCACATAGGCAAGAAGAAGGAAATGAATCAAACGAACGATCAGAGGAAAGAAACAGAGGTGCCAATAGACGGGAACAAAACGAAAGACCAGCAGAAAAGATTTGTTTTCATTGTGGCCAAAAGGGGCACGTCAAACGTGACTGTCCAAAACTGAAAAGGGCTAGTTTCGCTCGAGTGCAGTCGGGTCAAGTACACGTAACCTCACCAGGGGTCGAGGCCGACCGGGCGAGCATCAATGAAAAAGAAAGGGTAGAAGTGAATGGGGAAATAGTCACAGCGTTACGCGATACGGGGGCAGATGACGTTTTCGTAGCGGAACGGCTAGTAAATTCCGATGACATCATGCCGGAACGGATTAGCGTGTCGTTAGCAGACGGAACCGTGAGAAAAGCCAGACAAGCGATTGTCGACTTGCAATCGTCATACGTATCGGGGAAGATCAAGGTCGTCGTATTTGAGAAACCGGCGCAAGACGTACTGATCGGAAACACAGTACAGTTCGCGAACGGAGACATTAAAACCATTCCCATCTTTCCAACAAGAAAAGCAGAGGCCGTGCGAACATGCGCGCAAGCCAAGAGGGAAAGCGCAGCAAAGATACATGCACCTGTCGAACCAATTCCGGGTTTAGCGATCAGTCCAACTGAGCTAATTGCCATGCAGAAGGCGGACGAAACATTAGCGCGCGCGCTATCTAGTGTGGGAAATCCCACAACCAACGGGCGAGAAAACGGCAAGGTACGGTACGAAGTACGTCAAGGTATATTGCATCGCGTTTATCAAGGTCACCGTATGGAGTCCAAACAGATCTGTGTGCCAGAACCACTCAGGCAAGGTGTCATGCGCCTGGCGCACGAAACACCTGTGGCAGGACACGCGAATGCCAGGAAGACACTTTATCGTGTATGGTCGAAGTTCTACTGGCCGGGAACAAAAGCAGACGTGCGTCGCTACGTTCAGTCATGCGACCAGTGCAAGAAGGCCAAATCAAAGGATCACATTCCGCGAACGCCTACAGTAGACGCGCGACCTGTGAATGAAACATTCCAGAGGGTTGCCGCTGAGCTGGAAGAGTTGATAAAAACAGCGTCGGAATGCGTCGCAGCTCTGAAGAGCAAAATTGCAGAAGCTTGCGATTTAGCGAACCAACAGTTAGAGAATGAAGGCACGAAACAGAAGACGCGTCGCGCTAAATCGCCGAAACCATGCGAGGTGCGAACCATAAACGCCACGTCAGTAACTGTGGTGCGAGAACGGGACGAAAACACACCCGAAATCTCCGCTGACGAGCAAAACGCAGCGAGGGACCTTTCACGCAGTTCGACTGACTCGCCAGCAAAGGAAAAAGAAGGGCAGTATTTGTCAGCGTCATGCTTACGGTTGAAAGAGACGAAATTGTCTGCGAGGCCAGCCGAGGGCACGTTAGGTCACCGACAACGTAAATATCAGGGCCACACAGTCGGTAACGGTCGGATGACAGAAAGGCCAGACGAGGTTATAAAGATCGAGGCCAGTACAAAGCCACGGACGGTGACGCAAGCGAGGTAGGTCAGTTCGGGGCATGGTCAAGGAGCACGAGCGTTTTGTACCACCATTAGCAGAAAGAGGGTTGCCTCTGATAGACTTATCGGAAGGGGGGCAGTTAAAACGAAATTTAGTTGCGACTTACAACTGCAGAACAGAAATCATCCCAGGGAAGTTGAATGTGGATGCTGATTTGCTCAGCAGGAATCCATAGAATGCCAGAGTCCACAGTTTCGCATGATTATAGGTGTAAATTGAAAAAAAAACTATGTTTTTTTTACCTATGGGGGAAGGTTTGTCATGGCAAAACTGTGGGAGAGGCGGAAGGGGTACCATTTCTTACAGTCGGACAGTGCAAGGGTCAAGCCAAGCTGCGAAAGTACGGAAAGGGCAGCGTTGTTTTGAACTAAACGGTACAATAACAAGATATTATTGTAGAGTGTAGGTCGAAGAATTGGCTAATAGATTATACAACTTAGCACGTGCTGAGGCCAAGGGCATGTTTGTGCCGAGTCTACCAACCAATCATTGGGCTCAAATTGGTTGCACAAATGCAGTACAGTGCTAGAACTAGGCATTCGTTGTTGAACTTGGGCGGCAAGCGGATCGTTGGAGGAGAGCAAGGAACAGAAGCCAAGAGGAGACATTAGAACTGGTAACCGGATTGTGGTCAAAGTGAAGACACCCGGGAGGTTAATGAGTTATCGATAGCTAGGTAGCTGTCACTCATTTATGGAGCGTCATCGGGCGTGATCCATGTGATGTCGTCAAAGAGAAATCTCTTATCATAAGTCGGTAAGTGAGATTCGACCTCTGGAACCTTGTCTCTAGCGATCGTCAAAGAGGGAAAGGGGGGAAGACTATTTAGGGAGGGCTAGTAGCAAAAATGTGTGAATGAGAATGTATAACGTGGAAGTGTATGTCCTTAAACGTTTATAAAAATATGTAAATTGTTAGGATGTTATATTTAGCAATGTTTTCATGTTAAAACGTATATTTTGTTGTAAATAATAAAATGATGAACGGAGGCAGTCAGCCAGAGTCAACAGAGAGAGGTGAAGAGAAAATTGTATATACCTGATAAAAACGGAACGAATGTATGTTGAATATGTGAAATTTTTATAATGGTTGTATGCTGTATAAATCGTATGAATATAACGAAATGGAAAATAGATTTGTGAATATATGTATTAGAGAAGTTATGACCACGAAATTCTTCTTCAGGAGGCGAGGCGAGCAGACCAGGGTTAATTAGAGAAATAAATAGAGAAGTAAAATTATGCCAAAATAGTAGCCTGTACCTTTATTGATTTCAGGTTGGACTTATTCTTCTTATTGTTATTATTATCATCATTGTTGGACGCGTCGTCAACGGGACGTGTTGGTGATACCCGACTAGTGGTAGTCGTCTCTACGGCGTTTGGCTGTAGTGGTCATTCCTCGGGTCATCCGTGGAAGTGGGGGTTACGAGGTGAGGGTGCAGTGCCTGCCAGAGAAGTCATCTGGGGTCGGCGGAGAGAAGCAGAGAAGGAAGAGAGGGGAGAAATCAACGGAATTGAGGGGCCGTCTGGAAAGTGGATCATCAGTATTAGAAAGAGCAGAGACGTTCATCGGTAGTTATAGAAGAAAGAATGGCACCACATTAGTTTTAGAAAGAAATTCGCAGTTTTGGACACAGGGACAAATAAAGACTTATCATCCAGTGACTTTAGTTAAGATTGTGCGAAAATTCTACAGGGACAACGCCTACATCCATATTGGATTGTTGAACTGTGTGTGTGTGAACTTTGAACTGTGTGGGTGTGAACTTTAATTAGGGAAACAAAAGAGAAGTGCACAGCTGGACCTGATCATCAACGGCCGCGCACCTAGTGTGGATACGTATATATGTAACTGAACTGGGGCATCAGGGGGGATTTTGTATTGTTATTTAATTATCATGGTGTATATAATATTTTGTGTGTGTGTGTGTTTAAATTAGAAACGACCAGGTGAGAGAGTGATTTTATTTTGATTCATGATTATGCCAATGTGTTGATTGTGTATGGTTTTGAACTATTTTATGCTTTAATTTTGTTTTTCCTTTTTTCTTTGGTTTCATTCTTTTGTTTCTTAATTGGGTTTTTTGATTACATGTTTTATTAAATAAATGTTATATTGTATTTTTACACTTTATTCCGCTAGTTGTGTTCTTAGTTTAGTTTAGTGGGAGAAAGGACGCTCGCACACGCATCACCCACCCCTATCTACCCTATCACTCCTTGCATGAAGGACTAAGTCACCTACTTTAAACACCAGAGGGAGGAAGTAGGCCTGACAGCCCGCTGGTGTCAGTATAAATCGGTCCAGTAGTCACCTATATGCGAAAGTGTCGTGTGACTATAATCTACAAACAACAATATTTCGGGGGCAGTGGGGCCGGGTAGCTCAGTTGGTAAGAGCGTCTTGCTAGTAACCGAAAGGTCGCTGGTTCGAATCCCGGATTGGTCAACGTGTGATCATATTATTTTTCCCTTTACCAACAACTGGCCCGCTGGTGTCAGTATAAATCGGTCCAGTAGTCACCTATATGCGAAAGTGTCGTGTGACTATAATCTACAAAACAACAACAACATATTTCGGGATACACACACACTCGGAGAGCAAGAGAAGAAAAGACAGAGGGCTGGAGCACGCAGAAAGAGAACGGGAGAACGAGTCAGACACACAGAGAGGGGAGAATGTAGCTGTTGCGCTCTCTTAGTATGATGCACTTCGAGAATAAAACTTTCAAAGGTCATCAACTGGCGTTGGGGAGAGAGAGAGAGAGAGAGAATGTGTGAGAATTCTTCATCACCATAGCCTCCGTCACGTTATCATCTTCTCTCAACCACCAACACCACTACAATAACATAAAGTCTGATTAGTTAACAAAAAATAAAAGTTTAAAAGCCCCAAGTTGAAGAATGTTTGTATTTTTGGCAAAACAGATTTCTCCTAATATTTGACGTTTTTGTTTTTACATTAAACAATTATAAAGTGGGCTTTAGTTGCTGAAACCAACAGCCAAAGTTTGAATTCTCCATGTCTGTTTTGACAGGGCTTGATTTCCTCTAAGTTGAACGGCACATCAATACGGTAAAAGACCGTCTAGTAGACATTGTTAGTGCTAGAGCGGTAGAGCGGCCGCACCTATAATAGCCACAAGAACTATTTATTGATGAAAAAAAACAACTTTACTTTGGAATGAGATTTTTGTTGTTTTGTTAAAAGCTTTTTTCAGTGAGGCAACACTCACTGTGCATTTTAAAGGGATCTGTGGCGGGCAGTGGTCACAATGGGTCATTTTAAAGGGATCTGTGGCGGGGAGGTGGTCACAATGGGTCATTTTAAAGGGATCTGTGGCGGGGAGGTGGTCACAATGGGTCATTTTAAAGGGATCTGTGGCGGTAAGGTGGTCACAATGGGTCATTTTAAAGGGATCTGTGGCGGGGAGGTGGTCACAATGGGTCATTTTAAAGGGATCTGTGGCGGGGAGGTTGGTCACAATGGGTCATTTTAAAGGGATCTGTGGCGGGGAGGTGGTCACAATGGGTCATTTTAAAGGGATCTGTGGCGGTAAGGTGGTCACAATGGGTCATTTTAAAGGGATCTGTGGCGGAGAGGTGGTCACAATGGATCATTTTAAAGGGATCTTTCACGGGGACGTGTCAAAATTGGTCATTTTAAAGTAGCTTTCACTTGAGGAAACCAAAGTAGTTTGGATTTGTCCCACAGCCGTAGGTTCAGTGGGAGAGCGTTCGCCTGGAACACCTGTTGACCCAGGTTCCACTTCCGTGGTGGACAAGAAAAAATGTGGCCAATTTCACTGTCAGTATTTACAGTATGATTGCTCTGGCGGTTCAGTGTAGATTTAGGTCCCTACCCTCTCTATCCTGGGATGGTTACCCCTGTCTGCCCTATCGCCAATGGTGGGTGTAGACGTTAAACCTCAATGTTCATTCATGTGTGTGCGTGTGTATGTGTGTGTAGATTCCGCTGGACCTAAATCATTAACCACGTCATGTAATGTGTGTGTGGATATTGCTTTCTTTCTCACTCGTGATCAGAAACAAAAACGAATTATTTATTTTCTATTTGAGTCTCACTTGTGACGACATGCACTTTAGAATATACTTATTATCCGTTGGTAATAACGCGTTTACGACCACTCAGTTACGTGGCTAAAACTTAAGTCTTGCATTATATAATACATGCTAGACTAACATCGTCGATGAGCATTTTTAGTTGTTTTTTATTCCTTTTTTTTAATCTACCAGATTATAACTCACTTTTCCAACACAATTATAAACGTGTACATTATAGTCCAGAATGCCTTGCCCACATCCTGCCCCAAAAGGGGCATCACGATATTATTCTCAATTATTTTATTACATTTGTTGTTGCTGCTATTATTGTAGTAGCAGTTGTTGTTGTCGTCATTGTTGTTGTTGTTGTTGTTGTTGTTGTTGTTGTTGTTGTTGTTGTTCTTCTTCTTCTTCTTCTTCTTCTTCTTCTTCTTCTTCTTCTTCTTCTTCTTCTTCTTCTTGTTCTTGTTCTTCTTCTTCTTCTTCTTTCCCACCCTCTTCCCCCATTCTTCTTCTTTTTTCTCCTTACGTAACCTCGCATTTCTTTTCGAGATTTTGAACTCAGGTCCAAGACCTTATGTCATTGACGAGGTCGTACCCACGACAAAGAGTTCATGTTCTCCGCGAGGTCATAACCAGTGCAAAGACCTTTCACATCTGCCGCCACAAAACACCCAAGACTACGTCATTCACAAGATCGTAACCAGGGCAAAATTGTCCACACAATTAATCCAGCGACAATTTATTTTGAACTTTGTAAATAAATTGTTCTTATTGTGGTGGTGTTGGTGGTGGTGGGGAGATGATACAGTGATGGAGGCTAGGGTGATGAAGAATTCTCACACATTCTCTCTCTCTCTCCCCAACGCCATTTCGTTGATGACCGTTGAAAGTTTTATTCTCGAAGTGCATCATACTAAGAGAGCGCAACAGGCAATGCTCGTACAGCTACATTCTGCCTTCTCTGTGTGTCTGACTCGTTCTCCTGTTCTCTTGTTCTCTTTCTGCGTGCTCCAGCCCTCTGTCTTTTTTCTCTTGCTCTCTCAGAGTGTGTGTGTCCCGAAATATTTGTTTGTTTGTTTGTTTGTTTGTAGATTATAGTCACACGACACTTTCGCATATAGGTGACTACTGGACCGATTTATACTGACACCAGCGGGCCAGTTGTTGGTAAAGGGGAAAATAATATGATCCCACGTTGACCAATCAGGGATTCGAACCAGCGACCTTTCGGTTACTAGCAAGACGCTCTTACCAACTGAGCTACCCGGCCCCTCTGAAATATTTTAGCACTTCCGAGCTTTTATGTATGCGCGCGGACCGTACTGCACCTGAGGCTTAACGCGCGCTGCTGTTCCTCTCTCTTGGTAATTTGTTTTAGTTGTTAACCTTTATTTTACATATAAGGCTTGAAACGCTAACGAATGCTATACAAATTATATATGGGCGGAAACGCGGAAATACGACCTTTCTACTGGTATAATAATATCAGACCTATCTGCTACGAAATAAAATTAAAAATAATACGCTATTTAAGAGGGAGTTGGCTGCTGCTCTTAAGCATTTTACAACTCTAAATTATAACAACTCTTTAATTTAATAAAATTATAAATAATAATAAAAATGACAAAGAAAGAACAACGTCTCCCCCTTCCAACGATATATAATATGACATGGTTACTATCATGGGTTCCGACTATGACGGACTAAACTAGCAAACACCTAACACAACAATATTTACATCTATCCCATCTTCTTACAACTTTTCCTCTGTTTCCCTTCCGATGTATGTCCTATAAAACTAATATTTAAGTATATACTATTACAGAATGAATTATCTAAGGCATCGGAAAATATCACACTTAAGGTGTTACAGTGGAAATTCTTTGCTATCGCCATCATCGACAATATTATGTTCGTATCACGTGTTAATCTACGATTACACAAGGCGGGAAAGCGTTACGACCGGCCAACTCGTATCAGCGGTCATACAACAGCGCGGTGTCTTTATCAATGTGATAGGCATCGCGCTATTCTAAACATCGCGCTCTCCTTTAAAATTTCTACATAAATCACAAATAAAGTTTATATATTCTAATAAATAATTTAAAGCTGCGTCTAACGATTATCTGCTTTAAGGGATCTGAAAAGTATATATCAAATTATTGCATACAGCTAGTTTAAACATAACAGAGGACAGAGTGAGGCCTAAGTATCGAAATGGTCAGAAATTCCTTGTAGCCCGCCCGGCTACATTTTATCGCGCATTTTTTTAGCTCTAGAGCTGCTCAAGGCGCTGGCTGATACATGAAATTAATGAAGCCGCCCGAGGCGCTTTTGCTGCGGAGCTATCATTAAAATCAACATTGTTGTTATCAATAGGTGCATAAGCCAACGAATGGATCGATTTATATTAAAGAAGGTTATTTTTGTTATAGCGTTTTATCCTTATAGAACAACATGTGGTGATTGTTAATTTTAAAAGGACCTGTTACTCTGGACTGTGTGTCCTTGGGACATTGCATTTTACAGTTGGACTTGACTTTGTCGGATGTCGGATGTGTTGGGGTGTCGGATAGCGCAGCGGTTGGAGCACTCGCTACTGTGTCGCAAGTTAAGCACCGTCCAGTGCGGTTAGCACTTGGATGGGTGACCGCAACGTGGTGACAAATAACAACGCCCCCATTTGCCTCAACTGTAATTGGGTACCTACTCTCTTGAGGGTAGGGAAGGTAAAGCAGCGAGGGAGAGAGATGGGCATCACCCTCATTACGCTGGCCCAAGATAAGTGTGATCTTCAACATCACGCTCCCATACGGCCACAAGGCTATGGGACTACCTTTACCTTTTTATCTATTACTTGACTTTGTGATATGTTAAACTTCGGAAGAACCTTGGTGCCACTAGGTCTTTGCCCGGCAACAGGTTATTGTCTCCATCGACCTTCACGATGCTCTCTCTCGCTCTCTCTCTCTCTCTGTTTGGGTGTGTGCGTGTGTGAGCGTGTCTTTCTATCACTGATGATCAAACGCATGTGAATCCAAAATAAGTAATTATATTGCGCTCGAGAGTCCCCTTCCGTCTATCAGCACTATGAAATATGTCTAGTGATTGCCATTCACTTGTGTGTACGTGTTTGCCATCTCTCTGTTATGTGACTAACGCTCAGGGTCAAGGAGTCTTTCATACCATGGTGTCTGAACTTCATTCCGCGGTGTCTGAACTTTTATTCCATGGTATTCCGTGATGTCTAAATTTCATTCCGCGGTGTCTAAACATTCATTCCATGGGGCCTAAACTGTCAGACCAGTTCAGCTTGGTTCAGTATTTTAATTTTACGTCTGTACACTCTAGGTGCATGACATTAGACAATAAAACTAAAATAGGCTTATCGTAAAATCATAACAACCTACCAACTAAAAATAAAATTACATGTATAACAATCTAACAACTGGTGACTTTAATATAACATCAACAATTATAGCGATATCTGGATGGGAATGACCTGTTAACTGTGACGGTGGGTCTATTGTTGCTGGGCTCTGCACAATGGAATGCTATTACCCACTCGTCTTAAGTCGATGGGGATCGCTAGTAAATCTCATCTCCCTGTGACTCTACTTAATACATTTATTTGTTTAGCTCGGTCTGTGTTTAGGCTGGGGTACAGAGATATAAAGAAAATTGGTAAAAGATCACTGTCACACTAGCTCTCACACGGCTATGAAACATCGCCTTTGGTGATGTCACGTGGTGAGTTTTGGTGCAATGACTCCCCTTCGTCTTGTTCAAAGAACAAGTATAGACCAAAGCATTGAAAGATAAGGAAAACTCGAAACACAAGTTACACTTTCTTCCAATTATTATTTACCCAAGTATGCTTACATCGAAAATTCCACCGAACAGTGCTTTCAAGTTAAGCTGTACACATTTTCCGAAATGCTTTTATAATGAAATTGTTTTGTTTTCTTCCTCATTCCTCCAAATTCAGATAGGTTTTGTATTTTCATTTTTTGGAGAGACCGGAATTACTTCTGACTTCAGCAATGTTTGTAACTACTTGGCTGCGTGTGATTACGTGAAGTAGTTCCTGCCGATAAAGGTGAAGGTGACGAGGCGAAAGCTGGCACGCGCTGACTCAAGGCACCTGTCTTGCAAAGTACACACTTCCGTCTCGCAGTGCCCCTCCGGATAGTTGAAATGAAGGTGATGGAAGAAGGGCTGGTCATTGAAGGTGATAGTGATGGATGGATGGTTGATACGCCCAGTACTCCCGGAAGCAACTGCACCCTGTAAATGATCATATTGCAGTCAGATCTGTATATTATTTTTAACTAGTACCAGTGGAATGGTGCGTATTGGTTCAGTTTGTAAACACACAACACAAAGTCAGACTCCAGCCTGTTATACTTATCACGAAATGCTTTATATCCTAGCTGGTAACTCAGCTGGCTCTGAAGGCTCAGTGGGGGCTACATTTATGTGAGGCTTCTTGTACCAACAGAGCCTTGAGCAACGGTTAAAAGTTAGTTCATCATTGCTTTTAGGGTCCAGCAGACTTCAATGAACAGAATCAGGATCTTTTTGGGGAGTGCGCTATATAAAAACAATAATAAAAAATAAAATAAAATAAAAATTCATCAATTCAATTGCCTGCCTACATGCATGTTCTAAAGCAAAGGAGAAATTGATAGAAGATCAGTGCCAGGAAATAGAGAACAGTCTGAATAAGAACAACAGCAAGAAGGCTTACCAGACTGTGAAGCGGTTGACAAGTGTTAAACAGCCCAAGGACTCCATGATCCAAAGTAAGTCTGGCATATGCCTTACAGAAGAACAAGAAGTCTTGGACAGATGGACAGTGTACTGCTCTGACCTTTACAACCACACACCAAACGGAGACCCATCAGTTATAGCATGTCCAGAGAACAGAGAGGAAGAAGAAATCCTCCCTATTCTCCGAGAAAATGTTGAGGCAGCAGTGCAATCGCTGAAGAAGGGGAAGTCAGCGGGAATGGACAACATACCCGCGAAACTGCTTCAAGCAGGAGGAGAAGCGATGATTGACGCACTCACCATTATCTGTAACAAGATCTGGTTGAATGGGGAATGGCCTACAGCATGGACCCAGTCGCTTGTCATCACTCTTCCCAAAAAAGGTAAGCTTCAGGAATGTGAAAATTACCGCACCATCAGCCTCATAAGCCATCCCAGCAACGTCCTCCTGAAAACAATACTCAACAGGTTGAAACCCCAAGCTGAACAAATCCTAGCTGAAGAGCAAGCAGGATTCAGGGCAGGGTGAAGTACCAGTGAACAGATTTTCAACCTCGAAATAATCTGCGAGAAATACCTACAGCACCAAAACCATCTATATCATGTGTTCTTAGACTTCAAGAAGGCGTTTGACCGAGTCTGGCATGCAGCTCTGTGGGCAACCATGAGAGTGTACAGCATCAGCCCTAAAATTATTGAAGTAATCAAAAGCCTGTGTGACAAGGCTACCAGTGCAGTCCTCCACAACAGCGCCCTCGGAAACTGGTTCAGAACAACAATCGGTGTGCGTCAGGGATGCCTACTCTCTCCAACACTCTTCAACATCTCCCTATAGCGCATCATGTCAGATGCCCTTGCAGATCACGAAGGCACGGTCAGCATAGGGGGAAGAGCAATCTCCAACCTTCGTTTTGCGGATGACATTGATGGATTGGCTGGAAAGGAACAAGAACTTGAACAGCTGGTACAGAGGCTTGACACCACCTCCAAAGCCTATGGAATGGAAATAAGTGCAGAGAAGACCAAAATGATGACCAACAACACCAATGGCATCAACACGGACATCAAAGTCCAAGGTCAATCCCTTAACACAGTACATAGCTTCAAATATTTAGGAGCCATTGTATCAGACCATGGGTCCAGACAGGAAGTCCTCTCCAGGATCGCACAAACAACTGCTGCCCTGGCGAGGTTGAAGCCAATTTGGAAAGACAAGACCATTAGTCTACATTCCAAGGTAAGGCTGCTGCGCTCCTTTAATTGTCATCTCCATCTTCCTATATGCTTGCGAAACATGGACCCTCACAGCAGATCTCCAACGAAGAATACAAAGCATGGAGGTGAGGTGCTATAGAAGACTTCTGGGCATTTTCTATACCCAGCATATCAACGACAATACGATGACCTGCTCACAGTGGTAAAAAAAACGGAAACTTCGATAGTATGGCCACCTCACCAGAACATCAGGTCTTGCAAAGACCATCCTGCAAGGCACAGTGCAAGGAGATAGAAGAAGAGGGAGACCGGAAAAGAGGTGGGAGGACAACATTCGAGAATGGACTGGTTTGACACTGAGCGAAACAATCAGGGTTGCTGAGGACAGGAAAAGATGGAGTACGCTGGTTAAACGAAAATCTGTGGTGCCCCAACGACCTCCGAGTTACGGGATAGGGTAGGATAGGATAGGATAGTTCAAGAACAGCCTCCTATGTCCCCCCTCTCGCCTCTCTTCGTCCCTCTCCCTCGCACTCCCCGCAGTTTGTTTCGTTAGCCACGCCTTTTTACGCACACCGGTGACGTTTTCAATACCCACAAAGTGCCAAGCCGATGACTGTTTGCGGTAAGTGGGCGGAGCTTTAGTGTCGTATAACTAGATCAGTGAACTAGACATGAAAGCCGTAATTACCTATATGGATGTAAACAGCAAAACCAATGACAATTTGAACAATTCTGTCGATAAATAAAAATATTTCAACATCTTAAACAAATATATAATAATGCAGACTACTTACAGCCCATGTTCGATGACTGCACGCGGGCTCGATCTACAGTCTTACTCCGCGAATTATAAATCAATATTATTTTGTGAATTAGAGGTATGAATTACAATTAGTATTACATTAATAGGCAGAGATAATGTTAATGTTAAACAATATTCAACCCTGAGCTAACAAAAAAATCTTCCTTTGGTAGAATTGTGTAGGGACTTCATCTTTGCGCGGAAGGTCATACGAAGCAGCCATATAGAAACTCCCTCTCTCTCCAATGTGTGTATTCGACTGGTTGACTCATGGATTCACACACCGCGGTGTGTTAAAATGTAAACACACGTATTTGACACAAACCCACAAGTAAGGTCGGAGGTCGAGAACCGGTATTTACACGATTTTTGTAACTGCTGTTAAGAATCCGGTTTAAAATAAATGGGTTCCAAATTTTGAAACCCACTTTTTTTTTAAACCCACTCGCACGTCGATGTATTAAGCGCATAAACCTGATTATATGGTTCTGAACGCGCGCACACACACACACACACACACACACACACACACACACACACACACACACCTACACATCCACACACACACACACACACACACACACACACACACACACACACACACATAAAACCAAACATTTTTTAGAAAAAAAATCCAGCTGATTTCTATGCAACCTTTACAAAATGTTTATGCTACATCTTTTTAAAATTTGTATAAATGTGTGTGTGTGTCAGAGAGAGAAAGAGAGAGAGAGAGAGAGTGTGTGTGTGTGTGTGTGTGTGTGTGTGTGTGTAAGTGTGTGTGTGTGTGTGCGTGTGCTTGTGTGCTATCATTCTATGTCAGTGACTTCGTCATAACTCATGCCTTATTATTATTTCTTTTTTTTTAAACTTCTTTTAGACCATGCTCGAAAATACGAGGGGAAACAACTTGGGCCGGTTTGCTCGCATTTTGCGTTCAGAGTTGTCTAACGTTAGGCGGAATTCTTTGCAAAGAAACAATTTCTCGCCTACAATTTCTGCTCTGCCTTCAATTAAACTTTCCGCATCAACCAAAAGGTTGATTTCAGTTGCAATCCTGGCTAGCGCCGCTAGTTCGGCCTTGCACTGTTCTGCAACAACCACTACCCTTTCCCCAAGAAAAGCTTGAAGCTTTCAGAGTGTTCCGAGACGAGCTTTCCGCCCGGATAACTCTAGGTAACTAAAAACAAAATAAAAAGACAAGTTACCTCCCATTTTTGAAGAAGGCCTATTAAGTCCGCGTTTGAAATGCAGCGTCAGGAAGGAGCGAATGCTCGTGATTACTTTTTCTTCATTTATTGCAATGTGTTTTAGTACTGTCAGCAAAATATGTCTTCAATTCCCTGAGATAATAAAGAATAGTTCAATCTTCCCTGATCTCTCAAGTGTTTGTTGATGGTTATGACGTGTTATTGCTATGTGATGTTGTAAAAATTAAAAGTTAACCCGGTGAAAGCTTTTTTATTGTGTCGTTAAGAGTGCAGTGTTTGCAAAACATGGAGTGCAGTGTTTTCATAACATGGAGTACATTGTTTGCATTACATGGAGTGCAGTGTTTGCAAAACATGGAGTACATTGTTTGCAAAACATGGAGTGCAGTGCTTGCAAAACATGGAGTGCAATGTTTGCAAAACATGGAGTGCAATGTTTGCAAAACATGGAGTGCAGTGTTTGCGTAATATGGAGTATATTGTTTGCATAACATGGAGTGCAGTGCTTGCATAACATGGAGTATATTGTTTGCATAACATGGAGTATATTGTTTGCATAACATGGAGTGCAGTGTTTGCATAACATGGAGTATATTGTTTGCATAACATGGAGTGCAGTGTCTACATAACATGGAATACAATGTTTGCATAACATGGAGTATATTGTTTGCATAACACGGAGTGCAGTGTTTGCATAACATGGAGTACATTGTTTGCATAACATGGAGTGCAGTGTTTGCATAACATGGAGTATATTGTTTGCATAACATGGAGTGCAGTGCTTGCATAACATGGAGTATATTGTTTGCGTAACATGGAGTATATTGTTTGCATAACATGGAGTGCAGTGTTCGCATAACATGGAGTACATTGTTTGCATAACATGGAGTGCAGTGTTTGCATAACATGGAGTGCAGTGTTTGCATAACATGAAGTGCAGTGTTTGCATAACATGGAGTGCAGTGTTTGCATAACATGGAGAACATTGTTTGCATAACATGGAGTGCAGTGTTTGCATAACATGGAGTACATTGTTTGCATAATATGGAGTACATTGTTTGCATAACATGGAGTGCAGTGTTTGCATAACATGGAGTGCAGTGTTTGCATAACATGGACTGACACGTGGCTGAATAATATTGGTTATTAGGATTAAGGTTGCATAAATGGAGCGCCTGTTTGTGGTCCTGTTTTAAGCATTGCACGAGTCGCTTGGTTTCCACTATTTTGATATTTGTCACATCCACTGCCTCGACAGGGGGTAACCATGTGTGTGGTCACCACAACAGAAACAACCACCCCAAATATCTAACACATAAAACACCAGTGTGTGGTCACCACAACAGAAACAACCACCCCAAATATCTAACACATAAAACACCAGTGTGTGGTCATCACAAAAGAAACAACCACCCCAAATATCTAACACATAAAACACCAGTGTGTGGTCACCACAACAGAAACAACCACCCCAAATATCTAACACATAAAACACCAGTGTGTGGTCACCACACAATAAACAACCACCCCAAATATCTAACACATAAAACACCAATGTGTGGTCACCACACAAGAAACAACCACCCCAAATATCTAACACATAAAACACCAGTGTGTGGTCACCACAACAGAAACAACCACCCCAAATATCTAACACATAAAACACCAGTGTGAGGTCACCACAACAGAAACAACCACCCCAAATATCTAACACATAAAACACCAGTGTGTGGTCACCACAACAGAAACAACCACCCCAAATATCTAACACATAAAACACCAGTGTGTGGTCAACACAAAAGAAACAACCACCCCAAATATCCAACACATAAAACACCAGTGTGAGGTCACCACAACAGAAACAACCACCCCAAATATCTAACACATAAAACACCAGTGTGTGGTCAACACAAAAGAAACAACCGCCCCAAATATCCAACACATAAAACACCAGTGTGTGGTCAACACAAAAGAAACAACCACCCCAAAAATCTAACACATTAAAACACCAGAGAGAACAATATAAAACATTTGAATTTTTTTTAAACCACGCTAACCTATATATTTATATAACTACTAGTGGTTTTGTACCCTGGCAAGCCAGGGTACACAGGTTGCTGTTTAAAATGTAGACAGAGAGACAACTGTTGTCTGCGAGTTTCATTTGGACGATGATACCTCCCCATATCCCCCTTGATACCTCACCATACCCCCCCCCCCAATATCTCCCCGTCCCCCCATGATGCCTCACCATACCCCCTTGATACCTTTCCGAACCCACTTGATACCCACTTGATCCATGGACGCACTTGTAACAGAAAGTACAGATTTTGTGTAGGAGGGGGGAGGGGAGGGTGATATGATAAAAAAAATTTCCATTTTGAGAACCAGACTAGCAGCTGAGTTCTGAACTCGGAGCAGATGAACAGAAGAGGAAGGAAGTCCATCCAGAAGAGAGTTACAGTAGTTTAAGCGTGACATGACAAGAGAGTAAATGAGCTTGGCTGTAGCGTCAGTGGTCAGATGCTTGCGGGCAAGGCCTGTTGTACTGAGCTGAAAATTTCAATACTATCAACACAATGCACGTGCACTAATGACACTATTTGCAAACTTAGCAATACACTTTTATTTATTCTCTCTCCAACACATCCCATCCTCTATCTACAACAGGCTTAGAAACCCTATCATCACAGGTTTAGAAACCCGAGGTGTGACACTATTTAACAATAAGAATACTGTTGCCATTGAGGCGCACACAATGGTTACCAACGTCAACAGCTTGTTTTGCAAAGCGTGCTGCAATAGCCTTCATTTACCTTGGATTTGGTTCTGTGTTGTTGCTAGGAAAGCTTAGAATAATGTTGGTTTGTTTTCGTCGGTCTCTATTGTTGTAGAATGTTGAGATCTTTATAATTGCTTGTTTACTCCTAACGGAAGATTCGAGTTTTGTCTAGTAACCGATGGTCACATTTTGGTACTAAGTGTAGAACATTCAATGACGTAAGACAGTACATTCAATGACGTAAGACAGTACATTCAATGACGTAAGATAGTACATTCAATGACGTAAGACAGTACATTCAATGACGTAAGACAGTACATTCAATGACGTAAGACAGTACATTCAATGACGTAAGACAGTACATTCAATGACGTAAGACAATGGCGCAGAGGGAGGTAGGGGAGTGCAGGGGTTGGGGGAAGGTGTTTTTCTTCCTTTCGGTGTCCAGTTTTATTGTGAGAGGTTATTGATTGCCTCATTCTAAACATTCTACCTTTTTCTACATTGCAGAGAGAATATAAAAGAAGCGCTGTCAGCGCTTAGGGAGGGTGTTTTGGGAGAGAATCTCTGAATGCAGTGGCTGATGCTGTTTGCTTCTTTTCCTGAATAAAGCTGGACACTTTTTAACGACGATTCTTGCCTTGTTATTGATTGAACGGGCTGCGTGCATACTAACACGAGTTGGGAAAAGTGATTATATTTTAGTTCAACTCCTTAAGAAACTTCTTCGATATTTTGGTGAAAAGTAGACAAAAGCCACAAACATGAAAGTCATTTAAAAGGTTGACATTAAACCTATATGGCCACAAGCGATGCCAACGGGTTCTGTCTGAGAATGATTTAATACAAACGTTGTGAAAGTCCAATTTAGGCACCATAGCGGGTAAATTGAACTTAAACGGGGCGTTATGTTTCTCCGAATATTATTTACTTTCGACTCGGGCAACGTCTCGGGGGTTTTCTCCGGGTACTCCGGTTTGCTCCCCCAGCAAAATTTCAAAAAATTTCAAACATTTAAAGAATTTCTAAATTTAAAAAATCACAACTAATGTTAGGTAGGTTGGGTTTGGGCGCGCCACAGGCTGCGACTACGCCTTCCACAGGGGAGGCGGCCCAGAATTTCCCGATAAAAAGGGACAATAAAGCATTACAATCTAAATCTAAATCTAAATTAACCTAGGTTCAATTGAACATAGTGTAAACACACCTACTAAAATATAAAATTATTAAATAAATTGTACTTGTGTCTCTCTCTATCACACACACACTTACGCATACACACTCACCTAAGCAAACACCCCCACCTACACACTCACACACACATAATCAGTAACATCGCGTTAAAACGAAAGCAGCATAAAAAATTTAAAATAAAGATTTTTATTACTTTAGAAAGACCGTTTCTTTTTTAATTTAAATCAATGCACTCATTTGGTATAAGGTTAGAAAAAATTGTTATCCTTTCAACTACTGCCACTAAAATTCAATCAAAGCAAATTTCAAATTTAAAAAAGACGAATGAAAACAAATAAAGGAAAATTAAAGGGTTTATTTACTTGAAAAAAGATCTGTTATAAAACTTTAGCAATATGTTTATTTAATAGTAAACCGCTGTGCTTTTAGAAATAACACTTCTGAACCAGTTGTGCAAGTTAGCCGCCAAGGTTCAAATTACACTCGTATCATTTTGTTATATAGGGATGATCGTGTGTTAATGTGTATATTTAGAAGTGTGTGGTGTGTTTGTGTTTGTGTGTGTGTTCGCATGTGTGTGTGTGTGTGCGTGTGTGTATGTGTGTGCGTGTGTTATTTCTAAAGCAGAAGGGTTTACTAATATATAAACATATGGGTGTATAGCGAACTAGTTGGACTTGTATTTGAACCCCAATAATTTAAAAGAGTTTATTGTGTTAGGTTTACAAAAAATGATATCAGCCTTCGCCTTTGTGGACTGGCACGCACAGCAATGTGAGTCTATGTGCTCACAACAACAAACAAGCAAACAAAACAAAACAAAAATGCCCATTTTGGCAAATCTGTGCGAAATGAGTCCTAAACAGTCCAAAAATGACATTTAAGAAAATTGTCCATCTGTCAGCAGTCCGCAGCCTGTCTGTGCAAAACTTGCAAGTGGATTAATATCTCAGAACCTATCCAACTATCACAGCCAAAGTTGGTAAAATGATGTAAATCCATGATACTTCATACATGATCAGTGAGTTAATGACTTCACTACAAGGTCAAGGTCAAAGGGTCCATAGATGTTAGTCAAAAAATGACAACTATTCACAAAATTTTTTTTTCAAGTTATTAATATTGAATATTATTTAATATTGAACTGATGATTCTTTGGGGCATGATAGATATGAATGAGACACCCATACAATACACATTTTATAAACCTCACTCCAAGTTCAAGGTCATTGGTGCTATGCAACAGCATTGGTTTATTTGATCATAAGTGACCTGAATAGTCTCCTACCAAAGTTATATAAATTCGCTCCTTGCGGGAATGGAACCCGCGATCTTCGGCATAGCAAACCAGTGACTAACTCACTGCACCACGAGACAACCCCTGTTAAGTGTCTACAGCGTTGAAGAAGCCGCTGATCGAGGCCCATCCCGTTTGGCATCATGCAAGAATCACCCCATTTCTCATTGATGCGGCCCTCGCATGCTGGGCACGAGAACACCGACAAACATATATATATATATAGCTACAGTTGCTGAGTGTCTGAGTGACATGACCAGTACACACATAGATACTATACAAACTTCAAGGAGCTGAAGGCGGCAGTCCCGCTGAAAGAAGAAGTATAGAAGGAGACACAGTTCCTTGGTGGCCCAGTGACGCGATGAAGATAAATGCAGGAGGGAAACATGACGGACGGTGAAGGATGTTACAAAGTTACAAGTTGACGGCAAAAGTCAACGTGTACTGTACAGTTGAAGCCAAGACAATGTCAACAATTTGTTGGCAGAGGAGGCGGAGTATATAAAGGAGATGGGAGGAGAGAGAGAGTAAGAAAGAGTCTCCTCTCTGAAAATCCTTATCGGGAAGAGAGGGGACTATAAACTGATGCATACATACATACAGAGAGTAAGAAGGGGCCGGGTAGCTCAGTTGGTAAGAGCGTCTTGCTAGTAACCGAAAGGTCGCTGGTTCGAATCCCGGATTGGTCAACGTGTGATCATATTATTTTCCCCTTTACCAACAACTGGCCCGCTGGTGTCAGTATAAATCGGTCCAGTAGTCACCTATATGCGAAAGTGTCGTGTGACTATAATCTACAAACAAACACGAGAGAGTAAGTCTCCTCTCTGAAAATCCTTAACGGGAAGAGAGGGGACTATAAACTGATAAAAAAAAAAAAAAGAGAGAGGAAATAGTAAGTCTCCTCTCTGAAAATCCTTATCGGGAAGAGAGGGGACTATAAACTGATTAAAAAAAAAAAAAAAAAAAAGAGAGAGAGAGGAGGGGCCGGGTAAGCTCAGTTGGTAAGAGCGTCTTGCTAGTAACCGAAAGGTCGCTGGTTCGAATCCCGGATTGGTCAACGTGTGATCGTATTATTTTCCCCTTTACCAACAACTGGCCCGCTGGTGTCAGTATAAATCGGTCCAGTAGTCACCTATATGCGAAAGTGTCGTGTGACTATAATCTACAAACAACAACAACAACAACAACAACAACAAGAGAGAGAGAGAGAGTAATTCGCCCCAACAACAACAACAACAACAACAACAACAACAACAACAAGAGAGAGAGAGTTATTCGTCCCCTATACGCTTATGTGTCCGGGGACGTTAATCTATAAAACTGAACTAAAGAGAGAGAGTTATTAGTCGTCACCTGTGTCCGGGGACGTAAATTTTACTCAAAAAAGAGAGAGAGAGAGAGGGAGAGAGAGAGGGGCGGAGGGCGCAGGGGTAGTTGAAGATGAACAAGGAAGGGTAGTGGAGAGAGAGGGAATAGGAAATGAATGTTTTCAAAAACCACCCATTAAAAATCACTTTCGGACAATTCGCAAATTCTGCTGTTGTTGATTTTGCGGCCATTTTGTTCGTTTTTGTTGCCCTCCCTTTGCTCCGCTGATTCCCTCCATTTTTGCCCCAGTGATTATCACGGTTGCCTCCCCTGGATTTCCTCACGTGAACATGCGCGATGAGCTAATTACCCGGCATGTCTGTCGGCTTTAATCGGCCATTAATATGTTTACCTGTGGCTCCGAGCGTGGACAACAACACAAGGAGCATCAGAGGACTGACGGAATTTCGGAAAATATGACTCGTTGGACGACCAGGCGTTGTCACAGACATTCCGTATGCGCTGAGAGCTTTCATCATCATTTGCTTCATAATTGCAAAATAGCGAAATTCCATTTCTCTTAATTCTTTTAATCTGGTAGCTTTTTTAAGAGCGTGTTTGCTATCGGAAGCACTGAGGCGAGGTGAGCGGATTAGCACTACAAACGCCCAGAGTATTTGAGACTTCGAGGGTGGCTGTTGCTGTGCACTGTGTGGGACTATATCATCTGTGTGCTGGGGTACAGGCGATGCGGGAGGGAGGAGGGCACGCGGGGGTGGGAGGAATGAGGGGTGGGGGTGAGGTCAGAGGTCAAGGTCAAGCGGTAAAGTAGCATTGTATTGGCGATTGGTTCAAGGAAGGTACAGCAACTTTGCTTGACAACATCAGTGAGTTCATGCCCAAAACATCAGCTTGCCTTGTGCATGGTGTCACTTTGTATTGAAGTTCGCCACGTCGATGACGGGGTACCTCATTCGTCTGCACTGTCAGCCTGCACGAGCAGATACCTTACCGGAAGAGAGAGAGAGAGAGAGAGAGAGAGAGAGAGAGAGAGAGGTGGGGTGTGGTATTTATTTGTAAATGCATGTCTGAAGTTCCTCTCCTCCCAAGTGTTCAACGTGCTACAGCAGTTAGTCTAGCTCCAGGGAGAGAAAGAGGGAGAGTTTGAGCAAATGTAGATACGAAGTAAGTGGCGCTGTCTAACTTAACTCGAAGTTCAACATGGCTAGATGACCCTTCTCGCATGCTGCTCACGAACTGTGCTTCAGTCATACAGACAATCTGGGCTGTTCATTTATCGCTATATCACAAAATGGGCTACAGTCTCTACGAGCGCCTAATTATCCGCCGAAACAACTATACTATACTATACTATACTATACTATACTATACTATACTATACTATACTATACTATACTATACTATACTATACTATACTATACTATACTATACTATTGCTGACAGAACATGAAAAGGTGATAGTACAACACAAACGTAAACCATTTCAGCTCGGGGTTTTTTGGTGTTTTATTTTTTGTAACGCTTTATTGTCCCTTTTTATTGGGAAATTCTGGGCCGCCTCCCCTGGGGAAGGCGTAGTCGCAGCCTGTGGCGCGCACAAACCCAACCTACCTAACATTAGTTATATTTTGGAAATCTTGCTGGGGGAGCAAACCGGAGTACCCGGAGAAAACCGAGAAGTTGCCCGAGTCGAAAGTAAATAATATTCGGAGAAACATAACGCCCAGATGCTGGATCGATCCCACATTTGTCAGGCACCATTGGTTTCTGGCCTGTGAACAGGCAAGTTAGTGCCGCCTTAGACTACTTGGCCACAAAGCTCGCTCGTGTGGGGGTGTCCTGGTAGTACAGTGGATAGAGTGTGAGGTGTCCTGGTAGTACAGTGGATAGAGTGTGAGGTGTCCTGGTAGTACAGTGGATAGAGTGATGATGTCCTGGTAGCACAGTGGATAGAGTGATGGTGCCCTGTTAGTACAGTGGATAGAGTGATGATGTCCTGGTAGCACAGTGGATAGAGCAATGGTGTCCTCGTAGTACAGTGGATAGAGTGATGATGTCCTGGTAGCACAGTGGATAGGGTGATGGTGTCCTGGTAGCACAGTGGATAGAGTGTGAGGTGTCCTGGTATCACAGTGGATAGTGTGTGAGGTGTCCTGGTATCACAGTGGATAGAGTGTGAGGTGTCCTGGTAGCACAGTGGATAGTGTGTGAGGTGTCCTGGTATCACAGTGGATAGAGTGTGAGGTGTCCTGGTAGCACAGTGGATAGAGTGATGGTGCCCTGTTAGTACAGTGGATAGAGTGATGGTGTCCTGGTAGCACAGTGGATAGAGCAATGGTGTCCTGGTAGTACAGTGGATAGAGTGATGATGTCCTGGTAGCACAGTGGATAGGGTGATGGTGTCCTGGTAGCACAGTGGATAGGGTGATGGCGTCCTGGTAGCACAGCGGATAGAGTGATGGTGTCCTGGTAGCACAGTGGATAGAGTGATGGTGTCCTGGTGGTAAAGTGGATAGAATGTGGGGTGTCCTGGTAGTACAGTGGATAGAGTGATGATGTCCTGGTAGTACAGTGGATAGAGTGTGGGGTGTCCTGGTGGTACAGTGGATAGAGTGTGGGGTGTCCTGGTAGCACAGTAGATAGAGTGTGGGGTGTCCTGGTAGTACAGTGGATAGAGTGATGATGTCCTGGTAGTACAGTGGATAGAGTGTGGGGTGTCCTGGTAGTACAGTGGATAGAGTATGGGGTGTCCTGGTAGCACAGTGGATAGAGTGTGGGGTGTCCTGGTAGTACAGTGGATAGAGTGATGATGTCCTGGTAGCACAGTGGATAGAGTGATGATGTCCTGGTAGTACAGTGGATAGAGTGATGATGTCCTGGTACCACAGTGAATAGAGTGTGAGGTGTCCTGGTATCACAGTGGATAGAGTGTGAGGTGTCCTGTATCACAGTGGATAGAGTGTGAGGTGTCCTGGTATCACAGTGGATAGAGTGTGAGGTGTCCTGGTAGCACAGTGGATAGAGTGATGGTGTCCTGGTAGCACTGTTGATAGAGTGTGAGGTGTCATGGTAGTACAGTGGATAGAGTGTGAGGTGTCCTGGTAGCACTGTTGATAGAGTGTGAGGTGTCATGGTAGTACAGTGGATAGAGTGTGAGGTGTCATGGTAGCACAGTGGATAGAGTGTGAGGTGTCCTGGTAGCACAGTTGATAGAGTGTGAGGTGTCATGGTAGCACAGTGGATAGAGTTTGAGGTGTCCTGGTAGCACAGTGGATAGAGTGTGAGGTGTCCTGGTAGCACAGTGGATAGAGTGATGGTGTTCTGGTAGCATAGTGGATAGAGTGATGATGTCTGGTAGCACAGTGGATAGAGTGTGAGGTGTCCTGGTAGTACAGTGGATAGAGTGATGGTGTCTGGTAGTACAGTGGATAGAGTGTGAGGTGTCCTGGTAGTACAGTGGATAGAGTGATGATGTCTGGTAGTACAGTGGATAGAGTGTGAGGTGTCCTGGTAGTACAGTGGATAGAGTGATGATGTCTGGTAGTACAGTGGATAGAGTGTGAGGTGTCCTGGTAGCACAGTGGATAGAGTGATGGTGTTCTGGTAGCACAGTGGTTAGAGTGATGATGTCTGGTAGTACAGTGGATAGAGTGTGAGGTGTCCTGGTAGTACAGTGGATAGAGTGATGGTGTCTGGTAGTACAGTGGATAGAGTGATGGTGTCTGGTAGTACAGTGGATAGAGTGATGATGTCTGGTAGTACAGTGGATAGAGTGATGATGTCTGGTAGTACAGTGGATAGAGTGATGGTGTCTGGTAGTACAGTGGACAGAGTGATGGTGTTCTGGTAGCACAGTGGTTAGAGTGATGATGTCTGGTAGTACAGTGGATAGAGTGTGAGGTGTCATGGTAGCACAGTGGATAGAGTGTGAGGTGTCCTGGTAGTACAGTGGATAGAGTGTGAGGTGTCCTGGTAGCACAGTGGATAGAGTGTGAGGTGTCCTGGTAGCACAGTGGATAGAGTGTGAGGTGTTCTGGTAGCACAGTGGATAGTGTGTGAGGTGTCCTGGTATCACAGTGGATAGAGTGTGAGGTGTCCTGGTAGCACAGTGGATAGAGTGATGGTGTCCTGGTAGCACAGTGGATAGAGTGATGGTGTCCTAGTAGCACAGTGGGTAGGGTGATGGTGTCCTAGTAGCACAGTGGGTAGGGTGATGGTGTCCTAGTAGCACAGTGGGTAGGGTGATGGTGTCCTGGTAGCACAGTGGGTAGGGTGATGGTGTCCTGGTAGCACAGTGGGTAGGGTGATGGTGTCCTGGTAGCACAGTGGGTAGGGTAATGGTGTCCTAGTAGCACAGTGGATAGGGTAATGGTGTCCTGGTAGCACAGTGGATAGAGTGATGGTGTCCTAGTAGCACAGTGGGTAGGGTGATGGTGTCCTAGTAGCACAGTGGGTAGGGTGATGGTGTCCTGGTAGCACAGTGGGTAGGGTGATGGTGTCCTGGTAGCACAGTGGGTAGGGTAATGGTGTCCTAGTAGCACAGTGGATAGGGTAATGGTGTCCTAGTAGCACAGTGGGTAGGGTAATGGTGTCCTAGTAGCACAGTGGGTAGGGTAATGGTGTCCTGGTAGCACAGTGGGTAGGGTGATGGTGTCCTGGTAGCACAGTGGGTAGGGTAATGGTGTCCTGGTAGCACAGTGGGTAGGGTAATGGTGTCCTATGCCAAAGGGGGGAGTTCGAACCCCGCAAGAGACGAATTTCTGTGACTGAAATACGAGACATTCAGATAACCGAAGGTTTTCTCCAGGTACTACTGTTTCCTCCCTGCCTTCATGAATGGTGTTGGATGCCGCCCGTCCTCTAAAAGCGACGTACCTTTACACCACGTGTTTGAGTGATGAACGTCTGTTTGTTGTGTTTATAGGAGTTTCTGCCACATGTCAGCCTGTATGTTGGTTACAGATCGCCGCGTTTTGAGTCTGATTTAGGAATAAGGCGCACATAGCATCTATTATTATTATTATTATTATTATTATTATTATTATTATTATTATTATAATTATTATTATTATTATTATTATTATTATTATTATTATTATTATTATTATTAATATTATTATTATTATTATTATTATTATTATTATTATTATTATTATTATTATTATTATTAATACTATTGTTATTATTATTATTATTATTATTATTATTATTATTATTATTATTATTATTATTATTATTATTATTTTTATTATTATTATTAATGAGGTAAACTACAATCTACGTAACACTCAATAAATGAGTGTTAGGATCGTTTAAGTCCGTGCGTGCGTGCACAAACTAGACCTCGGTTTATACTCTACTGCATGGATTGGGGGATGATAGTACTATAGGTACGAAATTTGTAATTTAGGATTTATTGCAGCACGTAACGCAACTGTAAAAGTGCGAGAACAATCTGTCTGCCGTTTACGCGTTGTGAAGAATAGAACCCGCGGTCTCCAGCAGCCTAGGCCAGCGCTGTAGCACCCAAACATCCCCAAACTACCTCTCAACAACGCTGTAACACCCAAACATCCCCACACTACCTCTCAACAACGCTGTAACACCCAAACATCCCCAAACTACCTCTCAACAACGCTGTAACACCCAAACATCCCCACACTACCTCTCAACAGCCTATGCCAGCGCTGTAACACCCAAACATCCCTCTCAACAGTCTAGGCCAGCGCTGTAACACCCAAACATCCCCAAACTACCTCTCAACAGCGCTGTAACACCCAAACATCCCTCTCAACAGTCTAGGCCAGCGCTGTAACACCCAAACATCCCCACACTACCTCTCAACAGCGCTGTAACACCCAAACATCCCCAAACTACCTCTCAACAACGCTGTAACACCCAAACATCCCCAAACTACCTCTCAACAACGCTGTAACACCCAAACATCCCCAAACTACCTCTCAACAACGCTGTAACACCCAAACATCCCCAAACTACCTCTCAACAGCGCTGTAACACCCAAACATCCCCAAACTACCTCTCAACAACGCTGTAACACCCAAACATCCCCAAACTACCTCTCAACAACGCTGTAACACCCAAACATCCCCACACTACCTCTCAACAACGCTGTAACACCCAAACATCCCCAAACTACCTCTCAACAACGCTGTAACACCCAAACTCCCCAAACTACCTCTCAACAACGCTGTAACACCCAAACATCCCCACACTACCTCTCAACAACGCTGTAACACCCAAACATCCCCACACTACCTCTCAACAACGCTGTAACACCCAAACACAACGCTTAACAAAACAAAAAGTCAACAAACACGTGTAACAAAAAAATCAAAACCTCTCAACAGCGCTGTAACACAAAACAAACAAAAAAACACAAAAAAACTACCTCTCAACAAAACACAAAAAAATACCTCTCAACTATTGCTGTAACAAAAAATATACAATATCTCAACAGGTAACAAAAAAATACACTACTCTCAACAGTAACACCCAAACCCAAACAAAACTACCTCTCAACAGCGCTTAAAAAAAATAAAACTAAAGCCTATGCCAGCGCTGAAAAACATCTCAACACATATAACACCCAAAAAAAACTAATAACACGCTGTAACAAAAATATCCCCAAACTAAACAACAAAGCTGTAAAAATATCCCCAAACTACCTCTCAACAACGCTGTAACACCCAAATATCCCCAAACTACCTCTCAACAACGCTGTAACACCCAAACATCCCCAAACTACCTCTCAACAACGCTGTAACACCCAAACATCCCCAAACTACCTCTCAACAACGCTGTAACACCCAAACATCCCCAAACTACCTCTCAACAGCGCTGTAACACCCAAACATCCCCAAACTACCTCTCAACAGCCTATGCCAGCGCTGTAACACCCAAACATCCCTCTCAACAGCCTAGGCCAGCGCTGTAACACCCAAACATCCCCAAACTACCTCTCAACAGCCAGTAGTAGCTATCCTTCACTCCAGCAGCCTAGGCCAGCGCTGTAACACCCAAACATCCCCAAACTACCTCTCAACAGCCTAGGCCAGCGCTGTAACACCCAAACATCCCCAAACTACCTCTCAACAGCCAGTAGTAGCTATCCTTCACTCCAGCAGCCTAGGCCAGCGCTGTAACACCCAAACATCCCCAAACTACCTCTCAACAGCCTAGGCCAGCGCTGTAACACCAAAACATCCCCAAACTACCTCTCAACAGTCGGTAGTAGCTATCCTTCACTCCGGGGAAAGATCAAGGGAGTTGTGACTCCTTAATACGTTACCATCCAGGTTAATTTCCCCCCCAGAATTCCCAACCCTCCCCACTCCTTTATCTGGCCATGTGTGTGTGGAAGGGGATGGAGCGAGTGGAGGAGGAGGGGAATGAAAGGAGGGAATGGGGTGTAATTGTGAGGGTGATGTCCCTTGTCTCCTCTTTTTGTTGCCAAACCCAGCAGCGAACTCCCTTCTCTGTCAAACAGTCAATATCTGTACATTGCATTGCTTAGTTCAGACTTCCAACGGCTTGCTCTCGGTTCTCTGCAAACGCATTGAGAATGTTCTCATGGAGATTGGCGCCCTATGAGATGATGATGATGATGATGATGATGATGATGATGATGATGATGATGATGATGATGATGACCATTTCTAACGCTCAGGTATCCGTCTCAAAGCATGCTAGTTGCACGTAATGAAAATTCATGTACAGCGAAACGAAAACAATAAGTCTGAACAACGGGAGAGTCAGAGAGTCACAGTGCTGCTTGCCAAACACTGATTCAATACGAGGCTAAACATTCCGTCTTCAATCTTTTCTTGGAGATGGCAGCAGTTTCAGCATTGTCCAGAGATACCGGCAGAGGATTCCAGAGACTACTAAAAAACATCAACGTCATCCAATGCCTCAGATCTGACGTCATTGTTGTTCAGTGTTCAGCACTCTCAGGCTTGCAACCTTTGATTTGATAAATCCTCAAGGCCTTCCAGTGAATTGTTATGATACTGACAATGGCGAGTCTTCTCTAGCGCTTATATCAACCACACTAAGGTCTAGCACGCTAAGGGCCATTTTCAAAGTTAATTGCCTTCAGAATTCTGGGGTAGTTGGATTCTGGCGTCAAGTAGCCCCTTTAAGCATCCCTTTTTTAGCGGGAATGTGAGCTATGTAAAAATATTTAAAAAAAACACAGAAATTAATTGTTCTTATACGTAGAGCTGGGTACCGTGGGTCAAAGTGGTACCGGTATTACCGCGGTATTTTTAAGTCGTATCTGTATTTCGTACCGGTATATCGCGATTTTAAGTGTTACAATCAAATGGGATATGGCACTGACAGTAGTGACAGACGCAAAAAAAAGATTGTCATACACTTCAAAACAGTTTAAAAGAACCACATTTCCATAGAAACTGAAGCTTTATTTTTGCTGTACCGTCAAGTTCCATGCACCGGTGATATCATTACATTTCCTGACCTGACCCTACCGGGTTGTAAAATTATAATTATAGACGATACTTCAGCTATGTAGATCTAATAAGTAACTCTTATTTTAGCTATGCAATCATAATGCCTACACACCGTAATTGAACTGAATGAAAAAAAAAGGAAAATAAAAACCCTTACCCACCATGCTGGAACAGACACAGAACGATGGGCCATTCATCATGAGGAGGTTTTTGATCTGGTCCTGGAACTTTGTCAATGCCGGGCACTGCCTCAATACAACCATGTCGCCCCCTTTGTAAAGCTATCAAGATCTCTTTGTAACTCTTCTTCACATTCACCCCAATCTCGCTCTCTCTCTCTTCAAGCGTCTCTTTTCCTCCCTCGGAAGTGGGCTTTGACGTCATCAGTTTTTGTGTAGAACGAAATTTCCGGCGATGAGAGTCTGTGAAAAAGCATGTCGGGATAAAAAAGGAGGCGGCGGAAGTGGAGGCTGATTTGCATGTTTGAAGGACGTTGTTGACCAAATGAGCGGCGATGTAGCTCGTTACTGTTCCGTCATCGTCTGCACGTCTCCTCCATGTTAGACACTGTCCACACATTTTATTTCATGGCGAATGTTGTCCTTTATCATAGTGAATTTGGTGAAAATTGACCTCGACCTTTTATCACCATTTTCACGATATTTAACCGTTAATTTCTTAATGCCATTTAGTGACGAATTTACAGTAAGTCTGAGGTGTAGATAAAAATGGACGATGTCTTATACAAACTGTCATACACGCTCGCATCATTATCAATGTTGTTGCTGTATATTCATATATTACTGTATCTAATATTTGCGAAATTTGAGTCTAAACGACGTAAGGTCGCTTGCTATAAGCATTCCATGCCTTATTTCTCTTGTCATACAGACGAAGGACGCAACTGTAGAGGGTGTGGGTGTGTGTGTGGGTGAGTGTGCGTGCGCGCGCGTGTGTGTGTGTGTAGTCTAGTTTTATGTGGTTTACTAATTGGTCTTTAATTAAGAGTTCTTTAATTCTGGCTCTTCAACGGTGAAATGTGGTGGACTACAATCAAATTTACCAAAAAGCACTAGGGACTGGGCTTGTTAATTAAACACACACACACAGCACGGACACACAGCATGCATGAAGAGAGAGAGAGAGAGAGAGAGAGAGAGAGAGAGAGAGAGAGAGAGAGAGAGAGAGAGAAGATGAAGAAGAAGAAAAAGAAGAAGACGGCGACGACGACGATGATGATCATGATCATGATCATGATGAATATGGTCGTACAGTCAGAAACTAGGAAGGCAAGGTGTGCGACTATCACTGAGACAGTGATTTGAAATGTTATTATATGTACAGCGTATTAGTAAAGAAAATTTCTTGACTAGAACATGGTGAACTGTGTTCAGCTAAGCGTAACACTATGATTGATGCTTGAGAATATGGATTTAGTAATCCTAAGACCTGTTCATCGTTCTAGAGTCTACACAAAACTTAACGGTGGCATGCGCGGCAATAAAGTTATTGACAGTCTGCAGCTATACATAGGATTGCACGTTAATATACAGCTTTTGGATAGTAGGTCATTGTATTGACACACAATATCTGGTAATACTTTTAAAAAGGCGGGAATCAGCAAGAACCTCAAAGCAATCAATCAAGTAATAATAATAATAATAATAATAATAATAATCATCATCATCATCATCATCATCATCATCATCATCATCATCATCATCATCATCATCATCATCATCATCATCATAATCCAGGATGGGTTCAGTTTTAGGCCCAATTCTTTTCACAATGTACACTCAGCCTCTTGGTTCCATAATAAAAAATTTCGGTCATTCTTACCAGTTCTTTGCTGACGATACTCAGCTTCACAACTCTGTCGCTCCTTCTCACATACAAAGCCTTGCAGACAACATGAAAGAATGCATTGAGAATGTTGCAGAATGGATGCGTGAAAATAAATTGAAAATGAATGATGACAAGACGGATCTCATTCTGGTCGGTACCAGATCTAAGCTGCAGAAGGTTGCAACTCATTCCATGGTTTATTCTGGTAGTGAGATTACATTTTCTGATTCTGTGAAAAACCTTGGAGTCCACCTAGACAGCTGCTTGTCAATGGAGACCCAAATCAGTCAGCTCTGTACAGCTCTCTACTTCCAGCTCCGCAGATTAAGTAAAATCCGTCACTATTTGTCTGTTGATGATGCAAACAAACTGGCTGTCTCATTCATTCTTTCTCGGTTAGACTACTGTAACGCACTTCTAGCAGGTGTGCCTGACAACAAGCTTTTGAGGTTGCAAAAGATCCAGAACAGCGCTGCGCGTATGGTTCTTCGTCAGCCCCGTCGTGTCAGTGCCACCCAGTTGCTCAGAAGATTGCACTGGTTGCCCGTCAAAGCTCGTATTGAATATAAACTATCCATTCTCTGCTTCCATAGCCTACACTCTGAGTCTTTCCCACCATATCTCTCTGATCTGCTTCATCCATACACACCTGCACGTTCGTTACGTTCTGCAAGTACCTCTCTTCTCACTGTCCCAGGTTATTCCTTGATTACTTTTGGAAAACGTTCTTTCAGTGTGCTTGGACCTTTAACTTGGAATTCTCTTCCTGTACCTCTAAGACAAGTTCAGTGCCTCACAATTTTTAAGAAACTCTTCAAGACTCATCTATTTAATAAGTACCTTTCCTGAGTCCCTCACCTTTGGTTGCCTGCTACCCTCTCCCTCATACGAGTTTTACTTAAAACTGTTATGTTTTTAGTATGCATTCATTTATCCCATGCATTTTATATGTTTGATGCTTGCTTTTACCTTCCTACTTATTTGTGCATGTGTGTGTGTTCATTATCTGTCACATTTTATTGTATTTATTACTATGATTTTAAAACCTCAAAGTATTTTAAATTGTTATCCAATTCATTGTTATTGTGATTATTCATTATTCATTACGGTTGTCTATTGTTATGTTTATGTGCATTGTGTGTTTTTTATGTTTTATGCGCTTTGAGCAGAAATGTTGTCTGATATGTGCGCTTTATAAATAAATTATTATTATTATGGTATCACGCACTTTTTCTCCACAGATGGCGGAAGAAAAATCAATTTTGATTTTTGAAATGTACATTGACTGCATGCATCAAATACCATTATTGAATAGAGGAAGAAAAGCGAAGTACCCGGAGAAACCCCTCGGTGCTTTGAAAAGTCTGGTACAATGTTGTCTCTATTGGGTTGAAAGCCATTGTGCTGCAAGAGCCTGAATAAAATAGAACTGAATGGTACTTAAATAACGTAAGTTCGTCACACGCGGTGTTGGAATACGTGACCACCCAGCACCTTATCCACAGTGCTAGCACGCTACAAATGAACTGCAGGCAGTCAATATGGCCGTCTAGCACCCACCTGTCAAGTTAACGTCACTCACATCACTGATCAGCTGGATTTGTCACATCGCTCCTCTGAGACCAGCACAGGCTGCGCGCTGCTTAACGTCATAGTTAAGCAATCGGAGTATCAGATACTCACGATGCAAAGGCCTGAATGCATATTCAGTAAACTTATGTATGCAGTAGGCCTATTCCTCAGCATGAAGAAAGCCATGTTGTCTACTGAGCTCCCTGTTAACCCAGTGAAAAGCGGCGTCTGAATGGTGGCAGTGTGGGTGCCACAGATAATGAAACAAGAGGACCACAATCACCCGTTAACCAACCAACATTGAAGCCAGCAACTTCAGCTGAGTGACGTTTTATAAGGATGTATGTGTGTGTGTGTGTGTGTGTTTGTATGTGCGTGTGTTTGTGTGTTTGTATGTGTGTATTTCTGTGCAGTATAGCCACAGCCTGACATTGTCAAAAAGGTAAATGATCGATCTTTGGTTTCATTGCGTTTATTGATAATATTATTGTTGTATTATGCTTGTGAAGTCTTGCCATGTTTTATCAATGTAAATGTTAGTCAAAACTTAGCATGACCACATGGCTGACACGCGACCGGTTTCGACACCATGAGGTAGCCTGTACTGTCCAACTGTTGTTTCTCCTATGTGTATTATTGCAGACCAGTGGCTGTACCGGAGAATGTGTATATTGTTAATTACTTCTCCATGTGTTTAGTTTAGCCATGATGTATGTATATGTATAGGAATTATGTTGGAGATTCCAGTGGACCACGAACTTAGAAAAATGTTCGTCCCTTGTTTGTATAAGTGGAGCTATCACTGAGGGCTATTTTTGCCATCAGCGAGACGCTCTGCACACCCTTAGTATACAAGGCGTTGCAGAAACTCGTCTTATGTTTTGCAGACGAGCAGGCTTGTTGGTCCGATGCATGGATAGACCACTGAAAGTCAACCCTGACATTCGGCCTGCAGGGAAACATCGAGCACTGAGCTCCGATAGCCCAATAGTCAACAACCAAGGAGGAGACACCATCACCACACCTCAAATATTCAGTTAAGTGACACTAAAGACGTGCACAAACACTGCCGTAGAAGGACTGTACTGTAGTCCACTCTCCAGAAACACGAACATTAGGCCAACCAGAACAAATAGCACAATGATGGACGATGAGTTTGGATGCCCGCCATCTGCGTTGGGCTCTTCGACGCTCCCGCTTGGCCTTGCCGATTTCAGGAGCGTACCACGGCGAAGATGGACGGTCAGTGACGGTGCCTGTAGATGCAGGTGCGTGTTTGTCAATGGAGGTGCGCAGTGTGGTGTTGTAATTTGAGGCAGGGTCAGCGCCAGGTGGTATGGACGAGAGGAGATGTGCGGCTTCAGATGAGAATACATTCTTGTTGATGGCCTTGAAGTTGCGGCGTGTGAGTTTGCGTTTGTTGTTCAATGGAGAAGAGAGATTGAGAGAGCAGAAGACAGAAAGATGGTCGGATTCAACGTCAGGTGAAATGTTGACGTCAAAAACTACATTGTCTGAATCTCTGGCCATCGCCCAGTCAATGCTGAGGCCAGAGGGTGGGAATGTGGCTTCAGAAACAAACTGAGTAAGGTTGTGTATGGATAGGTTGTGACAGATGCGTTTTGTTTCCCAAAGATCCTGTTTGTCAAAGTGTATGTTGATGTTGCCGAGAATGAGGAGTTTGCCAGGTTTTGAGGAATAGAGATCAAGAAAGGGTTCAAACTGTTCATGAAACATGACAGGAGATAGTTTGTTCTTGTCACTGGGGGTGTTCTGTATTCAGATTCGGATTTTGTTTTCTTCTAGTTAAAAGACGTTCTTTTGTTAGTTGTGAAAGAGTTACTTCCCTTTGTTGCCCCTGCTTGTCTTCATGTTTGCCCCAAACATGTCTGCATGCCCCATGCATAATTTCTGTTATTGTGAGCATCCGAACTTATATTGTGAAGGCTCCACACGTTGTAAGTTCTTTAGTTAATTATTTAAAGTTGATTTAAAGTTGTTCATGCATCGTTCGTTTTATGGAATGCACAAGCAGTAATTTGGAGCAAATCGATTATTTTGATTAGGCCAGCACTTGGACATAGTTATGACGTTACGTAGCCCCACGTGGTCGGCCTCCAGTTTTGTAAGCGTCTTGAGAGTATCGGAGGTGTTTTCTTCATGGCATAAATTTATTTGATTGAATGAATCTGATGTAGAGCCTTATTTTGCTAGAGTTGGGAAGCTTAAGACCAACAACTTTGTTTATTTTGGTTTCTTATAGTATAGCGGAAACACGTTTTCTGTACTCCGATAGTAATGCTTAGCAGCACTTCCGGTGTCAGTTGTTTGTGGTGTGGCATAGTGGTACAGACTAAGTCGAGATTTTATGTTACATTTTATTTGTTTAGCTTTGTCACCAATGTTAGTTCATTTCCTTACCGTGCTTTGTATTCTTTTTTCAGTTTTCACCGTTCCATGCACGTCTATCTCCACGGTTTATTCTATGGTGAAATAAAGTGCCTTGGTGACACTATCTGCAAGTTTGTTCTTCTGCTTTTTGAACGCGAGGCAGAATAGTGAAAAAACGTGTGAGCAGCATTTCTGACCTGCTCTACTGCTGCCCCAGCATCGACACGTCTGCTGCTGCCCCAGCATCGACACGCCTGCTGCTGCCCCAGCATCGACACGCCTGCTGCTGCCCCAGCATCGACACGCCTGCTGCTGCCCCAGCATTGACACCTGTACTACTGCCCAACATGGATGAAACTAAATCAGTCAAAAGTCGTAAAAGTGGTAGCAGTCACAGAAGTGCTTCCACTACATCTAGCAGTGCATCAAGTCGCATCCGCGCAAAAGCTGAAGCATCTAGAGCACGAGCAGAATTTGCCAGGATGGAGTTCAACTTAAAACATAAGTTGACACTAATAGAAGAGGAGAGTAGGATGGCTGCAGCCAGAACGGAGCGTTTGAAGGCAGAATGTGCAGCAGAGCTGTGCCTGTTAGCGGAGGAAAAAGAGGCTGCGGCTAATGAAGCGGAAGCCGCTGCCTTGGAGGAAGCCGAGAATCATGCTTCTTTGGATTTTGAAGGCCAAGACGTCATAAATCTTCCGACCGGTGACGTATCCCAAGATAGAACTAGGAAGTATGTTGAGAGCTTCCAAGAGAACTACCTTAATGCTGGTGCTCGAGAGTTTAAACCAGGCGAGGTGTCATACAGCAGCATTCCGTACGACTTCACCAAGTTTCTGATGAGAAAGGACCTGTACATGTCAAGGTTGTCCACATTCAATGAACAACCTGAGTCCTTTTCAATGTGGAAGAACAGTTTCACGTCAGTAATGAGAGAACTAGATGTGTCGCCACAAGAAGAGCTAGACTTACTGGTCAAATTTCTCGGCCCTGAATCATCCAAGATATGCTCAAAGCATCCGAGCAGCGAATTCTAGAGACTATGCTAAAGGACTGGAACTTATCTGGCAGCGTCTGGGGGAACGTTATGGCTCTCCTGAGCTCATTGAGGCTTGTCTTCGACAGAGACTGGAGAACTTTCCCCAGATAGCGTACAAAAACACCAAGAAACTGTTTGACCTGTGTGATCTTTTGGACGAGATCAGATGTGCCAAGGAGGATCCAATGTTGGCTCCGCTCTTTGCAGTATACGACACATCAGTTGGGGCCAACAAGGTGGTGGAAAAACTTCCTTATGGACTCAAGCAAAAATGGATAAATAGAGCAGCTTCTTTTAAAGAGGAAAATAGGGTGGCCTTCCCACCTTTCTCCTTCTTGGTAGCATTTGTGAGAACCCAGAGCAAAATCCAGAATGATCCTGCATTTCGTTTTGAAAAGGATATTGAGCGACAACAGCACACCAAGATAGTTGCATGTAAGTCCGAAATAGAAGAACACAACACACCAGAAACCGAGCTCCTTGGTAAGGAAAAATGTCCGATTCACAAAGCACTACACGCTTTAGCAGTCTGCAACGCCTTCAAGAAAAGAACCTGGGATGACCGAAGGACATTTATCAAGGACAATAACCTTTGTTTCAAGTGCCTGTCAAGTGGGCACTTGTCTAAAAATTGTAGAGCAACTGTCAAGTGCGAAAAATGTGCAAGAAGTCACCACACTGTGATGCACAGAGAATCGAACAGTGAGTCGTCCCCGGCAAACCATGGCGGGGAGAATCCGATCTCGAGTGGTGTTACAGCAAAGTGCACCAGGCTCTGTGGGAAAAGCTTCATGGGTCGGTCGTGCGGAAAAATTGTCCTAGTCAATGTTTTTCCAGAAGGGCACCCTCGGAACAGCATTCTGGCGTACGCAGTAGTTGACGACCAAAGCAACAGATCGCTAGCCTTACCTGAGTTGATGGATGAGCTTGGAATTTCATCGGAGGAAATCTCGTACACTGTGTCTTTCTGCTCTGGAACAAGAAGCATGAGTGGTCGTCAAGCAATTAATGTGTGTGTTCAGTCCATTGATAAGAAGAAAATCCTGAAAATACCTACATTGATCGAGTGTGACAGCATACCAGATGATAGGTCCGAAATTCCTACGCCTGAAATCGCTCATCATCATGCTCATCTCAAGAAAATAGAAAAGAACCTTCCGAATTTGACAGAAGCAGCAAGCATTGGTTTGCTTATTGGACGTGACTTACCGGAAGCACACCACGTGTTGGAGCAAGTGACTGGGCCCCCCATGTCTCCTTTTGCTCAGCATCTTCCCCTAGGTTGGGTGATTGTGGGCGACGTGTGTTTAGAAAAGAAGCACAAGCCCTCAGTAGTTCGCGTGAACAAAACATATGTGCATCACAACGAAAAAGGGTCAATTTTCTCGCCATGCCCGAACGCCTTGAAGGTTGAGGAACTTGATCCAGTGGGGGTCAACGTTTTCGAGAAAAGAAGAGATGATGAGAAGCCAGGCATGTCATTGCAATGATGGACATCCATTTTCAAAAGGACAACAATGGTCATTGGTCTGCGCCTCTTCCCTTCAGATCAACAGTGTCCCTCACAACCAACAACAAAACACAAGCTCTCAGTCGTGCACATGCTTTGGAGAAGTCCCTCGAAAAGGACCCCTTGAAAAGAGAACACTTCTTCAAGTTCATGAGTAAGGTTTTAAATAGTGGTGCTGCGGAAAAGGCACCTTCGCTTGACGACAAAGCAAGTCGTTGGTATCTTCCTCTTTTTGGAGTCTACAACCTCAAGAAACCAGACAAGATAAGAGGTGTTTTCGACTCTTCGGCAACCTTCGAAGGGTTCTCATTAAACACTCTACTGCTTTCAGGCCCAGACCTGACTAACAGTCTCGTTGGTATCCTCTTGAGATTACGACGGGATGCCTGCGCCTTGTCAGCCGATGTGGAACAAATGTTCTACCAATTTTTTGTACATGAGAAACACAGGGACTTTCTCAGATTCTTCTGGTATGAAGACAACGACTGGAACAAACCACTCACCGAATTCCGAATGTGCGTTCATGTATTCGGAAATAGTCCGTCGCCAGCAGTGGCTACTTACGGACTGAGGAGAATCGTAGCGTCCAGTCAAGATGATGTGAAGCAGTTCGTCACTCGAGACCTCTACGTCGACGATGGCGTCACTTCCCTACCTCGTACAGAACAAATTGTGAGCCTAGTCAAACGTACACAAAACGATCTGATGAGGAACGGAAAAGTCAAGCTTCACAAATTAGCGTCCAACGACAGGGATTTTTTAAGAGCCTTCGCCACTGCTGATCTTTCAGAAGAGCTGCAATCGATAGACCTCTCCGATCCTTCAACGCTGCTTCCAGTCCACAACTGCTTGGGTCTTTCGTGGGACTTGAACAAAGACACCTTTGTTATGCTTCCTACGCTAGCCGATGCTCCATTCACGCGCAGAGGACTCCTTTCTATCCTGAATGGCATCTTCGACCCTCTTGGATTCTTGTCACCAGCGGTTATCGCCGGAAAGATCCTCTTTCGAAAGATCTCCCCTAACGGAAAATCTTGGGACGAACCTCTCTCTGAATCCTTTCTTCAAGAATGGCTGCTGTGGAAACAGTCAGTTGAATTACTTCATATGCCAGAAGTCTCCCGCATGTATGTCCCTTTCTCTTTGACTCGGACTCAAGACATCGAGTTCCACATTTTCTGTGATGCTTCAGAAAAGGCCATAGCATCGGTCGTGTATGTAGAAGTTTTTGCCAATTCCAGCCCATCTTGCGGTTTTGTCATGGGAAAAGCCAAAGTTGCTCCTGTGTCTGGGCACACCGTTCCTCGTCTTGAGCTTTGTGGAGCACTTTTGGCTACTGAACTTTGGCAGCTAGTTTCTGATCAGTTGGATGTAACGCCAAGGAAAGTGAATTTCTACACGGACAGCATGGTAGTACTGGGCTACATCAACAATGAGACCCGCAGGTTCCATACTTACGTCAGTAATCGAGTGGAACGCATCAGACGTGTGACTGAACCAAATCAGTGGAAGTATGTTCCTACAGACATAAATCCTGCAGATGCAGCAACAAGAAGCTTGGATGGAGATCTCAGTTCGAAACAGTGCGTTTGGTTACAGGGTCCAAAAGAATGGTTAGCTAACCCTTCCCGGCCAGAGCCCACTCCCTCTTTTCCCCTGATCCTCCCTGAAGAGGATAAAGAACTCAGACCATGCGTGCGTAAAACCGAAGTCAAAGTGGATCTCACTTCTATGTGTTCCCATCTTGAGAAGTTCTCTTCTTTGGACACCATCATCAAATCCATTTCCCTGCTCCGGCACATCTGTCAGAGTTTTCACGCTCCTTCAGGCCTCTGTAAAGGTTGGCATCGTTGTTCCCATTATCGTAGTGTGGACAATTTGACAGCTTCTAAGATTTTCATCATCAAAGCTGTACAGAATGAAGCCTTTGTAGAGGAGCTACAATGTTTGCATAAAGGGATGACTTTGCACAAGTCCTCTTCGATCTATTCTCTTTCCCCCTACCTGTGCGACGAGGGCCTCCTCAGAGTAGGGGGTAGACTTTGTGAAGCAAAAGAGAGTATGGGTTTCTTGAGTGTGCATCCGGTGATTCTTCCCAAGAAACATCATGTGTCTACACTTCTTGTTCAACACTTTCACGAGGCGGTGAAACACCAAGGTCGACACTTCACGGAGGGAGCACTTCGGACTGGTGGTTTTTGGATTATTGGAGCAAAACGACTTGTAGCATCTGAGATTCAGCGTTGCTTCAAGTGCAAGAGACTTCGTGGAACTTTGGCTCAGCAGCAGATGGCCAACTTGCCCTTTGACAAGGTGGTTCCTTCAGCCCCCTTTTCTCATACTGGTGTTGATGTGTTCGGACCCTGGGAGGTTGTAGCACGTAAGACTAGAGGTGGCCTTGCCCACGCCAAGAGATGGGCGGTCATCTTTACATGCATGGCGATACGCGCTGTGCACATAGAAGTCATTGAAGAAATGAGCAGCTCATCCTTCATTAACGCCTTAACCAGATTCGTCACCCTGCGTGGACCAGTCAAGGAGTTGCGTTCAGATCGCGGTACAAACTTTGTGGGAGCGGCGAAAGAACTCGGTGCAGACGCCCTTTTTGTTGAAGAGGGCCCAGTGCTCAAACACGTCTCAAAATCTGGAATCGGATGGAAATTTAACCCCCCTCATGCGTCCCACATGGGCGGCTCTTGGGAAAGAATGATCGAAGTGGTTAGAAGAATTTTAGATTCAATGCTCCTGGACATGAGACGAAAACCACTGACACATGAGGTTTTGTGTACCTTGATGACAGAGGTTTCGGCAGTCGTGAATAATAGACCGATCGTCCCAATCGCGCATGACCCGGCTTCCCCCTTTGTGCTTTCGCCATCAGTGCTCCTCACAGGAAAAACTGGTAACGCTCAGGCGCCATGCACCTCTAGTGACTTAAAAGAGATCTACAAACATCAATGGAAACATGTACAGGTTCTGTCGAACATCTTCTGGAAGCATTGGAAGAATGAGTACTTACAGTCGCTGCAACAGAGGAGGAAATGTCAAAGTGTCGAACCCAACATCAAGGAGGGAGATCTGGTACTCGTCAGAGATAAAGATGCTCATAGAAATCAATGGCCAATAGGTCTCGTGATCCGTACTTTTCCAAGCAAAAGTGACTCCTTAGTTAGGTCAGTCGAAATTCGCATCGTCAAAGATGACATTTCAGCCAATTACATTAGGCCTGTGACCGAATTAGTTGTGCTGTAAACTGCTTGTTTCTGTAAGCAAACTGTACCTTTTCAAACTTTCGGTGAACGATAATGATTTGGAATCTATTGGAAGTTATATATCGAGAGACAATGAAAGGCAGACTTATAACCTGTTTTGAAATGATAGACAGATTGTCTAGTTTGTTTTATTTTAGGATATAACTGGTTCAATATTTTGGTGTTTCTTACTTATTGGTATTGGAACTATTTTATGACGTGTTATTGTTAAGATTTATAATGGTAATATCCTTCGATATTAGACGGGGAGTGTTCTGTATTCAGATTCGGATTTTGTTTTCTTCTAGTTAAAAGACGTTCTTTTGTTAGTTGTGAAAGAGTTACTTCCCTTTGTTGCCCCTGCTTGTCTTCATGTTTGCCCCAAACATGTCTGCATGCCCCATGCATAATTTCTGTTATTGTGAGCATCCGAACTTATATTGTGAAGGCTCCACACGTTGTAAGTTCTTTAGTTAATTATTTAAAGTTGATTTAAAGTTGTTCATGCATCGTTCGTTTTATGGAATGCACAAGCAGTAATTTGGAGCAAATCGATTATTTTGATTAGGCCAGCACTTGGACATAGTTATGACGTTACGTAGCCCCACGTGGTCGGCCTCCAGTTTTGTAAGCGTCTTGAGAGTATCGGAGGTGTTTTCTTCATGGCATAAATTTATTTGATTGAATGAATCTGATGTAGAGCCTTATTTTGCTAGAGTTGGGAAGCTTAAGACCAACAACTTTGTTTATTTTGGTTTCTTATAGTATAGCGGAAACACGTTTTCTGTACTCCGATAGTAATGCTTAGCAGCACTTCCGGTGTCAGTTGTTTGTGGTGTGGCATAGTGGTACAGACTAAGTCGAGATTTTATGTTACATTTTATTTGTTTAGCTTTGTCACCAATGTTAGTTCATTTCCTTACCGTGCTTTGTATTCTTTTTTCAGTTTTCACCGTTCCATGCACGTCTATCTCCACGGTTTATTCTATGGTGAAATAAAGTGCCTTGGTGACACTATCTGCAAGTTTGTTCTTCTGCTTTTTGAACGCGAGGCAGAATAGTGAAAAAACGTGTGAGCAGCATTTCTGACCTGCTCTACTGCTGCCCCAGCATCGACACGTCTGCTGCTGCCCCAGCATTGACACGCCTGCTGCTGCCCCAGCATCGACACGCCTGCTGCTGCCCCAGCATCGACACGTCTGCTGCTGCCCCAGCATCGACACGTCTACTGCTGCCCCAGCATTGACACCTGTACTACTGCCCAACATGGATGAAACTAAATCAGTCAAAAGTCGTAAAAGTGGTAGCAGTCACAGAAGTGCTTCCACTACATCTAGCAGTGCATCAAGTCGCATCCGCGCAAAAGCTGAAGCATCTAGAGCACGAGCAGAATTTGCCAGGATGGAGTTCAACTTAAAACATAAGTTGACACTAATAGAAGAGGAGAGTAGGATGGCTGCAGCCAGAACGGAGCGTTTGAAGGCAGAATGTGCAGCAGAGCTGTGCCTGTTAGCGGAGGAAAAAGAGGCTGCGGCTAATGAAGCGGAAGCCGCTGCCTTGGAGGAAGCCGAGAATCATGCTTCTTTGGATTTTGAAGGCCAAGACGTCATAAATCTTCCGACCGGTGACGTATCCCAAGATAGAACTAGGAAGTATGTTGAGAGCTTCCAAGAGAACTACCTTAATGCTGGTGCTCGAGAGTTTAAACCAGGCGAGGTGTCATACAGCAGCATTCCGTACGACTTCACCAAGTTTCTGATGAGAAAGGACCTGTACATGTCAAGGTTGTCCACATTCAATGAACAACCTGAGTCCTTTTCAATGTGGAAGAACAGTTTCACGTCAGTAATGAGAGAACTAGATGTGTCGCCACAAGAAGAGCTAGACTTACTGGTCAAATTTCTCGGCCCTGAATCATCCAGATATGCTCAAAGCATCCGAGCAGCGAATTCTAGAGACTATGCTAAAGGACTGGAACTTATCTGGCAGCGTCTGGGGGAACGTTATGGCTCTCCTGAGCTCATTGAGGCTTGTCTTCGACAGAGACTGGAGAACTTTCCCCAGATAGCGTACAAAAACACCAAGAAACTGTTTGACCTGTGTGATCTTTTGGACGAGATCAGATGTGCCAAGGAGGATCCAATGTTGGCTCCGCTCTTTGCAGTATACGACACATCAGTTGGGGCCAACAAGGTGGTGGAAAAACTTCCTTATGGACTCAAGCAAAAATGGATAAATAGAGCAGCTTCTTTTAAAGAGGAAAATAGGGTGGCCTTCCCACCTTTCTCCTTCTTGGTAGCATTTGTGAGAACCCAGAGCAAAATCCAGAATGATCCTGCATTTCGTTTTGAAAAGGATATTGAGCGACAACAGCACACCAAGATAGTTGCATGTAAGTCCGAAATAGAAGAACACAACACACCAGAAACCGAGCTCCTTGGTAAGGAAAAATGTCCGATTCACAAAGCACTACACGCTTTAGCAGTCTGCAACGCCTTCAAGAAAAGAACCTGGGATGACCGAAGGACATTTATCAAGGACAATAACCTTTGTTTCAAGTGCCTGTCAAGTGGGCACTTGTCTAAAAATTGTAGAGCAACTGTCAAGTGCGAAAAATGTGCAAGAAGTCACCACACTGTGATGCACAGAGAATCGAACAGTGAGTCGTCCCCGGCAAACCATGGCGGGGAGAATCCGATCTCGAGTGGTGTTACAGCAAAGTGCACCAGGCTCTGTGGGAAAAGCTTCATGGGTCGGTCGTGCGGAAAAATTGTCCTAGTCAATGTTTTTCCAGAAGGGCACCCTCGGAACAGCATTCTGGCGTACGCAGTAGTTGACGACCAAAGCAACAGATCGCTAGCCTCACCTGAGTTGATGGATGAGCTTGGAATTTCATCGGAGGAAATCTCGTACACTGTGTCTTTCTGCTCTGGAACAAGAAGCATGAGTGGTCGTCAAGCAATTAATGTGTGTGTTCAGTCCATTGATAAGAAGAAAATCCTGAAAATACCTACATTGATCGAGTGTGACAGCATACCAGATGATAGGTCCGAAATTCCTACGCCTGAAATCGCTCATCATCATGCTCATCTCAAGAAAATAGAAAAGAACCTTCCGAATTTGACAGAAGCAGCAAGCATTGGTTTGCTTATTGGACGTGACTTACCGGAAGCACACCACGTGTTGGAGCAAGTGACTGGGCCCCCCATGTCTCCTTTTGCTCAGCATCTTCCCCTAGGTTGGGTGATTGTGGGCGACGTGTGTTTAGAAAAGAAGCACAAGCCCTCAGTAGTTCGCGTGAACAAAACATATGTGCATCACAACGAAAAAGGGTCAATTTTCTCGCCATGCCCGAACGCCTTGAAGGTTGAGGAACTTGATCCAGTGGGGGTCAACGTTTTCGAGAAAAGAAGAGATGATGAGAAGCCAGGCATGTCATTGCAATGATGGACATCCATTTTCAAAAGGACAACAATGGTCATTGGTCTGCGCCTCTTCCCTTCAGATCAACAGTGTCCCTCACAACCAACAACAAAACACAAGCTCTCAGTCGTGCACATGCTTTGGAGAAGTCCCTCGAAAAGGACCCCTTGAAAAGAGAACACTTCTTCAAGTTCATGAGTAAGGTTTTAAATAGTGGTGCTGCGGAAAAGGCACCTTCGCTTGACGACAAAGCAAGTCGTTGGTATCTTCCTCTTTTTGGAGTCTACAACCTCAAGAAACCAGACAAGATAAGAGGTGTTTTCGACTCTTCGGCAACCTTCGAAGGGTTCTCATTAAACACTCTACTGCTTTCAGGCCCAGACCTGACTAACAGTCTCGTTGGTATCCTCTTGAGATTACGACGGGATGCCTGCGCCTTGTCAGCCGATGTGGAACAAATGTTCTACCAATTTTTTGTACATGAGAAACACAGGGACTTTCTCAGATTCTTCTGGTATGAAGACAACGACTGGAACAAACCACTCACCGAATTCCGAATGTGCGTTCATGTATTCGGAAATAGTCCGTCGCCAGCAGTGGCTACTTACGGACTGAGGAGAATCGTAGCGTCCAGTCAAGATGATGTGAAGCAGTTCGTCACTCGAGACCTCTACGTCGACGATGGCGTCACTTCCCTACCTCGTACAGAACAAATTGTGAGCCTAGTCAAACGTACACAAAACGATCTGATGAGGAACGGAAAAGTCAAGCTTCACAAATTAGCGTCCAACGACAGGGATTTTTTAAGAGCCTTCGCCACTGCTGATCTTTCAGAAGAGCTGCAATCGATAGACCTCTCCGATCCTTCAACGCTGCTTCCAGTCCACAACTGCTTGGGTCTTTCGTGGGACTTGAACAAAGACACCTTTGTTATGCTTCCTACGCTAGCCGATGCTCCATTCACGCGCAGAGGACTCCTTTCTATCCTGAATGGCATCTTCGACCCTCTTGGATTCTTGTCACCAGCGGTTATCGCCGGAAAGATCCTCTTTCGAAAGATCTCCCCTAACGGAAAATCTTGGGACGAACCTCTCTCTGAATCCTTTCTTCAAGAATGGCTGCTGTGGAAACAGTCAGTTGAATTACTTCATATGCCAGAAGTCTCCCGCATGTATGTCCCTTTCTCTTTGACTCGGACTCAAGACATCGAGTTCCACATTTTCTGTGATGCTTCAGAAAAGGCCATAGCATCGGTCGTGTATGTAGAAGTTTTTGCCAATTCCAGCCCATCTTGCGGTTTTGTCATGGGAAAAGCCAAAGTTGCTCCTGTGTCTGGGCACACCGTTCCTCGTCTTGAGCTTTGTGGAGCACTTTTGGCTACTGAACTTTGGCAGCTAGTTTCTGATCAGTTGGATGTAACGCCAAGGAAAGTGAATTTCTACACGGACAGCATGGTAGTACTGGGCTACATCAACAATGAGACCCGCAGGTTCCATACTTACGTCAGTAATCGAGTGGAACGCATCAGACGTGTGACTGAACCAAATCAGTGGAAGTATGTTCCTACAGACATAAATCCTGCAGATGCAGCAACAAGAAGCTTGGATGGAGATCTCAGTTCGAAACAGTGCGTTTGGTTACAGGGTCCAAAAGAATGGTTAGCTAACCCTTCCCGGCCAGAGCCCACTCCCTCTTTTCCCCTGATCCTCCCTGAAGAGGATAAAGAACTCAGACCATGCGTGCGTAAAACCGAAGTCAAAGTGGATCTCACTTCTATGTGTTCCCATCTTGAGAAGTTCTCTTCTTTGGACACCATCATCAAATCCATTTCCCTGCTCCGGCACATCTGTCAGAGTTTTCACGCTCCTTCAGGCCTCTGTAAAGGTTGGCATCGTTGTTCCCATTATCGTAGTGTGGACAATTTGACAGCTTCTAAGATTTTCATCATCAAAGCTGTACAGAATGAAGCCTTTGTAGAGGAGCTACAATGTTTGCATAAAGGGATGACTTTGCACAAGTCCTCTTCGATCTATTCTCTTTCCCCCTACCTGTGCGACGAGGGCCTCCTCAGAGTAGGGGGTAGACTTTGTGAAGCAAAAGAGAGTATGGGTTTCTTGAGTGTGCATCCGGTGATTCTTCCCAAGAAACATCATGTGTCTACACTTCTTGTTCAACACTTTCACGAGGCGGTGAAACACCAAGGTCGACACTTCACGGAGGGAGCACTTCGGACTGGTGGTTTTTGGATTATTGGAGCAAAACGACTTGTAGCATCTGAGATTCAGCGTTGCTTCAAGTGCAAGAGACTTCGTGGAACTTTGGCTCAGCAGCAGATGGCCAACTTGCCCTTTGACAAGGTGGTTCCTTCAGCCCCCTTTTCTCATACTGGTGTTGATGTGTTCGGACCCTGGGAGGTTGTAGCACGTAAGACTAGAGGTGGCCTTGCCCACGCCAAGAGATGGGCGGTCATCTTTACATGCATGGCGATACGCGCTGTGCACATAGAAGTCATTGAAGAAATGAGCAGCTCATCCTTCATTAACGCCTTAACCAGATTCGTCACCCTGCGTGGACCAGTCAAGGAGTTGCGTTCAGATCGCGGTAAAACTTTGTGGGAGCGGCGAAAGAACTCGGTGCAGACGCCCTTTTTGTTGAAGAGGGCCCAGTGCTCAAACACGTCTCAAAATCTGGAATCGGATGGAAATTTAACCCCCCTCATGCGTCCCACATGGGCGGCTCTTGGGAAAGAATGATCGAAGTGGTTAGAAGAATTTTAGATTCAATGCTCCTGGACATGAGACGAAAACCACTGACACATGAGGTTTTGTGTACCTTGATGACAGAGGTTTCGGCAGTCGTGAATAATAGACCGATCGTCCCAATCGCGCATGACCCGGCTTCCCCCTTTGTGCTTTCGCCATCAGTGCTCCTCACAGGAAAAACTGGTAACGCTCAGGCGCCATGCACCTCTAGTGACTTAAAAGAGATCTACAAACATCAATGGAAACATGTACAGGTTCTGTCGAACATCTTCTGGAAGCATTGGAAGAATGAGTACTTACAGTCGCTGCAACAGAGGAGGAAATGTCAAAGTGTCGAACCCAACATCAAGGAGGGAGATCTGGTACTCGTCAGAGATAAAGATGCTCATAGAAATCAATGGCCAATAGGTCTCGTGATCCGTACTTTTCCAAGCAAAAGTGACTCCTTAGTTAGGTCAGTCGAAATTCGCATCGTCAAAGATGACATTTCAGCCAATTACATTAGGCCTGTGACCGAATTAGTTGTGCTGTAAACTGCTTGTTTCTGTAAGCAAACTGTACCTTTTCAAACTTTCGGTGAACGATAATGATTTGGAATCTATTGGAAGTTATATATCGAGAGACAATGAAAGGCAGACTTATAACCTGTTTTGAAATGATAGACAGATTGTCTAGTTTGTTTTATTTTAGGATATAACTGGTTCAATATTTTGGTGTTTCTTACTTATTGGTATTGGAACTATTTTATGACGTGTTATTGTTAAGATTTATAATGGTAATATCCTTCGATATTAGACGGGGAGTGTTCTGTATTCAGATTCGGATTTTGTTTTCTTCTAGTTAAAAGACGTTCTTTTGTTAGTTGTGAAAGAGTTACTTCCCTTTGTTGCCCCTGCTTGTCTTCATGTTTGCCCCAAACATGTCTGCATGCCCCATGCATAATTTCTGTTATTGTGAGCATCCGAACTTATATTGTGAAGGCTCCACACGTTGTAAGTTCTTTAGTTAATTATTTAAAGTTGATTTAAAGTTGTTCATGCATCGTTCGTTTTATGGAATGCACAAGCAGTAATTTGGAGCAAATCGATTATTTTGATTAGGCCAGCACTTGGACATAGTTATGACGTTACGTAGCCCCACGTGGTCGGCCTCCAGTTTTGTAAGCGTCTTGAGAGTATCGGAGGTGTTTTCTTCATGGCATAAATTTATTTGATTGAATGAATCTGATGTAGAGCCTTATTTTGCTAGAGTTGGGAAGCTTAAGACCAACAACTTTGTTTATTTTGGTTTCTTATAGTATAGCGGAAACACGTTTTCTGTACTCCGATAGTAATGCTTAGCAGCACTTCCGGTGTCAGTTGTTTGTGGTGTGGCATAGTGGTACAGACTAAGTCGAGATTTTATGTTACATTTTATTTGTTTAGCTTTGTCACCAATGTTAGTTCATTTCCTTACCGTGCTTTGTATTCTTTTTTCAGTTTTCACCGTTCCATGCACGTCTATCTCCACGGTTTATTCTATGGTGAAATAAAGTGCCTTGGTGACACTATCTGCAAGTTTGTTCTTCTGCTTTTTGAACGCGAGGCAGAATAGGGGGCAATGCAGTGGATAAGAATGAAGATGGTGGCTTGACCGTGAAGGCAGAGCGTGGCTTCCACAAACTGGAAAGAATCATGGACAAAAAGCTGAGAGAATGAAATGCGGAAAGAATCCCTATGGATGATGCCAACGCCTCCACCCTCCACCAGGTGAACGAAGAACAGAAATATGTAGAGGGTGTGAGGGATTGATTGATGGGTTGGTCGCCTACAGTAAGAAATATAATGTCCAACTTTTTATCCAAAATATAGTCACATATTTCATCGGCTCTTGAGTCAGTATGTGCGCAATAAAGAAACAAAGGAGCATACTGTCTTCTTTCGAGAGTTTTTCAGAAGAGGGTGAGTTCAACAATGAGTCTTTGGCAATGAGAGATGCAGGGGAGTCAAATGATCCAGTACAGTTCAGACCAGACAAAAAGTCAGTATCAGATGCATCAGACAGCAATGGACAAGACCAGACAGAAAGTCAGTAACAGATGCATCAGGCAGCAATGGACAAGACCAGACAGAAAGTCAGTAACAGATGTATCAGACAGCAATGGACAAGACCAGACAGAAAGTCAGTATCAGATGTATCAGACAGCAATGGACAAGACCAGACAGAAAGTCAGTATCAGATGTATCAGGCAGCAATGGACAAGACCAGACAGAAAGTCAGTATCAGATGTATCAGACAGCAATGGACAAGACCAGACAGAAAGTCAGTATCAGATGTATCAGGCAGCAATGGACAAGACCAGACAGAAAGTCAGTATCAGATGTATCAGACAGCAATGGACAAGACCAGACAGAAAGTCAGTATCAGATGTATCAGACAGCAATGGACAAGACCAGACAGAAAGTCAGTATCAGATGTATCAGACAGCAATGGACAAGACCAGACAGAAAGTCAGTAACAGATGTATCAGACAGCAATGGACAAGACCAGACAGAAAGTCAGTTACAGATGACTCAGGCAGCAATGGACAAGCGGAAACTGTAGTGTAATGGTCATCAGGTTTTTTTTTATGGTATTATTATTTATTTATTATTATTTAGCAATATATTTATTTTATATGTTTGTGTTTTGTTAATTTTTGTTATAATCATGTTTATATTCTATTTTGTTTTTGAAAACTGGGGTTCGATCAATAAGAGTGCAGCCTCAGCGTCCCCTGCGTGGGATGCCTTTATTTTAAAGTGACCGGCTGGTGGAGTTCCTTCATTGTAAAGTGACCGGCTGGTGGAGTGTCTTCATTGTAAAGTGACCGGCTGGTGGAGTGCCTTCAGCTTTAACATTGAGTTTGTTTCAGTAGATCTTTTATACGGGTCGTGGGTCAGCCCTCTTTCAACCAATTTGTGGTCCTGATCCGGCTCTTTGCAGTCCGCTGGACCATATAAACAATTACATGTACATGTACTAACTAATCCACTCTCCAATACACAACAAACACTCATCTATCAGTCAAACCTGTTGTAAATGCAGGAAGAGCGCCTCTAAGAGAGAAAGGAACTTGTGTATGTGTGTGTGTATGTGTGTGTGTGTGTGTGGGTGTGTGTGTGTAGGTGGGTATGTGTTTGTGTTTGTGTGTGTGACGTAGAGGAAGACTAAGATCTTCAGAGATACTCGTCTTTATTTCGTACAATTAATTATTCATCATTGTATGACATAAAGCTATTGAAGTGAATGGAATTGGTACGACTTCATGGAACTAAATGTGACGTGTTTTTTTTTTTTTTTGTTTGTTTGTATAGATTAGTTAGACATGTAACTGACGTAATCTGACACGTCACAGACTGAGACTGGATATCCAAAGCTGAAAGTACAGGGTTAGCGAGAAGGCGTGGGGATGGGTTACGGAGAACAATCCCAATATGTTTGCTTGTTGTTTAGGTGGGATTTTGGAATGGGGTGGAGGATATAGGATCTCTTTGTTGTAGTTGTTGTTTCAGTTGGACAAAGGGGGATTTATGGTTGGGTGCGGGGTGGGTAGAGGGTGGGTAGGGGATGCGTAGGCTTCAATTACCCAGCATCAACCAATCAAACACCGACGCATGACTATAGGGGTGTAGCAGGAGCAGGGTATAAAGACGCTCACAGACTTTTCTCTGCCTTTACTTTCGTCCCATCCAATAGAAGAGCGGCACGTGAGCGTCTGGTTGTCAGTGTACTTGAACAAGTAAGTGTGCATATGCATAGATTGTTTGTTTGCTCAGGGATTTGTTATTTATTCCGTGGGAAAGAATCTGCTGTTTTTAAGTGTGTTCTTATATATTTAAATGGTTAGCGTTTGAACGAGCCAGATTGTTGGTAGATGTATTAGTTCTCATAGTCACTGTTTGTTTTACATAACCTCAAATAATCGTGTTCAATGAGTGTAGCTCAAGTTGACTTGTCAATCCTTGCTAAGTTTTAGTGTCTACAATTCAGGCCCTGCATCAGGAATATTTGTAGTCAGACTTGCTTGTGACTCCTTCATTTGAGAAATAATCTCCTTGTGGATCAATGATGCGCTTTTCTTTGTTCTGTATTTTCTGTTAACTATAATCAATAGAAAATAACATAACATTTGAAGTCGCTGTCGTTTTTCACAAAAAGAAAATATTCTTTTGGCATGGAACTTTTTTTTGTTAAAATTAATGTAATCAAATACAAGACAAATGAAAAGCACGCGACAGCATGATTGTATCGTGTTGTGATTTTACACAGTTTTGGCTCCCTTCCACTAGAGTTTGGAAGACATATTAAAATACATTTAATAAAGAGTAATGGACAATGTTGCATGTTTTTGCGCTCACAAAAATTAATTGTAGGATTGATTACGAATCATGTTCCACGAAGAAAGAAATAAGTTTTTATACAAGGTGACAATCAGCGAGGGATCCCTTTCTAGCGTTTTTTCAGAGGAGAGAGAGAGAGAGAGAGAGAGAGAGAGAGAGAGAGAGAGAGAGAGAGAGAGAGAGAGAGAGAGAGAGAGAGAGAGAGAGAGAGAGAGAGAGAGAGAGAGAGAGAGAGAGAGAGAGAGAGAGAGAGAGAGAGAGAGAGACGTTGTTTATAAATCTGCTCAACACGTGAAACGAGAGAGAGTTAGTGACACATAGAGAGAGTGTGCGAGCTCGCGTGTTGACGGGCGTGAGAGATTGTGTGGGAAATACAAAGGTGATAACTGCGAGAGGTGGGCGTAGTGGCGCTTCAACTGAAGTGTGGTAACGGCTCGTCGATTCCAGGACGTTTCTTTTCGGTGCTGCGAGTGTCAGGACAGGCTGCTTCTGCCATCGGTCTCCAAAGTTGGACTTTGCAGGCTGCTGGTGGTCATCCCAGCTCAAAACACTTTTGAAGACGTTAACAAGGACAAGGACTAAACCGGAGACTTTTGGTGGCCGGCATATCGCTACTCTTGTCAATCTGAGTCTTCTGACTGTAACCACAGCCTGGCGTTGGGTTAAAGATTACTGTTAACTTAACTCGAAACAGTTTTGAAGTCGGTGAACTTGGCTCCAAACAGGTTTAAAGGCGAAGAAGACCAATTTCGAAGACTTTCTTGTGGACGCTGTGCTACTTTTGTTAGTGGGTGTCTTTTTGTTGTCACGCTTTTTGGCATTTATCATTTGCATTTGAATGAGTGGATAGTTCTCCAGGGTTGTTCTAGTCCTAGTGGCCGCTCCTTTGACAACTGTGTAACGCAAGTCATCGTCGTTAGTCATCGTTTGTCTTAACTGTATTTTTAACACGTAAGTGTATGCGTCTTTGTTGTGCGTGCTCCAATCACAATTTAACTTTAAATGACTCGCTTTACTGAGCGTTAATTTCTTCCTCGTCGCCATCAGTCAGACTTAGGTTAACGGTAGTTCTGAAATTTAAAATCGATTTAAGGCAGCAAAGCACGAGTAGTAACTGCACTGGGTTAGTACTGTGTGTGGATGTCTTGGCTTTTTTACATGTCATTTAAATTATTCTTTACTAGCATCTCTCCGTAACCAAACATCTCTTAGCCACAGACAGCACTTCCTTAAGCAGAAGTAGCACTATGCAAATGTACACATTATTATTATTATTATTATTATTATTATTATTATTATTATTATTATTATTATTATTATTATTATTATTATTATTATTATTACGAACCAATCATTTATTGCCAACTAAAAGCTTTTACAAGGAAAGGTCTTTGGCTCAAGAGACGTTACTGCTGTTGTTATTGTTGTTTTTATTATTATTATTATTATTATTATTATTATTATTATTATTATTATTATTATTATTATTATTATTATTATTATTATTATTATTATTATTAACGAAAAGGCCCTTACACATGCTTCTGTAATGTTAACTGTCATCTTAAAGGACCATTGAGCGCCCTGTGGGACGAGCTGGACTAGGTTGGAGTGAGGGGCAGATTTAACACGTAGTCGCTATCTGACAAATACACCATCAATACTATTTTACCTTACGCAATATGATTGCCACCTGCTGCTGTTTCTGTCAAGTTGCGTCTTTGCTTTTGTGGACAATATAACTTTAATAATAATAATAATAATAATAATAATAATAATAATAATAATAATAATAATAATAATAATAATAAATTGCATTATTACAGCGCATTTTTCATTAGAATAACAACTCAATGCGCTTACACACATCATTCGTACACATCATCACAACATTCGCACTACATCATGTCCAGCATCATTCAGAAAGTATTATTAATTAACTTACTATTTACTATTATATTATAATACTATTTTACTTCCTTTTAACTGTAATTTTGAATTGGGCTCTAGAAAGAGAGAATACGGCAAGGAGTTTTCCAGAGATTTTCTGTCCTGTTTTCACCGCAATAAACTGGCTTAGTTTGTATTTAACTTTATTTTTAACATGTAAACGAAATTGAAAGCCTATCCGTTAGCAGCCATCCAAATTGCAGTCAATAATTCAGCATCCCTAATTGGACCTCTCTGAATTAGGAGTATGCGACACATCGCTGTAACGATTGTAGTGTTAGTGTGTCTGGGATGTAAGCACTTTGTTATAAATGTTGAAATGTTAACATTGAATGGGTTAGGGTTAGGGTTAGGGTGTGTTTTATCTGTTGGCGTTCTGTCCTCTGTGCTCTCTTCATTCAAATGGTAGCATTTCAATTGTAACAGCCTATCCTATCCTATCCTGTCCCGTAACCCGAAGGTCGTAGGGGCACCACAGATGATCGTTTAACCAGCATACTCCATCTTTCTCTGTCCTCAGCAGCAAATTTGCTGTTGGATGTTTTTATATCAAAATTATATTACGGGAGGTTTTCCTTTCGGGATATTTAGTTGAGAGAAGTGGCAGATGACGATGGAGGAGGAGGAGGAGGAGGAGGAGGAGGAAGAAGAAGAAGAAGAAGAAGAAGAAGAAGAAGAAGAAGTAGTAGTAGTAGTAGTAGTAGTAGTAGTAGTAGTAGTAGTAGTAGTAGTAGTAGTAGTAGTAGTATATTTTATTAACGTCTGCTAAAACCAAAGGTCATTCGAGACGACATATACAAAAAGGGTCTAAAAGTGTGAATAAAATATTAATTAAAAAAACAACAGTAAAACAGTGAAATCGAATACACAATAGGCCTAAATTTACACTGGCGATTACATGCATAAAAAGAGCTATATGCAAACTTAAATTGCAAACACTCATAAAGTGAAGAAGAAGAAGAAGAAGAAGAAGAAGAAGAAGAAGAAGAAGATTGGGTTTCAACAATTCCTGTAATATTCATGTTTTTAATATCTATAAATAACGTTTTGTGTTAACTTTTAATCTTTTATATTTGAGTGTGCGGTATTGACTGCCAGTAGCCACACTACACATGATGTAGTAATTGAATACTAGCGATTTGCGCTAAACCCCCTCACTGCCATTGTTTAGTATCTCTATACAAGTCCAAAACTTTCCGCGCAGGATCTATTTTGTGCGTCTTTCAGTATGGAATTAATTGAATTTTTGAATTGATTGAAAATGTAACTGGATTGAATTGAAAATGAATGGAACTTTAAAAGACTGAAAAAGAAACTTTGGGAGGAAAGAAGGAAGTGGTAGCAATAGAGAAGTGTATCGCCCTGTTGCCTACACCATTAACATCCCAACCCATCTTTGCTAGCTGCCCTGATGTCAAAGCAAGTTTGGAAGTCTCTCTGTGTGTAGACGTGCGTGCATTTGTGAGTGTGAGTGTTTGATGGAGGGAGGGAGAGAGAAGATAATACAATAAATTATATTCATTTTGTATTTAAGGCCTTCATAACAGAAATTAGGAAAAATGACTATGAAAATGACAATAATCCTATTTAAACAACTAAACAAAGCAGCACCTTTGGCTATCCTATCCTGTCCCGTAACTCGGAGGTCGTAGGGGCACCACAGATGATCGTTTGGGTATGTTTGTGCGAATGTGTGTGGTTGTGCATGCATGTGTGTATTTGTGTATGTAGGTATGTGTGTATGCGTGCCTGTGTGTAAGAGAGAGAGAGCGAAAGAGAGAGAGATGTTGTTAGATATAAAACATTCTGCCATTGTCCAACACCAAATAATATTCCATTGTTGTATCTATTACATGTCAATTGGCGAGATAAATTCCCGTTATCCTGTTAAATATGGAACGCACAAAGCGTCAAATGCGCGTGCAATTGCACGCCCATCTAGTAGCTGATTGGTCGAAAACTTACACGCCAAACTGTCCAAGTGCAAATGCACGCGCATTTACCTACGAGTCATATTAAAACTAGGAATGGGAAATGTCCGGAAATATGTTCGATGTATTAAAATAATTTCATATAAATTCACAATAATTTACAATGTAACACTCGCCACTCACAACCGCCCCTGCCTCAAACCCTCCAAATTAAATGTTACAATAATTTATTTATAGAGTTTTGGAAAGGGAAAAGTATTAAAAATCCGCGTAGCTATGGTAGGCGTTATATTTATTGTAGCGTTCATCTCGTTAGATCTGAGATGTTCTGAAAAAATACTAATTCCAGTAGCGTAGTAGTTTCATTATCATTTTAGACCACGTTTGATCAATTTTTTTTAAAAGGAGGATGTAATTGGGACTTTGTGTTTAGTGATGTGGAAGTCTGGATCTAGTTTTCTAAGATTTATTTGACATCACTGAACAAAACCTCATAGCTGACTTTCCTCACCTACAACTCTTTGGCCCTAGATCTTCTTGACAGTTTTGTTTTGTTTCTTTTTCAATTTGTTCATCGCTACGCTAAATTTTCACAGCAACGCCAAGTTTTCATTACTGCGAGAAAAAAACCAAAAACGTTTGATGACACTATCTGTACTCTTGTTGTTGTTGTTCTATTGGACACATAGTAATATAACTTACTATAACATTTCATTTAGGGGTTGGAGGCACGGGACGGTGTGTGTGGCGAGGTTTACATTGTACATTATTTATCAACTTATAATACATTATTTTAGTACTTAGGAGAGAGAGAGAGAGAGAGAGAGAGTGAGACAGAGAGAGATTGTGTGTGTGTGTGTGTGTGTGTGTGTGTGTGTGTGTGTGTGTGTGTGGGTGTGTGTGTGAATGTTGACATATGTGGACAAATGTGTAACGTGTATTAACCATGAGTTATTTTAACTGAATCATTCTTCTGTCGCCACTCTCTTCCCTTGGGCGAGACTTGTAGGCCTATTTGTTTACAAAACAATCTCTCTTCCGTACCATTTTCACCCTAGCATCATATCATCCTTCTTCATCATCTGCTCATAAGTCATGCCAGCCACATAAATATAACGGTCACCACTAGGAACCACCAATGTTGACAAACTTCCTTATTAGGAAAAGAAACAATGGCATATCCTCCCTTTTGTGGAAATCTCAGCATTCTCATCCCTCATAAAACCTGTACATCCAGTAATAGTATCCCAAGTAATCCAGTGTATCACTTTTTATTTCACAACTTTAGTTTATTCTTACTTTTCTGAAGTTTGTCTCCTAACAGAGACACAGTACGAACCCGATTCCCCTTAGATGTCGACTAAATCGACCGCTAAAATTACAAACTCTGTTCCTCGGATCTGTCTCCCTTATATAATGTGTAAACTATACCATACAATAGGTCTATATTATTTAATTATGAATGTGGCATGCGTGAGAAGTTGAGTAGCTGGTTCGTACGCGCGCGTGTGTGTGTGTGTGAGTGTGTGGTATGTGTGTGTGTGTGTGCGCGCGCGCGTGTGTGTGTCTGTGTTCTCTGGTAGTCTGCTTTTTTATTTTGTTTGGTGATGGCATTTGTATGCGGTGTGCTGATGCGTTGTGATATGTGAGCACATCAGCACACCGCACTCAAATGCCACGCATCAGCACACCGCACACATACCACAACACATCAGCACACCGCACACATACCACAACACATCAGCACACCGCACACATACCACAACACGTCAGCACACCGCACACATACCACAACGCATCAGCACACCGCACACATACCACAATGCATCAACACACCGCACACATACCACAACGCATCAGCACACCGCACACATACCACAACGCATCAACACACCGCACACAAATGCCATCACCAAGCAAATTGAATGAATACCATTATTTTTAGTTTCCGGCTCTTTATAGATGTGGGGACTAATTTGTGTTTTTATTTGTTATTGGTTTTTGTTCTTTTTTTTTTGTTGTTGTTTGTTTAATTGTTGTACTATTCCCACATGTTGTCTAGCCGGAATACAGAGAATGAATATGTCAGGAATACAGAGAATGGATATATTAGGAATACACAGAATGGGTATATTAAGAATACAGAGAATGGGTATATTAGGATTAAAGCGAATGGATATATTGGGAATACAGATAAAGGATATAGTAGGAATACAGAGAATTTATATATTAGGAATACAGAGGGTGGATATATTATGATTACAGAGAATGGATATATTAAGAATAAAGAGAAGGGATATATTAAGAATAAAGAGAAGGGATATATTAAAAATAAAGAGAAGGGATATATTATGATTACAGAGAATGGATATATTAAGAATAAAGAGAAGGGATATATTAAGAATAAAGAGAATGGTTATACATGTATTAAGAATAAAGAGAAGGGATATGTTAGGAATAGCTTTTTGTAGGGAGGATCATTACCATTCCATTAAAAATAAAACAATGGCAGCTAGTTGTTTGAGCTGTAAGCTATATAAGTCATTGCCCTCCATAAGCATATAAGTCATTGCCCTCAATAAGCTTAATAAGTCTTTGCCCTCAAATACATGTCAATGTTATCTTAGTGACAGGTTACGCAAGACAGTACTGCGGGGTGGAGAGTGCAGGTAGCGGGCGTGGGTGGGGTGATTGTGAGGGGGAGGGGGGGTAAAGGGAGTGCAGTGAGGTGAAAGCAATATGCGGGGTGAAGAAGAGAGCGACAGGAATCAATGAATTGTGGCGTCATTAACAGACAAGGAAGGGAGAGAGTTAGATCTAAAGAGATGGTCCCTTTATATTATACAATTAATATTTTTCAAATACTTTGTACTCCATCAATTCAATCGTAGTTTGTATGTCAATCTAGAAATATGTTCTTGAACAACATATATTTACTTTAGTAATTGTCATGTATACGTGCCGTTCAACTAAATCATTAACTGTTTGGTTGTACTGTTTAACACCATTATACAAACAACAGGGAGTTATATTATCAGCACGAGATGACATTAAAACATTTGATATGGTACAGAAATATGTGACATTGTGGGTGTCATTGTGAAAACAGGCTTATATAAGATATTGTAAGATATTATAATTTTGATAGCGTTAATTTGTTATTGTTAATTTCGATTAAATTATTATTATTATTATTATTATTATTATTATTATTATTATTATTATTATTATTATTATTATTATTATTATTATTATTATTATTTTAGCGTTAATTTTATTTTATTTCTTCTTTTAGTTCATTTTATTTTATGTATAAATTATTATTATTATTATTATTATTATTATTATTATTATTATTATTATTATTATTATTGCTCATTTTGGGGGCTGGTGAAGTAGATGTCAACACCATGACCACCACCTTCAACTCAGCTGTGACAGATGCCGCCACTGAGATCCTTGGCAAGCACCGACCAAAGAAGAAGCTGTGGATCACACCTGAACTTTTGGATCTGTGTGATAAACGAAGAGAGATGAAAAAGAAAAAGAACACCTCACAGGGAGCTGATGTCTACCGAAAAATCAACAATGACATCCGAAAAGGCATGCTCACAGCAAAGGAGAACTGGATAGAAGATCAATGCCAGGAAATAGAGAACAGTCTGAACAAGAACAACAGCAAGAAGGCCTACCAGACTGTGAAGCGACTGACAAGTGTCAAACAGCCCAAAGTCTCCACTATCCAAAGCAAGTCTGGCATATGCCTTACAGAAGAACAAGAAGTCTTGGACAGATGGACAGAGTACTGCTCTGACCTTTACAACCATACACCAAATGGAGACCCATCAGTTCTAGCATGTCCAGAGAACAGAGAAGAAGAAGAAATCCTCCCAATTCTCCGGGAAGAAGTTGAGGCAGCAGTGCAAGCGCTAAAGAAAGGGAAGTCAGCAGGAGTGGACAACATACCCGCGGAACTGCTACAAGCAGGAGGAGAAGCGATGATTGATGCCCTCACCATTATCTGTAACAAGATCTGGCAGAGTGGGGAGTGGCCTATACCATGGACCCAGTCGCTTGTCATCACTCTTCCCAAAAAAGGTAACCTTCAGGAGTGTGAAAATTACCGCACCATCAGCCTCATCAGCCATCCCAGCAAGGTCCTCCTGAAAATAATACTCAACAGGTTGAAACCCCAAGCTGAACAAATCATAGCTGAAGAACAAGCAGGATTCAGGGCAGGGCGAAGTACCACTGAGCAGATTTTCAACCTCAGAATAATCTGTGAGAAATACCTACAGCACCAACAACATCTATATCATGTGTTCATAGACTTCAAGAAGGCGTTTGACCGAGTCTGGCATGCAGCTCTATGGGCAACAATGAAAGTGTACAACATCAGCCCAAAAATTATTGAAGTCATCAAAAGCCTGTATGACAAGGCTACCAGTGCAGTCCTCCACAACAGAGCCATCGGGATTTGGTTCAGAACAACAATCGGTGTGCGTCAAGGATGCCTACTCTCTCCAACACTCTTCAACATCTTCCTAGAGCGCATCATGTCGGATGCTCTTGCAGACCATGAAGGCACAGTCAGCATAGGGGGTAGAGCAATCTCCAATCTTCGTTTTGCAGATGACATTGATGGATTGGCTGGAGAGGAACAAGAACTTGAACAGCTGGTACAGAGGCTTGACACCACCTCCAAAGCCTATGGAATGGAAATAAGTGCAGAGAAGACCAAAATGATGACCAACAAACACCAATGGCATCAATACGGACATCAAAGTCCAAGGCCAATCCCTCGACACAGTGCATAGCTTCAAATATTTAGGAGCCATTGTATCAGACAATGGGTCCCGACAGGAAGTCCTCTCCAGGATCGCACAAACAACTGCTGCCCTGACAAGGTTGAAGCCCATTTGGAAAGACAGGACCATCAGTCTACATTCCAAAGTAAGACTGCTGCGCTCCCTTGTCATCTCCATCTTCCTATATGCTTGCGAAGCATGGACCCTCACAGCAGATCTCCAACGAAGAATACAAAGCATGGAGATGAGGTGCTACAGAAGACTTCTGGGCATTTCCTATACCCAACACATCACCAACGACGAAGTCCGACAGACCATCACACAAGCTATTGGACAACATGATGACCTGCTAACAGTGGTGAAGAAACGGAAACTTCGGTGGTATGGCCACGTCACCAGATCATCAGGCCTTGCAAAGACTATTCTGCAAGGCACAGTGCAAGGAGGTAGAAGAAAAGGGAGACCGAAAAAGAGGTGGGAGGACAACATTCGAGAATGGACTGGTTTGACACTGAGCGAAGCCATCAGGGCTGCTGAGGACAGAGAAAGATGGAGTATGCTGGTTAAACGATCATCTGTGGTGCCCCTACGACCTTCGGGTTACGGGACAGGATAGGATAGATTATTATTATTATTATTATTATCATTTTTAAAAAATTAAAAAACAACTTAATAAATTAATTAACTTTATTTTTATTCTTCTTTGTTGTCTAAAATCACATTGTCGTGAACAGACGTGAATTAAAATATTGAATTGAATTGAATTGAATTGAGATAGATCTTATATATGACAGCGATTCATTGAAAATACATAATGCAGCACAGATGTTGTATTGTTGCCTTGTTATTTTACGTACACATTTTTGCCCTGCACTAGGGTTCATCAGAATGATGACGAACATACAACCAGGTTCTAACAAAGAAAAAATAATAAAAGAGAGAGAATGAGAAAGAAGAAGAAGAAAAAAAGGAAGACAAGAAGAACGAAACAAAGAAAGAAATAGCAAAAAAAGTTTAAAAAAAAACAGAAAGAAAAAACTAACTGAAAACAACACAAATGGAAAGACAACAAGATTACGGAATGAAGGAAAGATGCCCCTACAAAAATAACAAAAGATAGACAGACAGATATACAGATGAAAATAACAAAAGATAGACAGACAGATATACAGATGAAAATAACAAAAGATAGACAGATATACAGAAGAAAATCGGATAAAAAGAGTTTGAATGAACGACTGTATACAAGTAGAAAGAACGGAAAATAGATAGGTAGAAGAACAATTGAGGAACACAAAAACAAAAGCATGAGACAAATATTGATTAGGTAGTTTTCAATACAAGAACGAACATGAAAGGAAATGATTTAAACAACGCCCGAAAAAAGTCAGTAATGTAAGTTCAGTTCAGTTCTATTATTTAAAGTAAATTCATTTTTACGTTAATTCTTAACACAGTTTATTTAAAAAAATCCGATGTGTCAAAGATATTTTTTGTACTCCCAACAATGACATGTCAAGGAAACACATTGTTTCCTCCATGTTTTTCATTCGTCTTGTTTCTTTCTTTTAATTGTAATTTATTTGTATTTATTTTACCATTGTGATATAGCGCGCTTCTTGCGCTCAAGAGCTGCTCAAGGCGCTGGCCGATACAGAATCTAACTCAGGCCGACAGAGGCGCCCAATTGCAGCTTTGTGCGCACTGTCTGACGCTCAAATGACTGAGCACAATCCCTAGGGATAGGGGAGAATGGAAAACTATACACTGAAACAACCATCACACTAATAGCAACAGTAAGATGGCCAGTGCTCACAGCCAGTATGCATTCCCGGGCCATCGGGAATCGAACCCGCAACCTTTGTAACACGAGCTCACCGCTCTACCAACTAAGCTATCCTGTATCCTATTGTAAAGTTTATTTTGAGTGCCCCTCCTCTCCCACACCGCACATCTCACTGTCACAAATGCGTAAACAATAAGTCACATCTCACTGTCACAAAAGCGTAAACAAAACGTCACATCTCACTGTCACAAATGCGTAAACAAAACGTCACATCTCACTGTCACAAATGCGTAAAGAAAACGTCACATCTCACTGTCACAAATGCGTAAAGAAAACGTCACATCTCACTGTCACAAATGCGTAAACAAAACGTCACAACTCACTGTCACAAATGCGTAAACAAAACGTCACATCTCACTGTCACAAATGCGTAAACACTACGTCACATCTCACTGTCATAAATGCGTAAACAATACGTCACATCTCACTGTCACAAATGCGTAAACAAAACGTCACATCTCACTGTCACAAATGCGTAAACAAAACGTCACATCTCACTGTCACAAATGCGTAAACAATACGTCACATCTCACTGTCACAAATGCGTAAACAAAACGTCACAGTCAATGTTGCCCAGCGGGAGAAAATACGATTACGGCCGGCACCTAACTTCTTTCCAAAGTAAGTTTCCATTATAAAGCCAGTCATTCCTTTACGTAGTTATTAATAGCATCAAGGTTGATTCTAAAAATAGCGCCGTAGCGAGATTGTGTATAGTAGTCGCAGCTGTTCTTAAATTAAGAAATGGACACGTCTGGAATTCAACTGTTAGCGCTTAAGTTGAGCTATGATTGTCCATCAGATCAACTTTCAATGTGGCAGCAATGCAGTCCCCCAAATAAAGTGGTTGTCGTCAAAACTACGGCTCTTTAAACTTGCTTTTACCTTGACTTTGTTTATTGTTGTTGTGCATTTTGAACTGTGTGCATGTTTCCTTTGGTTGTGTTGCTTTTGTTTCTCCTCCTTGGACCTGTAAAGTGATTTATTAAGGAATTTTTTTTTGTCTTTTAAAATTAGAAGAGAACATGAAATACTCTCAAAAGGTTCTTATGCGACGATGCTACCTTTGATCTTTTGATATTTTTACAGTCATTGAATAATTCTTCTGTGAGTATTGAGAGAGGGAGGACGCCAAAACAAACTTAAAAAAAAAATCTGTGTGCACTGAGCGCTACTGTTGGTTAAGGAACACAATTATGTTGTAACACCATAAGGGACGGGGGTTCAAAAACGCCTAATGGAAATGATATTGATGATGATGACAATAATAATAATATTTCTTAAGTAACAAAAATCCGTAATGTGTTTTTAAATAACAGAATCCATAATTTATTCAAGAAGTTACAGAATCCTGAACTTAATCCAAAAGAAACGGAATTCAGAATGTATCCAGGATTTATCAGGATCCAGAATTTAATCCTGAGGTAACAGATTACATTTTTGGAAATGAAAGAATCCATATTTTATTCCAAAAGTTACCAAACCCATAATTGATTCTGGATTTAACAGGATTCAGAATATAATCCAGAACAGAATCCAGAATTTAATCCTGAAGTAACATAATCAATTTTTAAGAAATAAAAAAATCCAGATTTTTATTCCGAAAGCCACGGAATCCAGAATTTATTCCAGAAGTAACGAGATCCAGAATGTAATTCAGAACAGAATCCAGACTTAATTCCTGGAATAACAATCCAGAATTTAGTACACAATCCAGAATTTATTCCTTAAATAACAGAATCCAACATTTATTCAAGAAGTAATGGAATCCAGACATTATTCTACTAGGAAGGTTTGGTTTTCAGCGTGATAGATACGAATACAGGTCAGGGAGTGAAGTTCACGGATCACGTAAGTACTACGGATAGCGGAAGTGTGTTTGTGTGTGTGTGTGTGTGTGTGGGTGTGTGTGTGTGATGGTCTTTTTGACTTTTCTATGCCAAATTACTTTATATTATTTTTCTCCTCAAAAAAGCGCGTTTTTGAGAACCTTACCTCCCTCTTTCTTTCTCACCCTATTTCTTTTACAAATATATGCTATTTTAAAGCGTCTTAAATCCTTTCTTGCCTTAGGCCCTGTATGCATTTTTTTTTCAATTTGCTCACCTCATTAAAAAGAAAGCTTCTTCTTTTGTATTACAATCATTTTGCACTGATTTCCCTGAATTTCGTATGTTATATTTTAAACATAAAAAAGATTATTTACTGATAATATTACATTAACTGAACAGAATATCGATCGCGTATGTATGCAGCTATAGTAGTGACTTATATATTAATATATATTCGTTATTTCCCTAATCACTCATCATCATACTAGGTATCTTCTACACGCACCACACCTAACAATTGCATCAAGCATTATCAGACTCATTTCCTAATCACTCATCATCATACATTATAAGACTCATTTCCTAATCACTCATCATCATACATTATAAGACTCATTTGTTCATCACTCATCATCATACATTATAAGACTCATTTCCTAATTACTCATCATCATACTAAGTGTCCTCTACACGCACCACACCCAACAATTGCATCAAGTATTATCAGACTAATTTCCTAATCACTCATCATCATCATACTTTGCTATATAAGTGTCTTAATAATTAGTTACAATTAACTTGTAATTCACTTTTATTTAACTTAAATCTGACTTACCTGACTTATACAACTAACTTATAATTAAGTTTTAAAAAACATTACTTACATAAGTGAAAGTCAGTGGGTTCTTAGTAACTTTCCTACTTACAGAAGTATCCTATACTCAGTTTGTGTAGTCTTACATAAGTGAAAGTCAGTGGGTTCTTAGTAACTTTCCTACTTACAGAAGTATCCTATACTCAGTTTGTGTAGTCTTACATAAGTGAAAGTCAGTGGGTTCTTAGTAACTTTCCTACTTACAGAAGTATCCTATACTCAGTTTGTGTAGTCTTACATAAGTGAAAGTCAGTGGGTTCTTAGTAACTTTCCTACTTACAGAAGTATCCTATACTCAGTTTGTGTAGTCTTACATAAGTGAAAGTCAGTGGGTTCTTAGTAACTTTCCTACTTACAGAAGTATCCTATACTCAGTTTGTGTAGTCTTACATAAGTGAAAGTCAGTGGGTTCTTAGTAACTTTCCTACTTACAGAAGTATCCTATACTCAGTTTGTGTAGTCTTACATAAGTGAAAGTCAGTGGGTTCTTAGTAACTTTCCTACTTACAGAAGTATCCTATACTCAGTTTGATTAGGCTTGCCTTCAATCACGATCGATGCCTTTATTATATTCGAATTTACAAATGCTTCACTATTATGGTTTTAAACAAATTCTTTTGCAAACAGCATCAGTACTCCTTTAAAACTCCTAGCAGAGGAATCCATGTTGATGTTCCATAAAACCTCTCCTAGGGCTTTATTAAACTGTCTATAACGCCCGATCTGTCATAATAAATTGCTAGTTTTTGTATTGATTTTTGATCATCCTACCGAGTTCAGAGTGCGTGACTATTTCATATTCAAGTGCAATATCTGAAACAATATAGCTAGCAGTTTTGTCAGAAGTAATTATTACTCGCGAATAAGCATTGAAAATAATTTCATAAGACAACCTGTCCTTAAATGATCATTGATGGAATGGCAAATGACTATGTAACAGTTCAAAATCAAGAGGGGAAAAATGTTTTTATATACTGCAGCTAATACATTTTCATTCCTTTTATCATCAGAAGCATCACCAGCTTTGGTTCGAAGTTTTGCCACATTCAGACCAATTAAATCTTCCCTTTCATTTTTATTCCGCCACAAATCTGTGTAACAAAACAAAACCCAAGAGTCATGGATACTTTGGATTTCTTGACCCTCAAGTTTAATAGGCTTAACCATTCGTTTAAATATAGGCTAGGCTTAACCATTCGTTTAAATATAGCTTAGACAAGATTGTTAACTAAAGTTCTGTTGGAGTCAGTAGTAGAATTCAGAAAAATTTTACAAGACAATTTAGGGTTTCCTGGAACAATTACGTCATCAGGGCCAAGGTTAGGAAATTCAACAGTCAATAATTGATTAGGCTCTATGCTGCTTGGATTGTTCGTAATAAGTATAGTACTCCTATCTCCTTTCATGCCTAAAGGTGTTCTCAACTGACGTGTAGGGTCTAACAAGCTCCCGTAGTTCTGCATTTTTAAATAATTAGGAAAAAAACCTACATAAAACATTGGTTGAATGAGGTGAACTTCCTGATGAAGTTTTTAAACCTAATGAATGTGAAGACCTCGACACAACTAGCAGACAACTTTCAATGTTAGGAGATGACATGAGCCAACACAATCGATTGAGTATTGGAGAAGAATTACGTCAAGTACTCAAATACCGAAAAAGCTAACAAAATAAATAAGTTTTAAATCATCCTATCCTATCCTGTAACTCGGAGGTCGTAGGGGCACCACAGATGATCGTTTAACAAACGTACTCCATCTTTCCCTGTCCTCAGCAACCCTGATTGTTTTGCTCAGTGTCAAACCAGTCCATTCTCGAATGTTGTCCTCCAACCTCTTTTTCGGTCTCCCTCTTCTTCTACCTCCTTGCACTGTGCCTTGCAGGATGGTCTTTGCAAGACCTGATGATCTGGTGACGTGGCCATACCATCGGAGTTTTCGTTTTTTCACCACTGTGAGCAGGTCATCGTGTTGTCCAATGGCTTGTGTGATGGTCTGTCGGACTTCGTCGTTGGTAATGTGCTGGGTATAGAAAATGCCCAGAAGTCTTCTGTAGCACCTCATCTCCATGCTTTGTATTCTTCGTTGGAGATCTAATGTAAGGGTCCATGTTTCGCAAGCATATAGGAAGATGGAGATGACAAGGGAGCGCAGCAGGCTTACCTTGGAATCTGGACTGATGGTCATGTCTTTCCAAATTGGCTTCAACCTCGCCAGGGCAGCAGTTGTTTGTGCGATCCTGGAGAGGACTTCCTGTCGGGACCCATTGCCTGATACAATGGCTTCTAAATATTTGAAGCTATGCACTGTGTTGAGGGATTGGCCTTGGACTTTGATGTCCGTGTTGATGCCATTGGTGTTAACCATCACAGTTGCAACAACAGATGCAGTCAAACTCACAATCATGATCACAGTCGCATTCAGACCTACAATCACAGTTTGTTTGATTACATGAGGGTTCAATTTACGGACTCGCCTAATAAACCTTGACCTTTAATTAATTAATTAATTAATTAATTTATTTATTTATTTATTTATCTCTGTATTTATTGTTTGTGATGATGTTGGAATAGCATTATTGAGAGGATGTTTATTTATTTATTTATTTATTTATTTATTTATTTATTTATTTATTTATTTATGTATGTATAATGTCTGTGTATTTATTTTTGTGTTTGTGTGCGTGCTGTTGTTGGAAATAGTATTGTTGAGAGGAAGGAAGTGAACTGCTTGACATGGCTCACTATATTTGTTGACGTAGTGAAGACTATAATGATGTTTGCTAAGGTGTATTCCACCATTATAGTGAAGACTGTAATGATGTTTGCTAAGGTGTATTCCACCATTATAGTGAAGACTGTAATGGTGTTTGCTAAGGTGTGTTCCACCATTGTAGTGAAGACTGTAATGGTGTTTGCTAAGGTGTATTCCACCATTATAGTGAAGACTATAATGATGTTTGCTAAGGTGTATTCCACCATTATAGTGAAGACTATAATGGTGTTTGCTAAGGTGTATTCCACCATTGTAGTGAAGACTATAATGATGTTTGCTAAGGTGTGTTCCACCATTGTAGTGAAGACTATAATGGTGTTTGCTAAGGTGTATTCCACCATTGTAGTGAAGACTGTAATGGTGTTTGCTAAGGTGTGTTCCACCATTGTAGTGAAGATTGTAATGGTGTTTGCTAAGGTGTATTCCACCATTGTAGTGAAGACTGTAATGGTGTTTGCTAAGGTGTGTTCCACCATTGTAGTGAAGATTGTAATGGTGTTTGCTAAGGTGTATTCCACCATTGTAGTGAAGACTGTAATGGTGTTTGCTAAGGTGTATTCCACCACCCCTCACTTTCATCCTCACCACTGACAACAAAACCTACTTCTGTCCCCAACAGGGCAGAAGACTGACAAAATGATTATTTCAATAGTGTAGAAGAAACCAGGCGTGGTCTCCCATGTTTTGCAAATGCTTCAGCATAATTGATTATTACTTGCCGACATTTGGACACCGGCCAGAGCATGCAACAATTTAGTTCTTCATAACAGGTTTTATATATAGTCCACTCCGGCATTTCTGTTCTTTGAAAAATAATATTATTGCACAATTGTGTTTTATGTTAGAAAGTTTTAAACTCCATAGAACTGTCACTGAAGAATGCATTTCTACTAACAATTTCCTTCACACACACACACACACACACACACACACACACACACACACACACACACACACACACACACACCACAAACACGCACTACAAACACACACACATACTGTTGTGTTTAGTGAAATATCTCAGGTTCCATTTTTGTTTCAAGCTGGAACGACTGTGGTACAAATTGTAGTAACATTACACAATCTGGTTCAAATGAAACGAGGCAACAGTAAAGTAGTGTTTAAAAAGACAGATCAAACAACAAACAGTGGAAGAAAGCGTAGGAAGATGAGGAGAATGAGGAGGAAGAAAGCGTAGGAAGATGAGGAGAATGAGGAGGAAGAAAGCGTAGGAAGATGAAGAGAATGAGGAGGAAGAAAGCGTAGGAAGATGAAGAGAATGAGGAGGAAGAAAGCGTAGGAAGATGAAGAGAATGAGGAAGAAGAAAGCGTAGGAAGATGAAGAGAATGAGGAGGAAGAAAGCGTAGGAAGATGAGGAGAATGAGGAAGAAGAAAGCGTAGGAAGATGAAGAGAATGAGGAGGAAGAAAGCGTAGGAAGATGAAGAGAATGAGGAAGAAGAAAGCGTAGGAAGATGAAGAGAATGAGGAAGAAGAAAGCGTAGGAAGATGAAGAGAATGAGGAGGAAGAAAGCGTAGGAAGATGAAGAGAATGAGGAGGAAGAAAGCGTAGGAAGATGAAGAGAATGAGGAAGAAGAGGAGAAGAAGACAAAGGAGGAAGGAGGGAAGGCGAAGGAAGAATTAAAAAAGAAGAAATGTATACCAGATACTGTGATAAATAACGAAAGCTAAACAGTGTAATTTGAGTACACACACATTTCTTGTTAATTTGCATCTTTCGCATCCTAGTATATATTGAACTAAAGGCATAATCAACGTCACAGTCTCCTCTCTGAAAATCCTTATTGGGAAGAGAGGGGACTATAAACTGATACATACATACAATCAACGTCAACAGCTTCAGACCTTTTTCTTGCAACACATCAGAGGACGGGATGAGAATGAAGTAAACTCTCATTGTATGCCTTAATACAAGAGTGAACGAAAGCAAGAGATCACACACAAACACACACAAACACACACACACACACACCAATTTTGCCAAGCATCTGTTGATTGGGCTGAATACTAACATTGCGATATGTAAATACACAGCCATCCTATCCTATCCTCCTATCCTATCCCGTAACTCGAAAGTCGTTGGGGCACCCTAACAGGCAATACACAGTCAACCAAAGCTAAAAAATTACAATGGTTTTGAGTTTATATTTGGTAATAACATAATGCCTTCCTCTAACGTGTACTGTCAGTCGTTGGGGAGAGAGGCGTTTGAGACCTCCCTGTTCACTGGGCCAACTTAATGAGGGTTGTACGCATCAACTCCCTCGAGCTCACTGCCTTATCTTCCCTGATTGTGAACAGAGCCAGCTACTCGTTCACAGCTGGGTGGACAGGGGTGTCTTCTGCGCTTGACTGGTTCTTTGTGTGGTTTTGGGTGGTTGTTTTCCAAATATGGCCACACATCCAAGTACTAACCACGCTCATCCTTGCTTAACAGAACATATCTTACGAGAAAATTAATCTAGGGTCGTGAATACAATAAACTGTAAAGAGAAATAAAAGCGTAACGTGCTAATAAAAACAAAGGTTTACCGTTGCCATTTCGACAGGAAGACGGAAAAGTTTAACAACGTCAGTGTAGACACAAATTGATTAGTCTTGTTAAGAGTAATTTCTTTCCTTGATTTTCTTTTTTTTATTTTTGTTATTGTCTGAACCACTTGTTGCTTAATCACTGGTACTGCGTTTTAAGTTTCGTAAATGCGTATTTTGGCTTATAAATACGAAGAAAGAAATAAAATAAATGACCGTCTCGTCTTATCATCTCGATGAAGAAAATATTAATAAAAACAATCAACCAAATGACTGACTGAATTAATGCAGGAATACGGAAGGCAAAGAATAAAACTGAATGGAAGCAAGGGAAAAACATGAATGGGTGAAACAAAGAAAACGAAATAAAATTACTGAAAGAGAGAAAAAAAATACTGAACAAAAGTAAGCAAGAATAAGCGAAATAAAACTTTTACCTTGAAGATAATTAAAAAAAAAGAAACAAAACAACCACAAAAACACAGAAGATAAAATTACGGTAAATGTGGAATATAATACTAAACTGTCTGAAAAATAGGATTAATTACTGAAGTGCAGCTACAGAAAAATCCTTTAATTATATTTCTTTCCCTTTTAGTTTCATTATGTTTAGTAGTGTGTCAAAAAGAGGACAGTAAACCAGCAAGATATAAACGTGTTTGACATTTTTTGAAAAGCTAGTTAAGACAATGTTGATAAATTCTAGACTTGCTTCTGTGCCACGACTATAACAGAGAAATGACAAGATATGATGAGGTATCATTGCCAATTTCCATCACAATTATGGAGAATGAAACAAATATGAATATTTACACAATTGTAGTTTGATTGATTGATTTATTATTGCTTTAGGTCCAGCGGACTCCCCCGCACAATTGTAGTTAGGCTGATTGAACAAGCGTTATTTACTCACATTATTTACATTTGTGAACTGTAAGTTAACTTATGAAAATGTGGAAGAAATTAAAGACTTGTGATGGCATAGCTTGGGTAAACAATCATATGAAATTGTACTGTGCCTCGCCTCCCCCCCCCCCTCTCCCCACCACGTCTTGGTTAACAAATAAACAATTGGTTAAAATATTGTCTACATTTGTTTTAATGGGAGTATATCTTGTAGGAAAATGAAAATAGAAGCACATTTTGAGTAAACATACATATGTAGGTATTTCTTGTGTAACAAAAATATGTAGGCATATCTTGTTTAAAAGTTGGCAAATTTGGGGAATATTTAATTTTTTTAAAGAACAAAAAATATTATTGGTATATTAATTATCTATCTATCTATCTATCTATCTATCTATCTATCTATCTATCTATCTATCTATCTATCTATCTATCTATCTATCTATCTATCTATCTATCCATCCATCCATCCATCCATCCATCCATCCATCCATCCATCCATCCATCCATCCATCCATCCATCCATCCATCCATCCATCCATCCATCCATCCATCCATCCATCCATCCATCCATCCATCCATCCATCCATCCATCCATCCATCCATCCATCCATCCATCCATCCATCCATCCATCCATCCATCCATCCATCCATCCATCCATCCATCTATCTATCTATCTATCTATCTATCTATCTATCTATCTATCTAACAGGATAACAGGATAACAGGATAACAGGATAACAGGAATTTATTTCGCCAATTGACATGTAATAGATACAACAATCGGAATATTATTTGGTGTTGGACAATGGCAGAATGTTTTAGATTTAACATCTCTCTCTCTTTCTCTCTCTTACTCTTTCTCTTTTTTTCTTACACACACGCACACATACCTACATACACAAATACACACATGTATGCACAACCACACGCACTCGCACAGCATACCCAACAATAACAGATAAACAGAAAGATATAGTAAAACACAAATGACTAGTCTAAAGTGATCACAAAAACATTCTAAATTATAGTAGTCACTGTAGTATATAGATATAGATGTACGAGCATGTAGGGAGAAGCAGGGCGTGCGCACGGCAGGGGGATCAGCGGTTGGAGGAGGATGCGGCGTTTAGAGATCTTACAGTTTGAGGGTAAAAGGAATCTTTAAAGCGGGAAGTGTGGGATCTGAAGGATCGAAAGCGGCGGCCAGAGGGGAGAAGTTCGAACAGGGGGTGGGCAGGGTGGGAAGGGTCAGAGAGGATCTTGTCGGCTCTGTTGAGAGAGCGGGTCGAGTAGATGGAGGCCAGAGAGGGGAGCTCACAGCCGACAATCCTGCCTGCCGTGCGCACAACCCGCTCCAGCCGGTCTTTGTCGAGCTGCGTTGCTGTTCCGAACCAGACCGTGATGGAAAATGTTAGGACGCTCTCCACCACGGCCCGGTAGAACTGGAGGAGAATGTCTTTGGAAAGGCCAAACTTCCTCAGCTGTCTGAGGAAGTACAGTCGTTGATGGGCCCGCTTCACGATGGTGTTAATGTTGGCACCCCAGCTGAGGTCGTCGGAGATGAGGGAACCCAGGAACTTGAACGAGTCTACTGTCTCGATGGCTTGTCCATTGATGAGCAGTGGATCTTTGGGGTCCTGGTTCCTGCGGTAGTCCACAATCATCTCGACTGTTTTGGAGGTGTTCAGTTCGAGGTTGTTGTCTTCGCACCACGACACCAAGTGGTCGACTTCCTGGCGGTATGTTGTTTCGTCGCCGTTGGAGATGATGCCCTCGACCGTGGTGTCGTCAGCGAACTTCACGAGCTGAACACTGTCAGCACGGGACACACAGTCATTGGTGAAGAGGCAGTAGAGGAGAGGTGAAAGGACACAGCCTTGCGGCGTGCCTGTGTTGAGAATTAGGGTTTTGGAAAGGTTGGAGCCAATCTTGACAGTCTGAGGGCGGTAGAGAAGAAAGTTCAAGAGCCAGTGACAGGTGGAGAGAGGAAGATCGAAGGAGCAGAGCTTGTGGAAGAGTTTCTGGGGGATGACAGTGTTGAAGGCACTGCTGAAGTCGATAAACAGGAGTCGAGCGTAGCGGTCGGGGGACTCAAGGTGTTGGAGGACAAAGTGCAGAGCCAAGGCGACGGCGTCGTCCACAGACCGGTTGGCGCGATAGGCGAACTGAAGGGGATCCATCTTCTCCGTGGTGAGAGCCTGCACATGCCGGAGGACTAGTCGTTCCAGCACTTTCATCACCACGGAGGTCAGCGCCACCGGTCTGTAGTCGTTGAGGGACGCCACCTTGGCCTTCTTCGGGACCGGAATGATGGTAGAAGTCTTGAAGCAGAGGGGGACAGTGGACAGTTCGAGAGAGGAGTTGAAGAGGGAGGTGAAGATGGGGGCGAGTTGATGGGAGCAGTGGCGGAGGGTGGAGCACGATACCCCGTCGGGGCCAGCCGCCTTCCTGCAGTTCTGCCGGCTAAACAGCCGCCGCACCTCTGATTCTTCAATGACGAAAGGCGGGGGTAGTAAAGAGGCAGGGTCGGGGGGCGTGACGGTGACGGGGGTGGTGTTCTGCCGATCGAACCGAGCGTAGAACTCGTTGAGCTGGTCAGGGAGGTCGTTGTTGTCTGCGTCAGCAGGAGGGGCCTTCTTGTTGATGTTGGTGATGGTCTGCAGGCCCCGCCAGACTGCGCGAGCGCTGCCGGACTGGAACTGTGCTTCCAGCTTCTGGCGATACTGCCACTTGGCCGCGCGGATTGCTTTCTCCAGTTCTATCTATCTATCTATCTATCTATCTATCTATCTATCTATCTATCTCCCTCCCTCCCTCTCTCTCTCTCTCTCTCTATATATATATATATACATATACATATATATATATACATATATATATACATAAGCTAAACTTTCAAACATTTCATACAGAACAATATATATGATGTATAAAAAAGAAAGGAAAATCATGTGTAATTTGATTTCTTGTGTAAATTAATATTTGGGCTATCTTGTGTAGCGTTTTAGAAAGAAAATACATTGGCAATCTATTTTGTGAACGTGTTTATAAAGGAAATTACCAAAGGCGTACTTTATGTATTAGCGTAATTATGGTCACATTTTCCACATTCCAAATCCCTGAAACACTCCTACAAATGAAATAGGGATTTTGTTGTCACATAAGGGACGGGCGATTTCACTTGTTTGAAATAATATTTTATTATATTCATGTTACATTTAGCATTGTTAGTTATAATTATTATCATAATAAGTATTATCCATCATCATCATCATCATCATCATCATCATCATCATCATCATCATCATCATCATCATCATCAACATTATTAGCATTATTATGCTAATATCTTGCGTGCTATTAATTTTTTTAAACTGCAAGAGGGAGAAAAGCGTAAACATATTAAATTAAATTATTTTTGTGCGCATTGGAATCGTGAAGCTGCCATCACGGCAAGGGCACCAGACATAGGATAATTACAGATATATTCTTTAAAACTTTTTAAATGCAGACTGTTAACAAAAACTTACAAAGAAAAAAAGGATTGAAGCCACATTTGCACGTCAAGAATAAACCTCAGAATTAAAAAAAATTAAGCAGCAAGAATATTAATTTTTTGTAAGTAAACCTGGAGCAAGAATATCAATCTTTTGTAAATAAACCAGCAGCAAGAATATTAATATTTTGTAAGTAAACCAGCAGCAAGAATATCAATCTTTTGTAAATAAACCAGCAGCAAGAAAATCAATCTTTTGTAAGTAAACCAGCAGCAAGATTATCAATCTTTTGTAAATAAACCAGCATCAAGAATATCAATCTTTTGTAACAAGAATATCAATCTTTTGTAAATAAACCAGCAGCAAGAATATCAATCTTTTGTAAGTAAACCAGCAGCAAGAATATCAATCTTTTGTAAATAAACCAGCAGCAAGAATATTAATATTTTGTAAGTAAACCAGCAGCAAGAAAATCAATTTTTTGTAATTAAACCAGCAGCAAGAAAATCAGTCGTTTGTAAACAAAACCAGCAGCAAGAATATAAATCGTTTGTAAGTAAAACACCAGCAAGAATATCAATCGTTTGTAAGTAAACCAGCAGCAAGAATATCAATCGTTTGTAAGTAAACCAGCAACAAAACGATACTCATTCTAAAAAAAAATATTTGTTTTGTTCTGAAACTGCCTGGGGAAAAACCAGCTGTTACTGAACACTGATAGCCATAGTCTAGCAGATTATATTGGTTTGATTTGGAAACCAATAACATATTGTTCTTCGTCTTCTAATTATTTTGTTTTGGTCTCTTTCAGACAGCAATCTCCACATCAGCCACCATGACGAGTGAGTACCTTACATTTTGCTTGCTTTAGATGTCCTTAAATTTCCATTAAAATTGTACATTATTACAGAAGTATTTTGTTTATTTATTTTTTATGTTTAAATATATATTTAAAATATTTTGGGGTTGTGTAGAGTTGTGTGAGTAGAGGGATTGGTTGGGAAAATGGTTTTATTTTAGTTTCCAGCTGAATTCTTCTTTGATAAAGTATATTTTCTTAGAATGTGGAGTGGTCATATTAAACAGGTAGCATCTTAATTCCGATTCTATGGTATACCTGGGTATATTCCACAGCATCACACTGCGAAGCTTTCTTCTTGCATTTTTTTTCCTTTCTATTTTCTTTTATGGACAATTATTTTAGACCACCACCACTCAACCCCGAGCGTGGTTTAGTTTGCATGTTTCCTTCTCGCTTGTTTCTGTTACGTTCTTTCTTTCTCTTTCTTCTCTCTTTCATGTATGCCTTTCTTTAATTTACTTCTTTGTTTCTTTCTTCATTTCTTCTTTCATTTCTTTCCTTCATTAATTTTTGTCTATGCTTCTTTCTTTTATTTCTTTCTTCATTTCTTATTTCTTTTATTCTTTTGTTTTACATTTCATTCTCTCTTCCATTACTTTCTTATTTTTCTTTCTTCCTTACTCGTATCTTGTTTAAATATGTAAATGGACACTGCATACAACTCTCCTTGTTAATATTTATGATAACAATAAAGGATTGTATATTCTGATCTGTATTAGCGATTATCCGCCCTTCTTTCTTGTTCTTAACAAATGTCAATAAGGTGATGGTAATGTTTTTTTCTGTTTTTTGCTAAGACAGAATGGTGTGTTTAGTGGTAGTAGTTGCTACGTTGGGGAAGAAGTCAAACAAATCCAGCATGCATAGCATTACATCTTCAGCACCCCTGATGATGAAAAGGGGGAGGAGTACGATGATACTCCCGCGCCTCTCCCATTTATATTCCCTTTCAACCCAGCTTGTATCTGTTAGGTCAGAGTTTATCATCTTCTACCTCTTAATTGATTACATTTTCGTAATACGTGTGGTATTTAATACGTCATAATTGACGACAATGACGAAAGCTGCGTTGTACTTGGGAAGGGGATCCTTTTGTTGCTGCCAATCGATATCCCATTAGTGTTGGATGAAGTTTGTACTTTGGTTAACATAAAAGTGTATTGAACTCTTTACCTTGTGGGCCACAGACGATGTTCATTATCACAGGTGCCAATCGGGATTACTCCGCTGCTCACATCCCGATGCGGGCGCCTTTGGTTCATTATACTGAAGGAAAGCACAGAGAGTGGCTCACTGGTCAAATGGTCGTCTGGCGCGTTGGAGAACCGGAGTTCCATTCTCCATGGAGATGACTCTGTGTTCGATGTTTCGCTTCTCCCTTTCCCCACGCCGTGCTTTCTCGTGGGACGTTAAAACACCCGGGCATCCCGTCAACTGTATATGTAAGAGCAGCAAAAAATCCACCATACACGGTGGTTGATGAGGATAGACTCAGATGTACTAGGCGTTTGACAGTGCCTTTGATTTTGCAGGTTCGCGTCTTAGGAAACTGGAATTAAATCCTATTCATGGCCAAGGCCTTGAGCTAGCAAGTTGTGCGCTATAAAATAAACATGGCTGACTTTGCTGCGCGTGAATACCTCTTTTCAGTCTTATTTCAGTACCAGTAAGTTCTTCCAAATTTCATATCTTCATCATGGTGATAGACGTATTATAAGTGGGGCCGGGTAGCTCAGTTGGTAAGAGCGTCTTGCTAGTAACCGAAAGGTCGCTGGTTCGAATCCCGGATTGGTCAACGTGTGATCATATTATTTTCCCCTTTACCAACAACTGGCCCGCTGGTGTCAGTATAAATCGGTCCAGTAGTCACCTATATGCGAAAGTGTCGTGTGACTATAATCTACAAACAACAACGTATTATAAATATAACGTATATCTTCATAGCAATATTTTCATTGCTGCCGTGGTGAACTTTTTTTTTCTTCTTTTATATTAAGGACGTGATCAACCGGGTTTTTGTTTTCTCGTCCAGACCGCGTGTTTAATACTGCCATGATACTACATTGATCTGGTGATTGTTTCTTGACTGCCCTACCCTTGTTTTTACTGCAGACCACTTAAAGCGACGCTCCTAAGACAGTCCTTATTGATTGCCATCCTCTTCATACGTCCTCATCTTGTTTTGTCCTTAACTCTCAGCACTTAACGAAGTATTGAACTTACGGCGTTTTCAGTATTTCTCTTTGTTTAAAGGCCTTTACAGATGTGAACATGTTTCGTTGTAGGCAAAGGTAGCCAGAATTTGCTGCAATGCTATGCTTGTCTGTGGTGTTCAGACGCAGCAATGCATTGCCTGCAGTGTGACTTGGACTGCATATTAACAAAACGGCTTCCGTTGTTTTCGAAAGCACAAGCTTGCCGCAGCAGCAGCTGATGTTGCCGTTGTTCTTATAATGCGCTAAAACCGCTGGTTTTATTTCCCAAACCGTCACTAATTGACAAATACTACAGCAACAATTATCTCAAAGAAAGCAGAAGTCAAAAGAGGAAATGGTCTGACGGAATCAGCAAATAAAAGTGGCCTAGTTTTTCATTGGCGGCCGAATGGGGACGTTTTGCATCTGAGCATTCCGATTGATCACAGCGGACACACCTTCGGCAGCGCGCAAAATTAAATGGGAATTAAGACCTTTCAGACGTGAGCATGTTTCGTCATTTTTCGTAGCAGGCAAAGAACATGCTTGTCGCGGACCTCCACGTGACCACTGTTGAACTCATTTTGGCCGGTGCTCTCTCTCTCTCTCTCTCTCTCTCTCTCTCTCTCTCTCTCTCTCTCTCTCTCTCTCTCTCTCTCTCTCTCTCTCTGAGATGCATAAGAGACAGAAACAGCAAACAGAAAGACTAGAAAAGAGAATCGATGACATGAAAGACTTTATCTCTCTATACAGTTAGGTGGGGTGGAACTGAATCAACAACACATGGAAAGGGAGGTAAGCAGTCGCCAGTCTCTGTGTCAAGAATTGAGACAAAAAACAAACAAACTATGATTTACATGCGGAACTAAATACACTCAAAGAAAAATGCGACTCACTAGAAAACTACAGTCGACCTAATAATCTTTTGTTCTTTGGCGTTCCAAGAGAGAAAGGGTCAGCAGAAAACTAGAACGACTGAAGAAAAAGTTATGAGGGTGGTGAGAGAGGGCTGCAGATTGACAATAATATTGATATAGAGAGATCACCGCACTGGAAAGGGACGCACTGATCTGGATAAGAGAGAGCACTCCGCTCTGGAAAAGGGGACGCAATCAATGTCAAATTTCTATCACACAAACACAAGAACTTGATCCTAAAACACGCACGTAACTTGAAAACGTCAGAGAAATACAACAAAGTGTTTGTGAGGGAAGATTTTTCCATTGAAGTTCGTAAAAAAAACGACAGGGACTGAGAGAAATGGCCACGAAGTTATTCAAAGCAGGTCAAAAATCCAAAGATGAAATATGACAAATTGGTGTCAAATCGTGGGGGTATACATCTACGACTACAAGAAGACAGAAGTTGTCAGATTGGATTGTGGTCGTGGTGTTGATGATGAAGATGTCAACGCAGCAGAGGACTACCCACAGAGACAAAACATTGGCACAAACAACCTAGAAGAAGAGGACCAAGACAGAGAACAGGGGGCAACAGGAGGGAGATCGTAAGACGACTGGAACTACGACCCGCTCCGCTCGGAATGTCACAACGCGATTTTCCACGCTGGATCAAGATAAGTGTGATCTCCAACATCACGCTCCCCTATGGCCACAAGGCTATGGGACCACCTTTACCTTTACCTTTTACCATGCACTGGCTTCAGCGCAACAGAATGGACTGGCTTGACACTGAGCGAAGCCATCAGGGTTGCTGAGGACAGAGAAAGATGGAGTACGCTGGTTAAACGATCATCTGTGGTGTACCCTACGACCTCCGAGTTTCGGGATAGGATAGGATAGGTGTGGCACTAGTAGCCGGCAGCCCGCTTCACCGCCTTGCATGAAGATAACGCTCATTTTATTCATCACTGTCGTTTGTACAGAGATATTAGAATAAAATACGTAATGGATCCACTGAGCAGATTCGCAAATTAGCTTTTTATGTTTTCTACGATTGCGTCCAAGGCAAACGTATATCGATCATATTTTATAGAGCATTGTATGACTATGTAAACATATATCGATCATATTTTATAGAGCATTGTACGACTATGTAAACATTAGGTCACCGTAATTATAACACTCATTTTCAGGAACAGGAGACGCCGATAGGTGTCATCGTCGCCATAACCTTGGACTATTGATAATTGTTCTGTTCGCATTCGGTTCGCTTTTATTGTTTTCCAAGTGTTGTATTGTGACCCTTTTCTAAGGCCAAGTGCCTTCAGCAATTACAGTTTTGTTCCTTCGTTCTCTCTCTGTCTCTCTCTCTCTCTCTCTCTGTCTCTCTCTCTCTCTCTGTCTCTCTCTCTCTCTCTCTCTCTCTCTCTCTCTCTCTCTCTCTCTCTCTCTCTCTCTCTATATATATATATATATATATATATATATATATATATATATATATATATATCTCACACATACTTTCTCGCTCTCTTTCTCTCGCTCACACAAACTCTCTCTCTCTGTCTCTCTCTCTCTATATATATATATATCTCACACATACTTTCTCGCCTCGCTCTCTTTCTCTCACTCACACAAACTCTCTCTCTGTCTCTCTCTCTATATATATCTCACACATACTTTCTCGCTCTCTCTCTCACTCACACAAACTCTCTCTCTCTCTCTCTCTCTCTCTCTCTCTCTCTCTCTCTCTCCACACAATATCAACCACCACTCTGTTGAAATGTTTTATTTATTTTGCACTGTAATTGTAGCATAAAGGTGGCAATGTGACGATTTGACCCTCACTCTCACGCAACAGGACATTCAACCTTGTCCTTCCTTGTTGGCGGCCATTTGTAACTTTCAACCATTTGTACCAGGGAGCTATTTAGCCATTTGTACCAGGGAGCTATTTAGCCATTTGTACCAGGGAGCCATTCAGCTATTTGTGCTCGGCAGCCATTTGTACCAGGCACTATGTTTTCCACACGCTGACAAACGCATACCATGTCATGAAAGTGTTACTTTTGCCGCTATTCTTTTCCTTTTTCCAAAGATTCTTCGTCTTCTTCCCGACGTAGAAGTAAGATCTAATTTTGTCAAGCTCAGGAGATGTTATATTCTTATTTGTTATTTTCTATATTAAAAAAAAACACCTCACACTTTGAATATATATATAGAGCTATAATATTATTATTGCGCCAGAGATGTGCGTGTCACAAACCAATGCAGACTTATTAGCTATATTGTGGAAGATATTTGCGCATGAGAGGTGCTTCAATGACTGCTGGAGGCGTCTACAAGGCAAGGTGGAATTGTATCAAACTCAATGTTAAACATAATCGGGGCAGTGGAGATGATGAACAGAGAAATAAGATTGCATTTGTTTAGCGCGCTGAACTGTTCAAAAGCGTGAAACCATCCATCCAGCGAGCACAAGGTATTTGATTAAAGTGTCAGGCTGAGACCCACGTGGCCTAACAATCTTTATCATAAAGATGGCGACGCCATGATACATCTCGCTAGTTAAATCTGGTTCTTCTCCTTCCCTCTACATGGCCCAAAACGCCAGCTTGCTTCGAGCAGATGTACTATGTAGAGCCATGGCCCAAAACGCCAGCTTGCTTCAAGCAGATGTACTATGTAGAGCCATGGCCCAAAACGCCAGCTTGCTTCAAGCAGATGTACTGTGTGAAGCCATGGCCCAAAACGCTAGCTTGCTTCAAGCAGATGTACTGTGTGAAGCCATGGCCCAAAACGCTAGCTTGCTTCAAGCAGATGTACTATGTAGAGCCATGGCCCAAAACGCCAGCTTGCTTCAAGCAGATGTACTATGTAGAGTCATGGCCCCAAACGCCAGCTTGCTTCAAGCAGATGTACTATGTAGAGCCATGGCTCCAAAACGCCAGCTTGCTTCAAGCAGATGTACTATGTAGAGCCATGGCCCCAAAACGCCAGCTTGCTTCAAGCAGATGTACTATGTAGAGCCATGTCCACTAGGCCTCTGTAAGCTACAGTGGACAGTGATGTTTGAGATACAAGAGAGGTTTTGTTAACCCCATGGTGGTACAGATACGTGATAGCGACGTTGACCTGGAGTCTTTGTAGTATAAATAGCTGTGTGAGTCATTTTGGGCTGTTGTTTCGTTGGTTAGTCCGTATGTGGGCGCCAAAGGAAAGCTCAGCTTTGTGTTTGTACGCACTGTGTTTGACAGGACAGTAGATAATACTTTATTGCCAGTCCACTGTGATAAGCTATCGGCGTGCTGTGGCGGTATTTGTAACTACAACGACGGTAGCTAAACCCCTTTATCCACTTCCTGTCTTTGTCGCTATTCCTCGCCAGAGGCTGAAACTCAAAAGTTGTTTGGTCCCAGAAGTGTTTTTAGTGCCAAGAAATCCGTTGCCTGTGCCAGGTTTCCCTTTGACAGACAGCGGATTCAATGTCAAGTGGCGATGGATAACCCGGTGTTGAGGGGGGACCGCCGGCAATCGGTCTGTGACAAAACGCAACAGCTGTCAGGGGACCGATACAATTTCTATCTTATTTTTTTTCTCAACTAAACTTCGTTTGTTATAGAGCTGGAGAAAAGAGAGAGAGAGAGAGAGAGAGAGAGAGAGAGAGAGAGAGAGAGAGAGAGAGAGAGACAGACAGACAGACAGACAGACAGAGAGAGACAGAGAGAGACAGAGACAGAGAGACAGAGACAGAGAGACAGGGTGAATGAGGTAGACAGGACGAAGGGATGGAAAGACAAAGGGAAGGTGTTTGGTTAGTTATTGTTTATAGGGAAGGTGATGGTGGTGGTGATGATGGTGATGATGATGATGATGGCGACGACGGTAATGAGCCTTGTATCCCCGGTTAAAGTGTGCTTATTGCGCTTGAGAAGAACGAAAGTTCGCATGTCCATTAGTTAAATACGGGTAGGACCAGTGCTGTAGATGAGTTTATTTGGAGGTTTTGAAAAAACCGTGTTGAGGGCCTTGTTGAAGCCAGCTGACCACCGACAATCCTTCAAAGCAAAGGGGAGGTCATTTCACATAGATAAGAGAGATGATACAGTTCAAGACGCTTGTCGGATTTTTCCTTCTCAGCTGAATCGGTGACGGATAGTGTACAGTAGTTCAACTTATGATTTGAACATCTTTGGCAGTGGTATTTGTGTGTGGGTGGCTGTGCGTGTCTGTGGGTGTGTGTGTGTGATGGGGAGGGAGAGGGGGGATGGCTTGTGATGAAGGATTGGCGTCGGTGTGTGTGACAGAAGGAATATAATCAAAGATTTAAAGGTGTTCTTATTTATTACATGTTAGGCACGGTGGCCTCATGGTAGAGCTTTGGCTTGCGGATCTGAAGGTCCCTGGTTCGAGCCCAGGCCGGGGCATTGTGTTGTGTCCTTGGGAAAGACACTTTACTGCCGTTTCCTACTCCTTCGGATGAGAGTATAAACCGAGGTCTAGTCTGTGTGTCGCATACATTCCATCATAACGGACTTTAAAGATCCTGATGCTCATGTCCTAGACGGGTGAGTGCCGGTAACAAGAACACACTCAGCATGCACCTAGGTT